>VZTR01020463.1:537464-708278 GCA_013400775.1 Chaetops frenatus
CCCACACACAGCAAGGAGACGCTCCCTCCAGAGGGGGTTGGGGTCCCGGGTTTATCCCCGAGGCACCCGAGCAGTTGGTGAGGGTCCCTCCTGGTGAGGTTGGTGTGGAAAAGGTCCCAGTTCAATGGCCGCTCGTGCGAGCAAAGGCTCACCCATGGGAGGAGAAGCAGTGAAGGACAGAGCTCTGCGGTGGCAGTGAATTCTCCCTGCAGCAGTAGCCCGGCACCAAGACCATGACCATCTCCCCTCCAATCCCGAGAACAAGGGCCGAGCCCAGTCCCTCACCCCCCAGCCAAACTCTTGAGGTATCTCTGCACTTCCCAAGAGAAAGCCCCCCAGCTAAGAGATGGTAGCAAGCTGCACCCTTCCCCTTCCTCCTCCTACCAGCCACATCTTTTAAGTACCGTCATTGTCATCTCTTAGGCAACAAATGGGAGAAAATTCCCTGACAGAAAAGAAAAAAATAGAAAAAAAATCCTAACCTCCAGCGATTGACCAGGCAGAAATGGCAGTAAGCAAGTAGAAAATGAGGACAGAGTTGTAGGACAGGCACCCCTCTAACAATACAGCCTGGTACCTCAACAGAGTCAAAGTGGCATTTACAGCTCGAAGTGTATATGAAGGGGGTATTAAAAGTGTTTGTGGTTACAGCGCAGCAAACCTTAGAAACCAGACAAGGTCCTGAAAGCCAGGTCAGAGTCAAGATCAGAGCATGATTTTGGCAACAGGACAAAAGGCACAGGTAGGTCTTCAAAGTAGAATGCCATGGAATGAAGGCAGAAAGAAAGACAGGGCTTATGCTGCAACCATCAACTTTTATAATTAGTTTTAATACTTTTTTTTTTTTTGGTAAAAAGTCATCAGTCATCTGATAAAAGGATTTATTGCTGTGCCTTGTGTGGAGAGCAATAGAAAATAAGTGGGGGCTTCTGCCCAACCATTCCAAATAACTTCTGTTCCTGTAACAATTTAATTTGAAAAAAAAAGTAAAAGTTTGCCCTAGCAAAGATTTTACTTTGCATGTGGCTTAAATCTTTCTCTGCACAGGCAGGGAAGTTATATATGGCGAGAGCGAATATTTAGACTAACATTACCTCTCTTGCAAACTAAAATATACAGTAGTAAATCAGCACCTCTAAAGGATCTGTGCTCAGGCCTGCTCCGCGAGGGCTGCTTGATCTTGGAAAATGTATCTCACCTCTTCAAGAGTCATGGAATTGTTAAGGTAGGAAAAGATCTCTAAGGTCATTGAGTCCAACATTAACTGAGCCACTGCCAAGCCCAGTGCTAAACCATGTCCCAAGTGCCACCTCTACATATCTTTTACATACATCTAGGGATGGTGACTCTGCTAGTTCCCTGAGCAACCTGTTGTAGTGCCTGACCCCCACTTTCAGTAAGAAATGTTCCCTAATATCCAATCTAAACCTCCTCTGGCAGGATCTGAGGCTTTCCTCTTGTCCTGTTTGCTCATTAAATGGGAGAAGAGATCAACCCTCACATGGCCACAACCTCCTTTAAGGGAGTTGTAGAGAATGATAAGGCCTCCCCCAATCCTCTGTTTCTCCAGACTAAACATCCCCAGCTCCCTCAGCCACTCCTTACTGGACTTCTGCTCCAGACCCTTCCCAGCTCCATTGCCCTTCTCTGGACACGCTCCAGCCCCTCAATGTCCTTCCTGAACTGAGGGGCTCAGAACTGAACACGGGATTGGAGGTGTGGCCTCACCAGTGCTGAGTACAGGGGGGCAATCCCTGCCCTGCTCCTGCTGGTTGATCCAGCTGATCCTGGTCAGGATGCCATGGGCCTTCTTACCTGGGCACAGCTGGCTCATGTCCAGCTGCTGTTGACCAGCACCCCCAGGTCCTTTTCTGCTGGGCACTTTTCCAGCCACGCTGCCCCAGCCTGCAGCACTGTGTGGGGTTGTTGCAGCCCGAGAGCAGGACCCGGCACATGGCCTTGTTGGACCTCACACCATTGGCCTCAGCCTGCCCAGATCCCTCTGCAGAGTCCTCCATCAGATCAATGCTCTCACCTAGCCTGGTGTTGTGTGCAAAATGGCTGAGGGTGCACTTGATCCCTTTGGCTAGATAATTTATAAAGCTATTATACTGGCCCAAATACTGAGCCCTGGGGAACCCCCACTAGTAACTGGCCTCCAGCTGGATTTAACTCCATTCACCACCACTCTTTGGGTTTGACACCCAGCTGATTTTAACCCAGTGAAGAGTATGCTGCCCTGTGGGAAACATGCCTCCATTTCCTTTGTCTAAAGACGAAGTTTGTAGTTTGTAAAGCTCCCTGCTTTTATGGGAATGGAATAGTGTTTCCAGCAATCATGAGCAAGCAAAGGAAGCCTGGAAATAAAACTGGTTGTACTAGCAAGGGAGAGAAAGAATGGCGAGGATAACAAATCCCTGGGCACAAGGGATACACAGATGGGAGAATGGAGGGGTAAAAGAGCACAAATATAGTGGTCCCCAGACCGTACACTGACTTGGGATGAGCCCCCAAATGTGCAGCATGACCAGCTTTGGGGCTGTGAGGGCAGGGACTGGGCAGCTCCTGCTCTCTCCAAATGAAGGACACCTATCCCTGGGCTGCAGACATCACCTCCAGTGTTCCACACAGCAAAGGAAGCAAGAGACAAAGTGACAGAAAAGAGGAGAGTGGAGCAGATAGTGTTAGGAGCTGTAAGAAAGAGCTTCACAAAAGGACAAATGGAAGAAAAGGCGGGAAGAGGAGTAAGGAATAACAAGGTCTTATCAAGCAAGTTAAGCCTTTAAATGTCACCTCTTCCTCTGAGCATCTATAGACTAAACAGAATAGGGCAGGAAAAAGCATCCTAAAAGAGGAGATAGAAGGGGAAAGGATGCTTTGTGCACCTTGTGCAGTTCAAAGGAAATAGAAATTCTGGGTTAAAAATCAAATCTATTGCAAAAGAGGTATTTAGATTAATTTATCTGTAATTTACAGAAAAAAATAAATTGGTGGTTTGCTTATTGCATTTTGTGAGGGACGTGCACAACTGTTGGGCTAATGTAAAAATGGCATTTCAGTAATAATTATGGATATCTTGCTTCAGCCTCATTTAGAAACATGTAATTGAAGTGATAGATGTAGTGCTTATAAATAGTTTAGGTTTGCTAATGTAATAATGAGCAGTTCTCTCATTCTCTCTAGGCTTTTCTCCTTTCCTACATGTTTTTGCCTCTGAAACCTTCTTTTTTTTTTTTTATAACTCATTTCCCTTCCCTTCCCTTCCCTGCTGCTGACCAAGAGCATTCCCAGGGGCATGCTTTGACAGACTTTTATGGTCTTGTGCCCTGGGAGTCCTGTCCCTGTTGCTGGGTGGGAGTCCTGGGCAGGTGCACATAAACAGCACTGAGTTGTAACAGGCTGGGAAGGGCAGGTGGGTGGAAGTGCTGAGGGGCTCCTCGCCGGTAGTGAACCAGCAGGAGGGAATGAAGACTGGGGAGAGAGAGAGAAAGGGCTGGGGGAGGCAATGCAGTTGTGTCATGGATTAATAAAATGAGTGCAGCAAACCTCGATAGTGAGAGAGAGAAGGCAGTGGTGATAAATGGCGCAAGAGATGGGAAATAAAAGGGTGATGGCATCGTGTACGCTTATGTGCTAATGAAGTCCAGGGAAGGAGGAGGAGCTAGGAATGAGAAACGGTGGGTACAGCAGTGCTGTACTCCTCTGCAAAAGATCTTCAGACAGATGACTTCCCATGTGCAAGTTCTGACACTCAGCTCTCCCCAGATTTTTGGAAACTCCAAGTTCTTTGCACTTGCAAAGTAAGTGTAAATGAATACTGAAAGAGTGTGAGACCAGCTGAAGGAAGAAGGCATTATACAGGCTGGGGAACTGCTAGAAAAGACTGCTTTGGGGGCTGTCCCCAGCATTACCTAAAAGTCTGTCTGGACCTGTAATATCTGAAGATTTTGTTAGTGTTTTCCTGGTGGTTTAAGGGTAGCTGGTGTCTCTTTTCACATGCTTTATGATCTACTAAGGAAGTTCTTCTACCATCTGCCAGGCAATAACTATGAGCCAGGTATCCATAACCTGTAGTATTGATACTGCAAAACGTTCTTTTAAAAATTCTGGGGACTTCTGCCCGAAAAAGAGTTTCTTTGCTCTCAGCAAATTCTGATGGAGGAGTGTTGCCACTTAGTGGTCTTTTATCTTACAAAATCTTCTCCCTGCTTCTGTCTTTCATTTGTGTTCTTGTGCATAGGCAGGCTAGGTGTGAATTGTTACGTGCTTTTTATTTTATCTGAAAAAATGTAAATAGCAGCCAGACATTAAACTGAAGGACAGAATGGAGCTGAGCAAGCTGATAATGGCTGGAAAGGAACACTTGTCTTTGTTTGTAGTGAAGTGGTTTGAGGTGCAATCTGTGTGTGGCAATGGCTTCCTGCATTATGTCTGCAAGGAGGATGAAAAATCTTCAGAAGTAGGGACAAAGTACATGCAGCATAACACGAATGCATTTCCATTTTTTGATGTTGAATTCATTTGTTAGTGTGACTTTTGCTCTTCCTTGTCATTGGTGGGGAATGTTTCCAAATATTGGCAGTGTCTTAGATTCTTTGCTTTGAACTGCAAAACTGGTAACCTCTCGGAGCTGCCAACATCAAGCATCAGCTTAGAGGTCTCTTAGTGGAATATTGAACATGAACCAACATGAAGAATAAGGCAGGCTCAGGGCAGTCAGTAAAAGCAGTGTTTCATGTATAGTGGATCCTGTGATCTGTGAAAAAAGTTTTTCTGAAAGGTGTTTTCTTCTTAATTGCAAAGAAAAACTTAAAGTCAATAGGATTCACGTTGTTTTCTGTGATGCCTTTTTTTGGATTGGTTTCACCTACAGGCTTATTGCTTAGTAACTCTGTGGACACACCAGGATCAGGCATCTGGTACATCTTTTTGCACTCACAGAAGAAAATGGAAATGAAAATTTCCACTGAAAGTCTGATTGAAGCCAACTTGCCTTTAGAAGGCAGGGGCAAAAAAGAGCTTGGGGAAGAGAGATCACTATAGGTTTTCTTAATGGGTAGATAACTCATTTATGTGAGGTAGAACAAATAAAGTTGGGACACGGGTCAGCATTTGAGATCCAGGTACAGATGCACTTACCTTAGTATGGTAAATGTGAAGGTAGGACTTAGTTTCCTCAAGATGTGAAGAACACTGCCTTCTTCTTGCTTCAGAGTGAGCCAAATAGTTTTCCCAATGCATCGATTCCCCAGATAAGTTTTCCAAGAGAGGTTATAGGTGAGAAAGGAGGGTAGAACAGAGCATTTAAAATCGGAGGAAAGTTAAAATGTGAACTCAGGAGGCAGATCCTGCTTACAATAAAGACATTGCTATGTTGCAGGGTGGGAAGCTCCCTCACTGCTGGTGTGTGACTAGCCAGCTTGTAGCCATGAGGCCTTTGTATCACCCTGGTGAAGGATATATACATGCACGTGATGGGTCTGTAATAATGTGGGATCTAGGGGTTTTTTGGAGTTTTTCACCTTTTTTAGTTGTCTTTAAACACTCAAGAAGGAGAATACTTCCATGTGATGGCCACCACATCCTTCCTGTCTGGGTTGTGTGCAAGGCCCTCTGTAATATAATGAGAGACCTTTTATGTATCCTGTAATAGTTTTCCTTTCATTCAGTGAGCAGAGCTGGTTATTCAATTTCAGTGTCCACTAAGGCAATCTCCAAAAGCAGTTAAAATAAAACTCATTACCTTGTGTATGTGATATGGTATGTTTAGAATCCTGAGAATGTGCTGCAATAAAAGTTCTGCTAGCTTTCCCTCTCCACGGCAGCAGATAACAAAATTTCCACAGTGTCTAAGAAACTGAAACGATGAATCCCCACAGACTGGGGATGATTGTTTCTTTGTCTGCTGAGTAGTAGTTATTTATTTGTTGAGAGAAACCCAGAAGTCACCTCCAAAGGTGAAATCTGTATTTCTTGAAGATGACAATAGGCATTCTGTGACCGATAAACAGCTGGGCTTTCTACAAATGTGGATTTATATTTTCCCCCACCCTTTGTTTTACCACATGGTGCTTCTGAGCAACATGGAAGTACCTTTAATTCCTTTTGTTCCTGGGGTGCACTGTCCTTCACAGAGGTTGGGATGGTGTTTGTATAAAGCTGCTTATGCTGGGAAATCTCGCCTAGTGCAGTGTGGCCATGGCTGAGATAGCACAGGCCTTATTAATACTTACCATTGAATGAACAAAGCAGCTCATATCCATTGTTACTACTTACATCCAAAGGTAGTGCAGCATCCTCAGCTGACAAAGGTCAGGTGAAAAGCAGGTTTGCTCTCTGTAAGAGGGACTTTTTTTCTGTAAAAGATGCAGAAACACTATGTTTCTCAGTTCTTGAGGGATGCTCTGCAGAGAGGTTGTATATAAGTATCAGATAAAGTGGGAACCCCCTGTGCCACAGTTCATCCTGAATGCTAGCAACTAGAGGTATTTGGAAGGGGCAGAAGAGGTAAGGGATGGACTGGCTTGGTTTGGTTGGAATCTTGCTGGGTTCATTTTTACAGTGGAGTTGTTTCTTTATGGGTCATTCAGTTTCCCAGTGCATGATGATCTTCTTTGTTTTGTTAACTCATGGATAAGGTTGCTGCACTTTGGCTCCTAGAAATGTTAGCTTTTGTTGTCACACTTGGAGAGTTTGTGAGAGCTGTTTCAAAGAGAATTCTGCTGAATAAATTGACAGCTGCATAAAGTATCTGTAGTGAAGCACCTGTGATTGGGGATTTTTTAATTACTTGTTTGAGCACGTTGAAAGACACACCTCTCTGGTGCTGTTGGTTTTCCCTTAGAAATCCAGTCTTGCTCAGTAGAATCCGGTAAAAATATGAAGTAGCTGTTCCCCCTTCCTTTCTTAACGACCTCTAAAAGAAACCAAGTTCCAACCTCACAACCAGAGACATTGTCCTGGCTGTGGGGCAGACAAGAAAGAGAAAAATGTTTGAGTTGCATCCCCAAGGCCGTTTTATAGGAATTATTCCTCTGTTGTAAACCCCCATCTTCATGGAGTGGAAGTTTGATGCATGCAAAAGGATAATGCTTGGGTTAGGGTGGCACTCAGACCAGTCAGAGTTGATAACTAAAACCAAATTTAGTAGCCTGAGGTCTGCTCTTGGCACCATGGATCAGAAATACCAGGGAATCCACTTGCATATCCTTTTTGAGCTGCAACCCCTCACAGCACCTGCAGTAGCGCATCTTGCTGAGTGTATTGTATTAATCTCAAAACGCCCTGGGGGTGGATTGTATCCAGGAACTTGTATCCAAATGAAAGCTGTGCAGCCACCAGACATGAGTAGCAAAGCACTCCTGTTGCTTTTGTGTCAAAATAAGCCTCCAAAACAACTTGGCACCTTACTAGATTTTCAAGTTGTGGACTTTACTAACAAGTGATGGTAACAAGATGAGCAGGGTCCATCTGGGCAGCTAACAGAGGTGTCACCACCTCGTTCTCCCAGTGGCCTCCCTCCGGTGCAGAGTGGCGATGAGCCACTCTACATTGGCCAGGGCTGAGGTTTTGCCCAGTGCTGAAATGTTGCTGCCCGTTGTCAGCTGCTTACTGTCCATCTGAAGTGGGAAAAAGCCTCTTGCTGGAAGTGATTAGCACCTACTTTTACAGATATCTGGCTTCTTCCAACCTGTAGGCCTGTCCAGGGAAAGGGTGACTGGTAAAAGGCATGCAAGATCCAGTCTCAGTCTAGCAGAACTTTAGGACCCTTTGAGATAAAGGATACTGTATTTGATTGTTACAAAAGATTTGTTTGAGTTCTGCACAAAGGCAGCTAAATCAACAGAGCGACCAAGAGGTGATCCAGGCTGGCTTGTATGTTTTCAAAGCACTGTTTTCCGTGCTTTCCAACATCACTTAAAAAGTATTCTCTAGCTGGTGGTTAAGAATATAATCTTCCAAATGTGAAAGGAATCTAAATTGGCACAGAGCAACTTGTCAGAATCAGCACCCAGTCTGCAGCAGGAGCTTGGGAGGGATGTGAACCGCCTTTGTTCTTTGCAGTGGGGGTGTTAACGCTGAAGTTTATGATAATGTACTTGCCAGCATTGTTAATTATTCTGCTGGAAGGAAGGAGTTGGAGAGTCTGCACAATTTGCTGTCAGTAAGGGGCTTGTTTTGGCATTCCAGTTTGGCATCTCAAATAGGGGGTGTCTGGGAGACTCCTGTTTTCTTGGGGGGTATGTGGGGCTGTGGGAGGGGCTGTTTTCACTCCCTGATTTGTGTCTTCATTCCTCCTTGATACAAATAGGATTCTTCTGGAAACTTGGATGAGCAAGCTCTCAATGCTTATGGTCTTAAGGAAATTATTTTTTTCCAGTTGATCTTCATAACTGTGAAGCTCATTAACCTGAATGGCTCAATTAGCCAAATGCTAACATGCTGCCAGCACTGCTGCTACTGTCACTGATGCCACTTCAAAAATGCTGTGTTTCATGCATATACTTTAAATGTGCCACTTCTGTTTTTCTCTGGGGGAAAGGATAACCATGTGCACTTAAAAAATAGATATATATCCTTGCAGTAGTAACTGAGATAATACTGAGTAGTACCTGCCATAATATGAACTTGTTCAATAACTTGAACAGCAATCTGCTCCTGAGGTATCTGGAGTAAGAAACTTTGTAGAGTGAGAGGGTTACTGTAGTTAGCAGAGTGAAATACATGTGCTTCTCTTTGTCATGGTGTTAAAGAAATTTAGTTTTATTTCAATATTTCAAAGCACATTTTGAAATAGCTGTATAGAGGTCAAACTTGCTGGTTTCAGTCACTTTTTGTCTGTTGTGTGTTGCCATTTAGACCTTCAGCTGAGATGTTACATCTTGTTTACATCACGGTGCCCATGCTCAGGACAGAGTGTACACATTGGTTCAGGACAGTGATAAAGGAAAGCCTGATTTTGGGTACAGTGCATGACTGTACAGGCTTTTTGTGAACATTACACTGATGTGGGGTCTGATCAAAACAGGCGTTGCTTTTATCCAGTTTCACAACATGATTTTAATGATGGGGCTCATGGCAATTATTATTGTTGGGTAAATGCCTGAAGCATTAATTTCTTTAGTTTATCCAGTGAAGCTGTAAAATGAGCATAATCAGACAAACTAGTTTCCAAAGACATGGTGTATAATTTAGGTGTTTGATGTGATTTCTCCACACCTAACCAACAAGACAGAATACATATGGTTTGTTTGGATTAGCTTTTCCTCTCTTTTTCTTAAAAGAATAAATAAATCTACCCCCTTTTTGTACCTCAGGGCTATTCTGTGTTACCAGCCTCTTTCCCAAGTGTTCCAGGATCTCTCTCAATGCAAGCTTTTGTTTTAGAAAGTAAAATAAAAACGGCAAAGAATGTTTATATTCCTTGGGTTATGAAAATAAGAATCCAAATGTCAATTGGTACACTGACTGATTCTTCCAAATATTCAGTGTGAGCCTTCCCAAGTAGAAGTCATATTGTATAAAACACCATCCTGTGTGAAATGAAGCTCTTGAGGGCAGAGGAAGATGGTTTACCACAAAAGTTGTTGTCTATTTGCATTCATATGTTTCTAGAAATGGGGGTGCTGGATGAGTCTCTGCTTTTGTCTACCTCTGCTCTGCTGAAGCTTTGCCAACTCTTTTGAAGCCTGACTGCTCCCACTGTTTCCTGTGGGGAAAGACAAAACTTGAAGGCATTTGATGTAGCCAACAAGTTTGCTCTCTTTTTTTTTTTTTTTTTCAGGTAAACAAAGCTAAGTATCTGAGAGCCTTGCCCAAGAGGTTGCATTGTCAGGTAGTTTAAGAAGTAATCAGGTTTGTGCGTGTTAAACCTCCTGCAGTACGTGCTGCTGCAGTGATCAGGAGCAGCCAGCCAGTGTTAGGTGGTACCAGCCACAAAGGGAAGGAGCTGGCCCTGCGAGTTGGAGCTGAGTAGTGAAGGAAGAGCAAAGCTGTCTTTGTGCTCTGAATTTCCAAGTCTGCAGTAGCAGTTGCAAGAAATATTTTTACCTTTAACTTGTCTGGCTCTCTCTTGACTGTACTTTCTTCATGTGCACTCTTGCTAACCATTTAGTTAGCAAGGGGATTGGGGAAACAACAGCACAGTGGAGGTTAAGGCTTTCCATTCATCCCTCACTCCAGCCATGCCACTCTGCAGAACAGTGCATGTGGAGCACCCTACTGGCATTTGTCACAAGGCCTGTTGCCATTTAAGTTTACCTCCATCCCACAAACCAGGTTCTGCTATTTCTGCACTGCAACACTTAAACGGAGGGTAAAAAAACTTCTATGATGTGTCAAAGCACGACACAGATGTCAGCCTTCCTCGTCTACTTTTGTTACAGAGAATCTCTTATTTGAGCTCTTTATAACACATGTAAAGGGCAGAAGCAGTGGGAAGGACTTCCATGTGCTCAGCAGTGACTCAAACCTCTGTGCAGGCTGGTGCATTTGCAGCAGCAAATATGGATGGAGTGAAACTTTGTTTCTGACTTGTTCCTGTGTTTTGTGTTCCAGTCTCAGGTAGTCTGTTTTGTGGGGCAGGATGGAATGTAACAGTTCAGTTATCATGGAACTATTAATACCACACCATCTTACCTTCCTGTCAACTCTGCTGTAGCTGATAGAGGGTATGAGTCTCATTCATTTGTTCCACATTGGTAACTTTAAAGAAATGAGATGGGTATTTCTATGTACTTACCTTGAAATTTGCTGGTTTGGGGTCCAGAGGAGCCACTGATCTCTGAAACATTCATTGTGCATTGTATGTCCACAGAGAAGGGAGGGACAAAGATGTAATGCTCAGGTGCAGCACGGCTCTCTGCACAGGGTGTAGCTCCCGTTATCTGCTGGAAGCGCTGTGAAAAGCCACCAGCTCCAAACTGGGACACAAGGAGACACTCAGGGCAGCTAATCCTCTCTTCCCCTGGGCCAACTCACAGCTCCATACAGACTGGCATTAGCCAAAATCATGAAGAAGGTTGTGGTGTTTTGCACAGATTCCTGCCCCACACCCAATCCCTTTTGCAATGTGCTGATTCTGAAATGCTCCCATCCAGTGCCATTCCTTGGGGATGTGCCCTCGGCATCAGGGACAGCTCAGGTCTTGCAGTGGGTTTCAGTGAAGAGAGCTGCGTGCTGGTCACCCACAGGGTCCCAGGCTGAGTCAGTCAAACAGCTCATTTCTGTGTGTTTTCCAGTGCATCTCCCCTCATTCACACCCCACCTTTCCTTGTGCTTTATCTCACCTCAACCCAGTAGTTATTTAGTTATCTAACCAGTTTAGGGGTAGGGAAGATACAGTGCTTTGTATTTTTTGGGAAAAGATGGAGAGACATGTCTAGAGCTGGGTTCTGAACATTGCACAGAAGTTAAGTAAAGGAAGGTAAATGCTCACCTCTCCTCACAAGCTTTAGACTATAAACTGAGCTAAAGAAAATGAGTTGATTCCTTGCCTGGTGGCCAGCTCTGATTTGTTGTAAGGCTGGGCACAGAAACATTGCAGCGAAGAGCATGCCAGGCTTTGTTTGCTGGTTGGTTGGATATTTATGTCAGGTTGCCAGGGAAATTCATACATTGCTATGCTGCAGGCAAGGTCTTGGGGGTGGGGGAGATGAGTAAACATCTTAGAAAGATCTAAAGGTGTAGGAAGAGGTTTGGAGGAAAAGAATGAGGAGCTGGGTTTGCAAGTTGTAAAACTTGCATCTATTTTTGTCTTCTGTTGCTGAAGCAGAGGTATCCAGAGCTGAGCTGTTCTGCAGCACTGCCAGCTTCATATCTGTGCTGCTTTGTACTCTTGTGCCATGAGCGGGCAGCATCTCATGGAAAACTTCACGAAGCAGTTGGTCCCTGAGATGTGATTTGAGTTTGTGCCACTGCCTGGACAAGTGCACGTTTACGGACTCCTGCGTGCTCCAAACCCGTAATAGTTTCAGTTAAAGTCTCTTCTGCCAGTGCAAACCACAAAATATGAAATTAAATAGACAATAAGTCTCTCTGTGCTCCATGAAACTGTTCCCTTTCTCACCCTTAGCTGCCTTCTTTCTCCAGCCTGTGTGTCACTCCTCAGGTTCAGACCTGCCGTTTATGATACAGGATGACTTTTTTTAATCACCATTTGAGTGCCTGGGAAAAGCTGGTGACTCCCTCTGTGTTTGCAAGTGCCTGCTGTGATTTACTGGAAGACAAAGTATGCAAGCCAAAGCAGTGATGTTCTGAAAGGAAAACCAAATCAGGAAACAGAAGTAAAGGCCCATATCAATCTTTTATATATCCAGTTACAAACAGCATCTCGTTTGTCAGCAATACATGTAACAACCACAAAACAGAGCTGCCCATTGCATTTAACTACTGTCTATGCCAGGGCATTCTGTTCTTGTATTCACTCTCAGAAATACCTGAAATGATTATAAATATTTTTGAGCAAACAGCAGCTTTTTTTTTTTCCTTTTTTTTTTAAGCAGGTATAATTGCTAGATAAACTGGGGGGTGGGGGGGTGTCGCAAAATGCTGAGGTTTAGCACTTTACTGGACAAGCTTTGTGCATTTTTGAGACAGCCATCATATGGGAGATTGTCAGCAAACTACCATCAAAGACATTTGTGACTCACAGCAATGGAGAGTTTTGAAAGGGAAATCATGTTAGGTAATCACAGCCTTTGCACATCAGTGAAAGCATGTTTTTCAGTTATTGCTTGAGCCCTTTCTCCAACTTGGTTGAAAACCAGTTTGGTTTCATTTTCTTTTGATTAGGAAATTAGAAATTTGTATTTTCAATCCATCCTTATTTCTCTTTCAGAAAAAGGAAGGGAGTTTATTTGAAAGGTGGGTTGCAAAGAGATTCATGTTCTCTAGGTATGTGAGAAACATTCTTTACATTTTGCTTGAAGTTGTGAAATGCAAGAAAGTTGAATCCTTTTAGCTATTGAACAGATCCTAGGGCAGGTATATAGAGTTAGTTTGCTTTCAGCAGAAATAAAGCAGTTTCTTGTGTGGGAAGACTAAAGGAACAGGAATTCTTATGGAAACAAATTCTGGAAATAGCCAGCCCAGGAGAGAGGTAGCTCCTGGTCTGTTTATAAAAGTTCATAATGAAATGGAAGATAACAAGTTAGCACGATCCACAATCTGGAGGGATGAACCTGTACTTGGGATTTGACAACACTACTCATAAAAATATTTATTGCTGCAATTTAAGTAGAAAGTACCAAGAGAAATACTGTTTTATTTCTGTCACTTGGCCTTCACTATAGCATAGAAACAAGTGATTTAAATACTAAACATTCCAGTGACTATCTTGCCCATTAATATTCAACTTAGTACACACCCAGACAGTGCTTAAGTGTTCTTCCTTGGCCTTGAGTGGAAGGCTGGATATGTGTAGCCCCTGTGCTGTCACTGTTTTCCTTCACCTCCACCTCCAAGCAGTATCCACAGTAGTAGCAGTACCCTTGGATATCTTGGGACAACGTCACTGCTTATGTTCATTGACAAACCAGGTATGTTAGAAGCAGGATTGTTCTGTATCTGGACAAGATGTTTTCTGTTATCTTCAGTCTGAATATATGCAAATTTACAGATGTATTCCTGCAAAGGATCACATCTGTCCTGGGACAGTAATTGGATTATAATTACTCAAACAACTGTTACATACCTTTCCTCATAGGAAAGACAAGGCTTATATCCATAACAGACAGTATGAACAGCATCTCTTGCTAAGACTTCAGCTCTTGAAGCAGTCATCGAGATGTGAATGTCCTGATACTGTTTGTACTCAGACCTAATTAGAGAGATGGGCAATCACCAGTTGTAGAAAGTTTAACAAGGGCAAGTGCCAGATTCTGCACCTGGGATGGGGCAACCCTGGGTGTACAGACAGACTGGGGGATGAGAGGCTGGAGAGCAGCTCTGTGCAAAGGGCCCTGGGGGTCCTGGCTGATGGAAAGTTGAATGTGAGTCAGCAGTGCCCTGGAGCCAGGAGGGCCAACCCTGTCCTGGGGGGCACCAGGCACAGCATCACCAGCTGGGCAAGGGAGGGGATTGTCCTGCTCTGCTCTGCACTGGGGCAGCCTCACCTGCAGTGCTGGGGGCAGTTCTGGGTGCCACAGTATAAAAAAGACATGAAGCCATGAGGGTGCTAAAGGGCCTTGAGGGGAAGCTGTGTGAGGAGTGACTGAGGTCATTTGGTCTGTCCAGCCTGGAGGAGACTGAGGGGAGACCTCAGGGTGGTCTTCCACATCCTCATGAGAGGAAGCAGAGGGGCAGGCACTGATCCCTTCACTCTCCAGACCACTGACAGGACTCGAGGAAACAGCCTGAAGCTGTGTCAGGGGAGGGTTAGGTTGGATGTCAGGAATAGGTTCTTCACCCAGAGAAGTGGTTGAGCAGGTTGAACAGGCTCCCCTGGGAAGAGGTCACAGCACCAAGCCTGACAGAGTTCAAGAAGTGTTTGGACAGTGCTCTCAGGCACAGGGTGTGATTCTTGGGGTGTCCTGGGCAGGACCAGGAGCTGGACTCTGACCCTGATGGGTCCCTTCCAGCTCAGCATATTCCGCAATTCTGTGTTAGAAATTCCATCAGTGCAGTAACAGGTCTGCATGTCAAAGAGTAAAACCTGTCTTTAAAGGCTTTTTCTGTTTTCCTTTCTTCTTTTCTTTTTATTTCCTTACTGTTGAAGATAGTGGTAAAAATCTTCAGTGGAAACAGTGTCTCCTTTATTTTAAGCTGATGATGAAATAAAATTGTGTTTACCTTGTGGGCATTGGTAAAATTATACATATTAGTTGCTTTTAATGACTTTATACTTTCTGACTCTTTCTTTCCTTTTCTTTCTTCTTCCTCATTACTAAGGACTAAACAAAATATTTTGCTTTCCTGACAGAGCTTCTGATCCTGCAGTATTTATTTTGCAAGGAGACTTGATTTGCAGCTGTTAGGCATAGGGCTGCGTTAGTCAATCACAGATATGTTTGCTTCCCATCGTTCCATTTGAGCCCAGAACAGAAAGCAGTCGGTGTGGGTCAAGATCAAGAAGTGGAGAAATCAGAAATTGTACAATTTCCCAGATCCAGATGAAAGTGTTGTCAGAGGCCAAGGCAGGATATTATTTGATGGTGCAGCCAAGTGCCAGGGAGTCCCCATGAGGAGGAGATGGGGTCAGGGACAGGCGATAGGGAGGGGACTCTGAGTGCTACTGCAGCAGGAACAGTGCAGTCTCTTTCCTCAGGCACTCGGCTGAGCCAGGCACTTGGGCACAGAACCTGCCAAGGTGCTTTGTGAGCTGAAACCTGCTAGCAGTGCTGTGGTTTAAGCCCAGCCTGTCTGAGGCTAAAAGACTGAAAATGAGCTTCTCCAATTTGAAACAACTGTGTGTGGCAAAACATTAAGTATTCTGTAGCCTTAGATCACCTAGCTCAAAATTGAGAGCCTGGGCTTGCTTCCTACAATTACCTGAGACTGTAATTTTTTTATTTACCATTGTTTTTTAAATGCTTTCCAGGAAAAGGCATTAGAAACCTAGAGCTGACTAGGTAAATTTTAAAATACTAAGCTGTGTCTTTCCATGTGGTTTCCCAGCAGTAGTCCAGTTACATAACAGGTCTGATTTCCAAGCTCTTGCCTCAGTTTTACGTGCTGCAATCAGCAGTCTCTCACACTCCCACTTTTCAGATCGGCAAAGGAGTTATTAAAACTCTGGCTACCTCCTTGGCTGCTTCGAGTCTGTTCTTCTTGTCACAGTTCTGATTAATATATTGGCATTATTAAAAATCTAAACAAGGTTGCTCCTTGGTGTGACTGCAGGTTCCTCCATCTGGTTTTGAGCTTTTGCTGCCTGTCCTCTCTCAAAAGTGTGAGCTTCGCAATCATAAAGAACAAAACTCTCAGAAGAAAGGGAAAATTCAGCAAAAAAGTGACTCTGCAACAACAGAAAACAGGACAAGGTGAACCATTCTTGTTTTATTTTGAGGGGAGAAGGAAAAATCTTTTCAGGTCAGTAAAACATTTTGTCAGGCTTCATCCCTTTTTTTCTACATACACAGGCAAAGAAATTCCTAGGAGTCTACCTGAATGAAACACTGCATCATCTGAAGGCACTAGTCTTGGGCAGGAATGTCTGGTAGTGAAAATTTGTGTTGGAGCAAATTTCATCTTAATTTAGGTGAAGGATAGATCCCTCATGTTCGAAGGAGTAAATCTAATAAAACATTCCAAAAAATATAACATTACAGTCACTCTTGGGTATGGGCTTCATTTTGGATCCCCTCTCTTAGTCCCTTCTAGCACAGCCTGCCAAGAGACAGACAAGAGGGTGTTCCCACCACGGTACTGAAGGGACTGCCAGGCAGCTGGGCTGGGCAGCTGTATGAAGGTACTTAAAAATCCATTGCAGAAACAACTGTATATTTTAAAAAAGAAAAAGCAAAAAAAGCATGAGGCTTGTGTAATTTTACAACTCAGGTATCAGGAGGTGCAGGTTGATGTTCAATGATCAGTGCAGGGCAAGTGGAATCTATCTGGAGAATAAAGCCACCTTTTAGGCAGGTGTATCTGGAGAGTTGTTTAAAAGGCCCTGGTTAAGCCTGGAATTCAAATTGTTCTTTGCAGATATTTTAAGCAATGGATGAAGGTTAGATGTGAATTCTCAGCCCCTCCTCTCATTAAGGCAGACACATTTACTGCATTTTGAATTTGTGTCCATCCCAGAAGGTAAAATTTTACTGGATTTTCAATTTGTCACCATCCCAGGGCTCATGTGATGCCTCTTCCCACCTTCTCATCCCTTCTGGTGTCAGGGATGTTGAGGAAATATTACAGAATCAGAGTGATTTGTGTTGGAAGGGATCATGAAGATCACCTTCTTTCAACCCCTCTGCCAAGGGCGGGGAGAGACACCTTCCACTAAGCAGGTTGCTCAAAGCCTCATCCAACCTGGCCTTGAATACTTCCAAGGGTGGATGGGGCATGCACAGCTGCTCTGGGCAACCTCTTCCAGTGCCTCACTACCCCCACAGTAAAGAATTTCTTCCTAATAGCTAATGTAAACCTGCCCTCTGTCAGTTGGAAGCCATTCCCACTTGCCCTGTCACTGCATGCCCTTGTAAAAAATCCCTCTCCAGCTCTCTTCTTCTCAGTACTTTATCATTTATGCTGCCATGGACTAAAGCTCGAAGGGAACTTTGTGTTGGAGTAGCTTGCCATCAACAAATGCCATATTGCTCCTTGGGGTATCTGACATAAGGTGGGAAAAGTTCTTGCAAGGTGGAAAGGTAATTTTTGAGGTGAACTGTTAGGAGTTAATTCCTAAAGTGAAGGTCTGTAATAGAAAACGGACAGAAAAATTGGCTGCCACTGGGTTGCTGATTTTGTTACCTCTTTAACTCTCAGAGAAGGAACAAGTTACTCTTCTTTTTGGATTGACTAGCTTTTCAGACAACAGATGAGGTGGGCAATGTTTGGAAGTGGGGACTAAGGAAGGAGAGCAGCAGGGAATGATCCCATGGGCTTTACCTAGCCCTGGGCAGGTAGTGACTTGTGTGTGTGACAGCACTGCCCATGCTTGGTGCCTCCATTTGAAGTTTAAAGTATGTTTAATGGGGACCTCCCACCACTCAGAGAAAGAGAAGTGATAGACCTTCTCTGATTTGCCTTGGTTATTGTTGATAATTGAATTTAGTTGGAGCAGCACTGCATCTCTGTTGCAAAGTTAAGCAACAGCTTCTGTTTCAATCCCATGGTACCAGCATTCATGTCTCAGTCTTCGCTGTTCCCTTGTGAGTACCAGGTGTTCTTTGCAGTGCCTTTCTTGTCTTGCAGGTCTACTATATTAACTCACTTTCTAATTTCTTTCTCTCTCTTCTGTCGGTCTCGCTCCAAATCTGTTAGGTGATGCATATGTGCAGAAGGGGCTGTTTCTAATGAGCTTCTAGGCAGGGAGAAGGCAAAATAGATCACTTTAAAAATTGGAAGAGAAGGGTGTGGGTGGGAGTTTACACTGAGGGACGCTGTATTTTTAATAGATTCTTATTTAATTAAGGGCCTGGAGAGATGAGGGATGATGGTGTCTTTAGTAACACATTAGAGAACAGCAGTTGTTTAGATATTTTTTCCCCCCAAAAGCATTCTGTGATTTTTCTTTTCGAGAGCTGCCTGTGTGCATTTACTTTACGTGCTATGGTTAATAAAGAAAAGAACACAACCATAAACACATTGTGAAGTACCTGTGCTGTCTGAAATACATTAAAATGAGGTCTTTTTGACATACATGTGAAGTGTGATGTCTCTCTGATTAATAATGGGGAGAAAGTTCCGGGCTTATACTGACGTTGATTGGATCAGATAGACTTCCTTAATAAAGAAAAAGTATTTTTAATTAAAAATTCAGAAATAGAAAAGAAGTATCATCTGAAATTAAGAATTGTCACTCTAATGGATGCAACCAAAGTACTAGTTCTGCATAGGTCTTTAAGTCCAAGCCTTCATTTAAGAAAGAAAGAAACTGATCCAACTTGGGGGGAAAACCCTGGTCCCACCTAAGTTAGTTGTGGTGCTCAGTTGATGTCCTTAGTGCCAGGAGCTCATCCTCAGTGTCTAGCATGATTCTGCAGGGTGGCTGGTAAGAAAAGGGGTGTGTGCCACCTAATCTGAGTGCCACCCAGAAGTGGATAAGGTGAAGAGTGAGACTTCACTGTGCCCATCTAGAAAATGGTTCAAATGGTGCTTGCATCCTCAGGTGCAATGCATAGGCTTAGTGGCAGAGGCAAGGTTGTCATAAGATTAAAGGAATCTTGACCTACAAGCACTTGGCTGGCTCCTCATCCTTCCCCAGGCAGAGTTCCATACTTGCCAGCTGATCATTGACGTAGGGGCTACATCCTCTCTTCATCTCCCTAGCTTGTCTTTCCTAGAAAACCTCAAACCTTCAGTTCCAGTGCTCCAGTCATAGGAGCTATCCCACCATGTCTCTGTGATATACCCACACAGATGTGTGCACATCTCTAGTTCCTCTGGTTTGTTCCTCATACCACGCGGGTTTGTGTACAGGCATCTGAGCCAGGTCCTGGGTAAAGCCAACTTGATGGCTGGATGTACTGGTTTGAAAGTAAACCAGCAGGAGAAATGAACTCCACGCAATTACTTTGCCAAAGATTTCAGGTCAGAGTTACAATTTAAGAAAAAGATTACAATAAATGAAATAATACACAGAAAACTGGCTTAAACCCACAACGTCGGAGTACAGCCTGGCACCCTGGTGGTCACAGTCCGATTAAGCATTGGTTGCAGTCCTTTTGAAGTGATGGTTGCAATCTTGTCAAAAACAGTGGTCCTGTGGAAGTTCTGGTCCTGCTCTCCATCCATCGGATGGTGGTGGTGGTGGTGTCCCAAGTCCCCAGTTACATAAAGTCAGGTGGGAATGCTTAGTACCTTCCCTAAGGTGGGGAGTTTCACAATGGACTGATTTAATTCTGAGAGTCACAGGATCTTTTTGCTGGTTCTTGATGGTCTAAGTTGTTAGAACTGACCATTATGGCCCATTGGCAGACATGACACCCTCAGGATGGGTGGAACTGTGCTGGTGCTTCCCCGGAGGGTGTTACGATGGTTGAGTCATTTGTGAAGACAAAATGAAGAAACGCTACCCGCCTCAAAGAGTTTGCCTCTTCTTTATGTGGTTAAACCCCCATCTTGTAGCCTGAGGTGTCGGATGTGCACTGGGCAGCCACTGCAAACGACCCATCGTTAACAGTTTGTCAGAAACGGCAGCAGAGGGGAGTAGAATACACAGTTTGGTTACACCCCACAGTAACACTCTCCTTCTGTAGCCTAGGACACTGGAGCGTCTGGAATCCCTTTGCACTGTTCCAGGCATCCATTACAGGTTTTGGCACCTGACTCTCAAGACTGGGATGGATAGATGCCCTAACAAATCTAGTTTAAAGCCCATTCACCAGTATGGCAAGTTCCTGACCCAAGATGGTTTTTTCCTTTTTTGTCAGATGGAGCAGTACCATCCCTTATCCAGGCTCCTGGAAGGCAGCACACTTCCATTTACCACAGCTCAGGCTGACAGACGACAGCTTCTGGACCTCTTAGTCACTTGTTACTATCACCCACTGCCTTTTCTTTGTTAAACTAGTTGTTAATTTCTGTGTTTGTGGAGCAGGTTGGGCTGTTCTGCCTGGCTCTGGCTGTTCTTTCAGTGTGGGGGTGTTGCCTCTAGCCTGCAGAGCTAGGAAGTGGAACTGAGGGGGCATGTCCAGCTGGGAGGGAATGGATGGCTGTGAAGGAAGTTCCTTCCTTTTGTTAGTTCCTTTTGTTGTTGTAGGCACTTTTGCCCACTACTTCCCAAGCTCCTGTGTTAATGCCCTCTCTCCCTTCTAAGTGTGCCAGGATGTGAGTTTTTAGCCTGTCCTCAGCCGGCTGTGGTTCCCCCACCACAGAGGCTTGGAACCAGCTGTCCAATTCCCTCTCAGCCTCCACGATATCTCTGTCTTTTGACTGTCTCCTGCAGCTTGACACCCTGTTTCTGGAGGTCCTTCACCAGGGCACACCAGCTACAGTTCAGTGAGCTACCTCTCTTGTACTCCCTGATACTCCCTGGTGTCTCCACTACTTCCTTCAGCTGTGCCACCAGGCTGAGCAGATCGTTCCCCTGTTCACACCTCAAACAGATGTTGTCTCTGCTGCCATCGGTGACAAGCTCAGGCATTCACTGCAGACGGAGACCTGGACAGCTGCATGTTGATGTGTGAGGTGTCTGGGTCATCACATTCCTTCTGATAGGAGCTTTTGATCATATTGAAACCATGCCTAGTCCTCTCCCAGACTGCTAGGTGATGACTGACTCTCTAAATTCTGAGCCCTACCTTTCTGACCTGTCATGCCTTGTTTGCCTGTTCCTGTTCACTGCACTCCCTGAAGACTCTTAAATCTCCTTTGGATGCTCCTGTCAATGTCCCCTCAGCTGGGTGGCTCCCAAGGGCTGCCAGGTCCTGATGGAACTGTGTGTGTGTCCCTGAGCTCAGGAGCCCTCACTTTAGTTAAAAATCAGCTGGCTTCAGTTAACTTAGTTAAGTGTTCTGTATTTCCTAAGAATGAGTGGTTCTAACAGAAAAAGGTTAGGGAGCACACAGACAAGAGACAGATTGTGGATATAATGGTGCCAGGGGAGATGCCAGACAGCTGGTACCTCCCTGAGCCTGGCCATGCTGGGATGCAGTTTTCCAGCACTGAGTGACCAAGGTTGGGGTCGAGAGTTTCTGTGACACCAGTTTGGAAGCTAGGCACAGTGTTTAAATCTACTTCTTTTTATCTGCTCTGTGTCCTCACTACTAGCTGTAATAGTGCTATCTACGCTATCTTGTTTTCTCTTGTTAAAAATAAGAACAAAATCTTCCTGCTCTCTGTTGCTCCTGTGTTAAATATCAAAAGAGCATTTGAGAGCAGCAGAGAGTGCCTGCTGCAAAGCACTGTCTGATCCCTTCCCACCATAAAGACACAGAACAGGCTGGTTACTTGTGATGTCGCCTCAGAACAGGATGGTTAAGCAGATGCAGGTCATGTAAAATATATGGGAGTTCCTTATAATCACTTTAGGAATACAGGAATTTGTTTATTTTCGAGGCAATGCTATTAGCTGCAGGTCCCATTGTACCCTAGCAATTTAGCTGTGTCAAAGATGTGATTAAGCCTCAGCTATGGGACTCAAGTAAAACTGCCAGACCACATTAGTAATATAATTTGTGACTGTATAGCAGCCATTTCCAGCTTTTTTTCTGTGCAAGGCTTTGCTGCAGATTTGGTTTTCATTCCTCACTCCTGTTCATTGAAGGGACATATGGGATTATAAATCAGTAGTTAAAACCCATATTAGTTGGAATTTAGGAATTAAAAAGTTTGACTTCTTAATGAAGACCTTTGACTATTGGCATTAACATTTGAATTATGGTTGATGGCAAAGCTGAGTTGGGGCCAGATGTGTTCTGATTTCCTATCGGTCTTGGTTTCTCAGGCCTTTGACATATGTAGTATCTGCACTCCATATAAACCACATCATGAAAAGCTGACCTTAAGATTTGGCCTCCTCTGGGTTTGTATGTGATTCAAGGGAAGGTTTCTAACAATTACATAAGGGCCTGCTTCCCTCTTTCTCTTTTTTCTTTTTAGTGGAAATGAAGTCCTAAGCAGTGTATATTCCCAGATCTCTCAAAAGATTCCTAGTCCTGTTGGGGACCAAAATGTTCTAATATTTAAATAGCTTTTTAATTTTCACTATTAAAAAAAAATTCTATGGATTCTAGCTGGTTTAAATACACCAGTCCCAATCCACTAAGGATGGCAAACACTAGATTCATGGATGAAATCAGTCCGTTCAGGTAACTTTTCTAGAACAAGTAATATTTTCTATTTAGCCACATATATCCTTTTAAGACTCCTAGTTTTATGCTTGCTGCCTTATCAAGAAGCTGGGCTTGTAATTTGCATTCTTGATCAGGAAGAATTGTGGGATTTTGTTTAGAAGATTGAGAGATGTCATAAAGAAAAAAATGTGAGCAGGCATTACTTAGCCCCATGTTTCTTTTCCTTCAGTCCCACAAGTGCTAAATTCTGGTTTTAATTCCATTATTGAAATTACAGGACCTTCTAAAGTTCTGGCTGCATCCCAAAATGGCTTATTGAAAAATACCTCTAAAGTTGCAGCCGTGCCAAGTAACCTTCTGCAGACAAAGGTCTCGAGGTATCAGTAATTGCTTGTTTGCAAGGACAGCTTAGTATCTCTCACTGACAGATCCTTTGGGAAATGCAGACAGGGATATGTGTGTGCCCTGCTCTCTCTTAGCTACACTGACTGCAGTGAGGTGGATGAAGCACCCAGAGAAGAGAAACAGCTTCTCAGTTTCTAGTTTTGATTGCTTTGGTGTTTATGTTTGTTGGGAATGAGAGGCTATGTGTTCTGGCTGGGTGTACATCACTGCAGGTGACATGCTGCTCCATTTGAGATGAACCTCAGCAAAGACTATAAATTTCAAATGTAGGAAGTTTTCTTCTTCAGTTCAAAAGTGCCACCCAGTAATGGCTAAACTGCAGGCACACTGCAAGTACCAACTCCCAAGTGTGCACACGAACATTTCTACTGCTTGTACAAGTCTAATAGAAGGCATTTTGAATCATTTTGCTTAATTCTTTTTAAAAAGAGTTGTCTAGGCAGTGTCTTATGAGAACACACAAGCTTAATGTACTGGTGTCAGTCAGTGTGCAGTTTACAACAGCAGTTTGATATGAGCACTGTATTTATCTTTGCTAGAAAGGATACCCTGGATAATTTTCAAGTGCCACAGCCACTTGATCTTCTCACTCATGAAGACAAAGTGTGGTATGGTAGCAAGGCCTAACTATGCTGCATTGTCTGTGTGTGCACGAGCCTACACACGGCTTTTGGTGGCTGGCAATGAACATTCCAGACTCAGATTTTGAAGCCAGCAGAAGCAGTCTCTAAAGAAGACCCAAACCGTTACAAGAGATTAAAGTTTAAATAATTAACTTCCTTTAGTTTGTTTCCTTTATGCTTCAAAAAGTTTCTAGACATGAGTACTGGCAGAATCTGAAGAGAAAAAGCAATCTCCTTTTCAGAAATATTGAAGTTGTATCACTGCTAGTTTCTAATTTGTTTTTCAAATTAATAATTCCCATGGTGACCAGGAGAAAGAAAAAGGCAGGAAGGGAATGTGTGCTGGTGGTGAAGTGGACCTACACAGAGCTGCTGTGTATCAACTGTGTTTTCAAAACTATCAATTGTGATTTTCAGATCCCTCAGACCATGTGAGTTATACTTGACAGATTCTGCCAACTACATCCTGTGACATCTGGGAGTGAGGAGAATCTGGCAGTAGCTTTTGAAAAAAACATTTATCTTCATCAGTAAGATAAAGCTGTCAGAGGGACCCAGAGACATCCATGGAAACAAATAATGATTCAATATGCAAAACTAGTTTTCTAGTCCCAGGGAAAGGTAAGAGAGGCACGTTTTTGAGAGCTGCATCTGAGCATCCAGATGAATGAGGAAAGGGAGAATTGCAATGACATAGTGAACTGAATATTCTGGAGGACTTAAATGATAGGACTTAATGATAGAAATTTTTTCTGAAATGTTTGCTCAAAATAGCAATTTATCAAAGATAATATTTATGGCATATCAGGCCCTGCCATATGCATCTCTATACTATATACCTAATACTGTGGAGAAAACACTGATGTTTCTGATATTGTATATTAGCTGGGTATGTGGAATAGCAAGGAAAATGTGTTGCAGGAAAGGATTAGTTTATTGCATTTTTTTTGAGAGATGAATTGTTTAATAGAATGCAATAACAGATTACTAGTAATTGGCTCAAAGGAGCCCTGAGATGGAGCAGGCAGTAAGAACAAGAATCATTTAATGCATGGCATTAGCAAATTGCATTAAAGTAGCTACCTCTCTGGTGTGTTCTCAGAATTTTGTGGCCAAAAGGCTCACTGGGAAATCATTCCTCACTGGTTAAATGTCTTCTCATGAGGATAGGATTTGCTTCCCTGATTTTTGCCTTTTAATATACTTTGATTATGGACAGAGTTGTTGTTTGGTTGGTTTTTGTTTCTTGGTTTTTGTTTTCCTTGAACGTGTGTGACAGCTTATGTTGGAGTGAGTGCATTCTATGTCAGTAAAAAGCACCTGACTAACATCCCTAAAGCTGGCAACAAGCTCACACTTGTTTTGGGAGTGCCTGTAATCCCTAACCACATATCAGGATCCACTGTAACAACTGAAGGGATCCACACCTGTGCAGCCCGAATATAGCAGAAAAAAAGATACCCTTATGCCTTCATTATTCACAACTGAAATAATTCATTGAAGTAATTGAAGTGCTTGTTTCTCTGTTCTCACTTTCCAGTGCTGTGATATCCTGACCAAAACCAGAACTATGTAGGTTCTTTCCTTGAAACTGGTATTGTGGAATAAGGATCAAGTAATTGCAGCTCTTGAGGGTCATCCAGCCCAGCTGTTATTTAAAGCTGGGCCAGCTGCTTCAGGTTGTTGGGGGTTGTATTCTATTGGGCTTTGAGTATCCCCAAGGATGGAGACTCCACAGTTTCTCTGGGAAGCCTGCACCAGTGTTTGGCTGCACTCATGCTGAAAACCTTTTTGCTGGTATGTAATTACATTTTCCTGTGTAGAAATTAATGTCTTGCCCCTCTATCTACCACTATGTGGTCCACTAAGTGACTGACTACACCTTCCCATTCCTTGAGAGCAACAAGAAAACCCCCCTTTTGCCTACAATTTCTAGGGCAAGCCCCAGTTTGCTGTCATTATTGTAGGCAGTAGTAGGGAAGGAGGGATGTGATTGTTAGAGCTGTAGGTATCCTGTGCTGAACTTGCTGCTGCACAAGGTCATTTTGTGCAGACCAAGTTTGATTTTCCCCAGCAGCCTGGCTTAATGTCTTGAACTTGTTGGCCTCAGGCAGCACTTACTGGAAGGCTGGAACATTTGGAGGTAGGAGAAGCTTTTTCCCTTCTGGAAAAAGGATACCCATTCTGGGGTATCTTGAGCCCTAGAACTGAGCTTTTGAAAACTGGCAGTTGTGAAGGATTCCTGTGCCACTTTCTGCAGGAAGAAGGGAGGGAAAGAAGGGATTAACCATCATTGCTGGCATACTTAGCTTTTTCAGTAATGAATAATTACTACCTAAGCAAGCCTCTTAGTACAAGCTTCTTTCTTAAGAGTCTAATGAATCCTCACTGGGCATTGTGGTGAGGATTCTTCTTTTCATTCTATGCACAATGAGCAAATTTTAGCTAAAAATCCCAATAGTTCCTACATTCTTCCTGTTGAAATTCCCCCCTGCTGTTCAAGCAGGTATGGAATACACTGCCTTATGTCCCAGGCTGCTGCTCACTGATGAGGTAGCCACAGAAGAGATGAGGAGTAATCTTGGCACCCGGTTTGCAAAAACAACAGTTGTACAGATCTGCACTATATTAATTGCTGGTTTATTATTATCTGAAAAGTAAGATGTTTTCTGCAGTTAATTTTCTGCATTCAGGGAAAGGGTTGCTAGGGAATACACAGTTATCTGCAGAACTAGCTGCTACAAATTCTCTTCAGACAGTTCTGTTTGGTAATTTCTTCAAAATTTATTTTTCTTGTGATGATTAAATACATTGTACTTGTAAAGACATTTTTGAGTATGTTCCATCTTGCTAACAGATCCATATGGTCAGCCAGTGTTGCTATGGGACTGTCTGCCCTACAACAGAAGGAAGGCTGATTCCCCAGGGATGAAAAGTTGGTTTCAAATGCCCAGAATTACAGTTCTGAGAGCAAAGGACCATCCAGGGCATGAGGTCTGATCTAACTTACTGCTTTGATTGCCAATTAGAGAACTGATTTCCTCTGTCAGAGCATTACTTTTGGTTTAGCCCCTTAAAGAGAGGGTATCGTCCTCTAAAATTAAGGGTATAATTTTAGTTATTCCTAACCTGGCATTATATCACTGTGCAATTAATCCTTTTTCTGTATAGGAATAGGGAATAAAATAACCCCTACAGTTAAAGCAGTAGAACAAGGTCTTATTTATTTTGAGATCAAAATGTAAACCCCAAACCTTCAACCCTGCCCTAATCCTTAAAAGGAGGAGTTGTGGTTTAGGATGCCTGAGACAAACTAAGAAATGTTTGCCCCAATCTTACACTCTCTGAAACCTGTGGCAAAATTTTTACTTTTCCTGGTTGTAAAAGCTGGGAAGAGATCAGTATCTTGAGCTGAGGATAATGATGAGGAGGCCAAATCACCCTGGATCATAGGTCAAGCCTGGGAAGTACTGTCAGGAGACAGGTGACCTGTTACACAGACCTCTGGAAGCCAATGTGTACAGTGGTAATACACTTTGTTTCCTGTGACAGATAATTCTTGAAGCACTGTGGGGTCCCTCCGTGTGAACTGCTGGCCCTATGGATGGCCATAGCATTTCCAAGTTGTATTGTTTTATGGGAAAGAACATGCTTACTCCTAAGCAAATATTCATTTGATCGTTTTAGGCGTGATGGCAAAGGAGGAACAAGCTGGTTTGCTTGTTGATTTGGAGGATTTTTCTGGTAGCAGCCCTTGTGTGTGGGTAGCCTGTGGTATCAGGGTGGTAGCCCTCAAGCTGCCGAGTGTTAAGTGCATTTGATCAGTATCCTTAGCAGCCCCAAGTAATTGATTATCATCCATAGCTGAGTGTTCAGAGCAAGCACACAGCCAATGGCAGTCACTTAATCTGTCATGCCTGCATGTTCTTGTCCTCCTGAGATCTATCAGCTGTGTAGCCTCTGACCCCATCAGCAAAATCAGTGATGGCTGCCTCGTATTTACTGTGTACCCATTATGTTACCTGTATTAACCAGCTGAACTGGCTGCAGTGAACATGGAAGAAGGATTTACAGCAGCAATGGCAGTTTGTAGGTCTTATTTTAGTCTTCCTTTTTGTGCATATCTAACCCTGGATTTTTGTGGGAAGAGGGAGGGGTCTTTAAATGTACACTGTTCAATTATTTTTCTGGTGTTAGTATTAATTGCAAGACTCAAAATAGGTTGATTAGGATAAGACCTCACAGGGATGTTTATAATTCAGATTTTGGAGATGTGACTAATGAATAACAACCACAGCTAATCAGTTCTCAAAACTGATGGTAATGAGCAGAAAAGGGGGAGGAAGACAACCTGGATCTCTGCTAATGCACTGCAGTGGAGGATGGCAAGGTCTCTTAACATGTGCTTGATTTGGATGGAATTCTTGATTTTTCGCAGGAAAAGCCTTTTTTTTAAAGCAGAGCTTGAAGAGAAATTTTAGATAACCAGTGGTCAATCACAGCCTTTAAAGTTAGGGTAGTATTTGATTGTTTGAACTGTTCAGTGACTTGAGGATTCGCATCTTGGGCTTTTTATTTTTAAGTTGAGTTTTTCTGCATTCATAACCGCTACAGAAATGACAGCACTGAACACTGGAGTCCTTTATTCACAGAACTGGCACCACAGGGGCATTGACAGTGTGTTTTTTCCTCTGTGTTTCCAAGATTTTTGACCTTGATCGAGGTAATTTCCTAGAGATGAGATGATGTAGTAAGTCTCTTGCTATAATCTTATCAGTCCTCTGCCTCTGTGTGCACATTTGTTTAACCATGTAGTGAATGTGCTGTCCTGAATAAGAAAGAATTTGAAATGCATCAGATGCTTCTGAACTGGAACTTCAGTCAGGAATGATCCTGATCTACATAGGAATTGGGATAGTGTTAGTTTTGGGAAATGTCCTTCAAATCATAGGCAAACATCATCATGTCAAATCTCCCTGTTTCTGTCCTGCACCATATCCTTGTAAGGAGAGAATTTCCTGCCAGCCCTTCAAGTGGTACATTTTAGTTTTGGGATTTTTTGACACTGCAGGACACATTTGTTGTCAAAGAGCATTCTCTGCAGTTGAACAAATAATTCCACTTACATCAGTGAGACTTTGCAGAAGGAGGGCAAGAGAAGAAACTGTCCTTGGCTGGGGAGGCACTTGTACACAGTCCAGTGCACTCAGGGAGGCTCTGCAGATGCCTGCTGCCTCTAAGGAAAAAAACCAAAAAGCAAAGACCAAGCACATTTTCAGGAACTCAGTTTTATCATCTGACATAGAGCTGAGCTGCTGGTTTGTGTAATTTATCTTTAAATAATATCACAGAGCCCAACTCAGTGTGACCATGAGGATGAGGTTCTTCTTTTGGCAGTGAGCATTGTGGTTTCTAAATAAAGCTAATGGTAGAAATTGGTTGCGTTTAATGCTCCAAGTACTGGGGCAAAGAGTACGCTAAGGTCAAGGTTATTCCAGTTGCTTATGTCCAGCATTAGGCTTTGGGGAAGTGAGACAGGCACCTCTACACGCCTCCTGCCCTTCGCTTTCTGTTCCCACTGTTTATCATTCACAAGATCTGACTCAGGAGCAGTTCAGCCGAAAACTTTCCTGTTTTGGAGAAGAGTGAGTTCAAATTGGAAAGCACTCTGGTGCAGTCCATTGTGCAGCTCCATGAACATTACTGCTGGCATGGGACAAGGAAGTGGAGAGCCAGGGAACCCTCACCTGAGAAAGTGGCCTAGTATGTCGATACATGGGTGCATGGGTGGTTATGCTTGTCTTGGTTTGAGAGGTGTCTGCCAAGGAAGGCAGGAGCCTCCCTTGGAATGGAAAATGTGACTCTCTTCCCTCCAAATTATTATAACTTTGAAATTAAGGGGCTTTCAGGCACAGATATGGGAAAAGGAATAATACTTCTTCACTAGTATGTGTGTATAACACTGTGTATAACAAGGCAAAAAACCAACAACGATGGTAACAACAAACAAGAACAGCAAACGCGAGGAACGGTCTCTTCCCGCTCTTGAAGCCATTTCCCCTGCGGTGCAGTTCCGCTCACAGCCGCCAGGGGCGCTGCTGGCTCCCGGCCGGGCAGGGCGGGTGCGATGATTCCCCGCGCCTGCAGGGGGCGCTGTGGCGCCGGCTCAGCCCCCTCTCCCTCACGCGGCAATGGCGGGGTGCGCTGGATGGCAAAAATGGGCTGCATCAGGAACCTACGAGCAGCAGCTGGGACGGCAGGGCAGGCTCACCCATGGTAGCGAGCACAAGGTAGCAGAAAAACCCAAAAGCAGTGGCAGAGAAGCGGTGGGGTTGGGCAGCAGCAGCCCGGCTCCTGAACATGGCCAGGAGAAGCTCCCTCAGAGCAGGGAGGGCCTTGGGGTCCCGGGATTTCCCCTGAGGCACCAAAGCAGATGGTGAGGGGCTTTTGGTTAGTGAGGTTGGGTGTTAAAAAGGTCCCAATGCAACATCTGCTCTTGAGAGCAGAGCTCCACTCATGGTAGAAGGCAGCAGGAGATGGAACCCCACAGTGGCGGTGAATTCTCTCCACAGCATCTGCAGCCTGTCTCCCCTCCCATGCTGACACGAGAGAGAGAGAGAGAGAGAGTGCAAGGAGCTGTGCCCAGCCCCTTCCCCCAGCCCAAATCTCACAGTATCTCTGCCCTTCCAAGATAAAACCCCTCAGGTAAAGAGACTACCCAGCTGCACCCTTCCCCTGAGCCTGGCAACTCTTTTTGTCTCTCTTAAGTAGCGGTCGTTATTGTCCCTTAGCAAGACTTAAAAATTCTCTGAGAAAAAGAAACAACAGGAAGAATCCTAAACCCCAACAGTGCTCAAGAAAGACAAAGCAGTCAGTTTAGAAAATTTTCCATCAGCAATGAAATTTTCTGCTTCAGAAGCATTCTAATGAATAATTCGGTTTTCTGCAGAAAGTTGAGCCCTTTGCTGATCAAACAACACAAAGCAACTTTCTGTGTCTCTTAAGCATTTCACATGCACAAGTATACATATATCATAGGTCAATATGTAATAGAGATGTAGAAAATTCTCAAGTCATGAGAAGTTTTGTGAAAGCCCGTAGCTTTTTATGGTTCCCTGCACTTAATAGCTACAGCTTCTTTGTATCACAGTGGCCACTGCAACATCTCTATTTTTGCCCGGTGTTGATGACATTGAGTCCTGCAGGAGGGTTCACAGCACCTGATGAAAGTTGTATCAGCCTTCTAAGACTTCTGGGTAACTTTTTCACAGTTCTGTCAACCTTCTGCATTATTACACTCCACTAGGGTTCAGAGGCCCCAGCAGCAACCCGTTGGTTGGCATTGGTGCCAATTGCAGCATAGCTTCCTTTGGGGCTGCACGTCCCTAGCTCTTACACAGCCTCAGCTTTAGGGTTTGCAGCAGCAGCATGACTACGTGAAGACAGCTCCAGCACTGCTGGGTTCCTCACTGGCTGAAGTTTTTCATGAGAAAAAGGCTTATTGATCAAAAGGCTTTTGTGGGCGTGCATCACTTATATCCACATTGGTTCCTGGGCCAGTGCTTGCTATGAAGCTGTGTGTTACAGTCCAGTGTTTTAAATTGTTAGAAATCCCTATACCTGAATTAAGGTGCAAACAAGACCATATGCCAAAGTCAATAGTATGGGTTTTATTTAATAGTAAATATGACAGAGAGAGAGAGAGAGAGAAGAAGGAAAAGAAAGAAATAGAAAAGAGGTGGGGGGACAGAGACAGAATAAAGAAAATACCACCACTCCATGGATCCCACCAGCATCCCCATGATCCTCTCCAGCTGGTCTGCTTGGTGGGGAGGCTCCTCTGAGAAGCACAGAATGGTTTAATACACGCTCAGGCCAGGTGGGAATGCCCAGGTACCTCCCCAGGGGAGGGGGGGAAGCAGTTTAACACAGTCCCTTGCAGCAGGCTCTGGATCTGTTGCATCCCTTTGTGTCACATGCAGTGCTCTGCTGCAGGGCCTCAGGAATGAGTCTGGAGAGCGCTTTGGGGGTCTTTGGTAGCTCATGACACCTCCTCAGCTGCCCCTCACAGGAATGTCCTGTGGATGTGGCCTTCCCAGGCTGGGCTGGTTTCACAGCTGGGCTGGTTTGTGTAAGGGAGGATGGGTGTTCACTACCTCTGACACCACACACCTGAAACCTTCTTCCCACCACCCTTGGTTGTGGACAGGGGCATCTTTGTAAACCTGGCTTCTGTAAACTGTGGTCTCCCCCATCCCAAACCCAGCCAGGGATTATTCTCTGCTGTGTTTGGCTTTCTTGTGGATACATTCCTTTCCCTTGGCCTTGTTTATTTCTCCCTAGACCTGAGATAATTGAACAATAGTGTCACCTTTATCTTATCTGGGCACCTTAACTCACAATCCAAAGTTCCAGTCAGTAATCTTCAAGGAGGGATGGGCTTCTGTGGTTGTAGCTTCTTTATACAGTTTTTGCTATAATGGGCAAAATAACAATGTTTAAGGCATAATGAAGATCACACACAGTCAGGGACTGAAATGTTCATTCATTTCAGTCATTTCAGTCCCTGACTGTGTGTGATCTTCATTACTGGAACATGAACATGATATCCTAGGAACTGTAGAGACAGGAATGTATGTGTTGGGAATGGGGGGAAGAAGGAGCAGTCTTCTTTTACTTCAGCTGCAGGCTCTGAGAAAGAGAACACTTTCCTTCATTCTTTCAACTCTCCTTTAATATATTTGCGGCCAGTGCTGGCAGAATAATTCTGCTGAACAGTTAAAAATAATGTATTTTATATTGCAGTTATGATCTTCACAAGAACAGAGGTGTGGGGGACAGAGCAAACTCATGCAGAAAGCACCTTTATCAAGGCACAGGGTTTTCGTTTCTTACAGTGGTTTGAATGTGCAAACATTGCCTAGAAGGGAGCAATGCAGCCAGCATTACACTGTATGCAGGAGGGGAAGGAAGGAGAGATGGAGATGCAGGTCATTAGTCATTTATCTGCTCAGCCAGCTTCTTCCTCTGCCAGGGCAGGCAGCTAGCACTGGCAGGGGCAAAGTCCCAGAGCCCTGTCATTCATAGAATCATAGAATGGTTTGGACTACCAGGGGCCTTAAAGACCTTCTCTTTCCGACACTCCTGTCACAGACAGGAACACTTCCCATTAGACCAGGTTGTTCAGAGCCCCATCCAACCTGGCCTTGGACACTTCCAGGAATGGGGCATCCACAACTTCTCTGGGCAAACTGTTCCAGTGCCTCACCACCTTCACAGCAAAGAACTTCTTCCTAACTTCTAATCTAAACCCACGCTCTTTCAATGTAAAGTGTTTGTGTGAAAATTGCCTGGCAATTTAGGCACTAAGAACACCCCAAAAAATTAAGTCATTAGTGGTTGCAGCCCCATCAGGCTCACTCTCAGCCATGAGTCTGTGATAAAAACCAGGGATCTTCCAAGAACAAAACATCTTAATACAGCCAGAAAAGATATTGATGGACTTTATCTAAAGTAGTTATACTTAAAACTGTAGGGAATTAAAGCAATACAGAGTTTTGCACAGAGCACCTTGGCATGTAACTCAAATTAATATAATTAATGAATCCTTGCAGTCACCACCTTCTTTTAAACCAAGAGTCTGTGGAATGAGAAAGAGAAGGGCATTTTTAACATGCTTTTCACATGCCTGAAGTTAGGCACTGAAATTTCCATCTTTGCACCCACAGAAGAGGCTGGATGTTTATACGATACATGTAAATGAGCAAAAAATGGTGACATTAAAGGCTGTATATGTTGCTACAAATAACTCTCAGCTCAAGTCTAGTAACAAAATAGAGCTTCTTTTATCTCGGGCTGGTCTAAGGCCTGCCTAGTAAAGCCATCTTTGCAACAGTGTTTCAGTCTGTAACATTTACTTGGCCTGCTAGTATTGTGGGAGAGGGGCTAAATGCTTCTATATTGGCAGTAAAGTGTGATAATCAATCGAATTAAGGCAGTTCACTGGAAACAGCATGTTTTCCCTAGTCTGAACAGTCCCAGGGGAGTTTTTCTAAAGTTCAGTGTCTGAAACTACGCTCTCAAAATGAAGGCAGCACAATCCTGGGTTTGGTTGTTTTTGGTTTTGGTTTTGTTTTTTAATTTCTCCTTTTCCAAGCACGCAGCGAAAGCAGGTTAAATTTGGCCGTGCAGGCTGGCCGAGGGAACTGGCTGAGGATAAAGCCAGCGTGTGGAGTGGCCTCCTGGTGGCCAGGCAGCACTGAAGGGGAAGGTGGCAGCAGGGCACCCAGCAGGGACACCGGGAGGGTTGTGTGCAGCCAAAAGGGCGGCCATGGAATGATGCAGGCCACATTCCCCCTGGGATGTCCCCTCAGGCTGGGCTGTCTCACTGGGCCCTGCTGCTAGAGCTGGGGTATACTTGTAGACGTGCCAGCCAGAGAGTCCTTTTTGACGGTTTTCAGCTTGGTTTGAGGAAATGCTCCCTAAGCTGCACTTTTAAAATAGCCCTTGGCTGGTGCCTGTGCTAGCTCTGCTGGCAGATGCCTTTGTGTGAGTGCACAGATCTGGTTAGAGGGAATCTATTTCACACTGTATTTAAGCAGTACCTTTGCTGTCTGTGTTTTCTTTTCCTTGCCATTAGCAACAGAGAGACTATGCTTGTTTTGTGCTTAAATCCTCTTTATACTCTTCATTATCTGAAGGAGCTGGATTTAAAAAAAAATCTTTGGATGGTAGTTAACCACTGGAGCAGGTTTGGGTTTTTTTGGGTTTTTTTTGACTAATTCCGTTTAGGTAGCAAAATATGTACTTGGATGACAGAACTAGAGAATGCCTAAATTGAATAGGTGGATTTTTATTTTTAAGTGAAAAAACCCCCTGCATCTCAGATTCTGAAAGAATCTCACTACACCTGGGTTACAGCTGATATTAATGTGCATACCTGGGAGCAGAGGAAAGTCACAGTATCTGAAGCAGTAATTTAACTGTGTTCCAGCTCTGAAAGAGTTTTATCTGTCTATAAACAGGAAGGCACAGAAAGCTGAAGAACCTTTCTTCAGAAATATTTTTGTTTTACAGCATGACCAAGACAGAATTTCAATTATTAGAACATATTTTGCTGGAAATTACAAATTAATTTATGTAAATTGTGGGCTTGCCTTTTAAAGTTTTTTGTGAACAGTGTTGTACAGTGATCTCTGTGAATTCCAAATGCACACTGGAGATAGAGAAGTGAGAACACAGCCTCTTGTTTTTCTTTGATAGTGGTTCCCTTTTCTTTTTTTTATTTCCAGCAGAAGAGCAGATGAATTCAGAGTGTTCTAAGAAATGTGGGTGGTTTGACTGATACTGTCCCATTACATGCCTTTGGAATAAGCTTGCTCTTCCTAAATAGGGCACATCAGTAGATGAAGTATGGCTGAGACAAAAACTTGGACTTTCATTGGTGTGCAAGAAGGCAATTCTATATGAACACAAACAAATGCATTTAAATACCTGTTAAATATTCCTGACACTGAGCAGCAAAATTACTATGGAAGATAACTGCAGGAAGATTTATTTGTCAGCCTTTTAGTGGGAAACGTAATGAAAAATCTATTTCACTTGTCCATCAAAATACGACTTGCCTTGAGTGGATGAGTAAAATTTTGCAACTCTGCATTAGGACAGGAACAGACTGATGCTGGGGCTGCCTTGGGAATTGCATTACTTTAATGTAACTCCTGCTGGGGGAGGTGTCTTGTTTATGCTTTGGTTTATTGCTTTTAGCTGGTGTGAGTAGAAAAAGGCACACACAAGACGATGATTTACACAGTACTGCTGATGTTAATCCCATTACTTTGCCAGATATTTTTCATTTTTTCACCTCCCACCCCTTGAACTGAAACTTTCTTTGCTGTGAGTTGGAGCAGAGCCTGGTGTGATGAGCAGGTGTGGCTTGCAGTACAGATGTGCTCCCCAGCTTCATTCAGGCACCCAGGATAAATGGAAAGGAGGAGGGGATGGCTACTCTGTGTGTGCAAATGCAAGGGAGGGAAAAAAAAAAAAGGCACATGTAGTTTTCTGGCATGTAAATCCTGGAGAACAGTGAGCAGTATGGACTGCTCTCACTCCCAGTGCAAGGGGAAGAAAAATACAGTGACTGCAGTCACACAGGATAGAATATTGTCACTGTAGAAAAGTGGCTCTTGTGCTTCTTGCCACCACCTGTGCCCAGAGTAATAGAAGCCTCTGTTCCCACAGTGTGATCTTGGGCTTCAAGGAGAATTTGTTATGTGCTGGTTGGCAGCATCACTTCTCCTTGTCCTCAGACAACCTGTAGAAATCCTTTCAGGCTCCCCTGTGGGTATGTATATTGCTCCTGCATGTTCCTGAAAGTGTGCATGGGGAGGGCTGTGTTCTGGGTAGCTTGGGCACTCCTGAAGAGGCAAATGTCACGCAAAGGGACAGGTGATGAATTTCCCTCCCCTGTACATGCTCAGGCACTATGACCAGGGAGCCCAAGTCTGCTAACCCGCTTTCTGTCCACTGGGAGGGTAAATTGGCTTCTTTCCTCAGAGATTTGAACTTCAACTTCCATCTTTCTGGAATCCTGTATGAAATGAAGGGAAGGTTTTGGTTGACTGTAAAACCCGAGCTAGAAGGGCAGGCCTGCAAAGTGCTAAGCTTGGCAGGAGCAGCCTTGGCTGATGGGGAAGGGTCACTGACTTTGCAGAATGAGGCTCTCCTGCATGTGTTACTGTGGTTGGCTCAGGCCTGAAAGTGCTGAAGTAGAGCTCAGAGGGGAGCTGGGGAACTCTGTCAACGAGTAATTGGGCAAAAGATACAAAGGACTTTTGACAAGAAGCCATCAGTAGCATTAAAAGCAAACAAACAAGCGTGTATCAGTGTTTTGGATTTCTTTGTGTTCGGAGAAATTCCCTAGGCCAAGCAGCTCCATTTATACATTCTTGTTGTAATTGCACAAACCATGAGACTGGTTTATGCAGTTTGAAAAACAAAAACAAGACAGAAAGCCTGGCGAGGGGCCCGGTGGGGAGGTGCAGGGCTGTCCTTTACTTCTCTGGAAAGAGTAGTCAATTCTAAACTTTTGTTCATTTGCAACAATACATAAGGGCTCTGCAGTGACTGCCTGAATGTTAAATTATAGCGCTTGTTTTACTCTTTATGTCTGTGTCTTGTATGACGCAGTTTGTACCAGCAACATCTGAATGTTTTGGCTTACTTTGAAAGACTAGGAGAGTTAAGGGTCTTTCATGAAATAAAAGAAAATCCTGAAAATAGCCTTCTGTGATTTCTGAATTGTATTCTTAGCGGTATTAGCATATAGCTGGAGTTAATTCATTTGCATTAGTGAAAAGTTAAAGTGAGAGCAGAATTAGGCCTTTTTGTAAACCGAGTCAGAGTCATATCTGATGCAACTCCATCTTGGCTTTGAATGGGAAGCCTGTCACATTGCTTGTGAACCTGGAGACATGGATGTGTCACATTCATCTCAAACAGAAGCTGTGTGACATATCAAAGAAGAGGGTTGTCCTCAGAGTTGGACCGGGGCCTCTGGCTTTTCAGCCATTCCAGTAGTGGGCAGGGCCCCAGCACAGGATTTGCTGAGGTGATCCAACTAAGTTTATTCTGTACAGTGGCTTGAGGCAGAGACCTGTCCCTCCTGTCCTCCATTTACCATCCACAGAGTCCATGCTGAGCTGGACTCTCCTACTTTCAGAGCTGTGTGGTTCTCCAGGCTCTATTGCTGGTTGTGTAGGCATAGCTTTAGATGTTTGAGGATGTGGGTTTGTGTTTTGGGGGTAATTAGGGGATGGTCAGTAGCATTGTGGGATCTCAGCACATAACTGCCATGGATTTCAGAAGGAACTGGGTGTTCAGCTTGCATAGGCACTTTAGAGATGCTATAGTGAGGCCTTCTGACATGGTTTAACACTGGCCAAATGCCAGGCACCCACAAAAGCTGTTCACTCAACATCTCTTGCTCTCAGCTGGGCAGAGGAGAGGGGAAAAAAATTAATGGAGGGTTCATGAGTTTAGATGAGGAATGGGAAAAAACATTCTAAGAGCAAAACAGGTTCAAATTTAAAGGTATAAAATAAATTTATTATTAACAGAGTCAGAAGCAGACAATGAGAAGTTCAATAAGCATTTAGAACATCCTTTTCCCCCGTAGCCCCTCCCTCCCTCCTACCGACTGTGAGGGAGACAGGGTGTGGGAATTTTGGTCAGTTCATCAATAGAGATATTTTCTTCACTCAGGAGAGTCCTATTTTTTGAAATCTTTGAGACTATGTCTCAACACGACATTGAACATTATTTTTAATCATACTGCACTTTAGATATATTTTCATTAAATGTCACGTCTTCATTTATTTCTGTTTAAGCAAAGAATAAGAAAAATGGAGGTAGACCTTCCTTAATGCATGTATTATTGGACATAGTTTTTATCATGTCAGTCCTAACCTGAGTTCTCTCAAAACTGAATAGTTGCAATCTCTAAAATCCTTCCTCAGATGGAGATTTCTCCATGCCTGTAATAAGATGTATGCTTTTTGAAATGAGGCAGCAAGTATTTGAGTGGGGGTGTTCATGAAAGCTTTGCTTACCCCTTTACTTTTTTTCTTTTATTTTTAATTTCTTCAGATCAACACATTCTCCCATCCTGTTGTTTTGGTTCTTTGCCACTTCTTTGTCCTTCTGTGTAGAGCAGGTGTTTTCAGTCAGCTGCCTACAGGGATGCTGAAGAATTTTCCAGGGTAGTTGGAGTTAAGATATCATCCATCAGCAAGCATGTGGAAACTACCATTCTTTATGTGCATTACCTTGCATCAGTCTATACTGAATTTCAGCTGATCAGAGAATATTTCCTCAACATCTATGGAAATTATATAGTTATTGACTGAGGGGAAGAGAGAGGATAGAAATTAAATGTTCACAACATTTGCTGAATATTTGCTAGCAGAGAGGGAAAGCTCCTTTGAAATGAGACCAGTTTCTCACAATTTTATTTCTCTGTGCTGTTCTCTCTCTCTCTCCATATCAAACAACAGGTTTAGGCAGGGTATGCAAGAAATTTCCTTTAGTTGTCTTTATTTTGTGAAGACAGAGCTGTGCAAAGTTGGTGTTGCAGGGGTTGTGTGCAGAGATTGTTTCCATTTACTCAGTAAAGGGAAGGTGGATCCCCTGGCCTGGATGCGTTGGGGAGGGCAGAGGAAGCTGCTGGTCAACACTTGTCCCTAAAACAGAGCTGTGAGGGCAGAGCTCACAGCAGGCTTTCCAGCATGTAATAAATCTTCCAGGGTTAGGAGGCTGCCCTTCTGTTCCCTATGTTTATGGGTGGATTCCTCACCAAGACAAGATTTTGGGAAAATCTTTTCCTCCTTTAAAGAAAATCAGCTAAAAATAATATGCAAGTTCTTAGTTCCAAGGCAGAATGAAGTTATTGTTACTTCCTGCAGACTTGTGATTGCCTTATGTTAGGGGGGTACTGCTCTATCACCTGAGGTAAAACTGGCCAGTGCTGGGGAACCCATCTGGGGCAAAGGCTGTGTTTGCCACCACAGAGGGTTCTGAATCACATTAAATAAAGAGAAAATCAGCTGTAACCCACATTTGGTTCAGCTGCCTGTAGTTGAGAACACACAATTTGGGAAGTCTTAACCTAATTTTTACAAACAGAAAAGCACTACCCAGAAAGTTCAATTCAATTTTCAATTGTTCAAGCCAAAATTCAGATCTGTTTTCCATTCCAAGCATCAGGAGCTTCACTGTTGTCACTACTGTTTCTTCCCTCTGCCATGGTACATTTATTGTCCGGGAAGCTCTAGGGCAAATGAAAGTTCATTTTCTAAGTGGATTTACACATGGTCTTGTTGAAACTTCATTGATATGGTGGAGTGATGCAAGTACATATGTATTTAGGATATGTGTCTGTAAACTTTCTAGGCAGCCTGTGGCAAATGCAAACAGAATGTTTCAAATGTGTTTCTATCTTTAAAGACCAAACACACCAGCTGAGCCATCCACAGTTCCCGTTGCCATCCAAACCCTGCGTGTTAAAGCAGTCAGGGTGAACCAGTTTTGAGCACCATCTCTAGCTGAAGATTTGGCACATGAATTATAATTTATGTGAATGACTTTTAAACAAAACTTTGATCATTCTTTAAAGAAAATTTCTCTTATTTCATACCGTCTGTTCATGTGTTTGATATGACACTGAAAGGTGATAAAGCACGGTTTTAAGAGCATCTTTCTTGAATGTGAGTTTTGTTCCTCCTCATGCTTCTCCCTGAGCACCCATCTGCTCTGGGCTTTTAAATGGCACACGTCACTTTGCAGGCAAGTTCAGCCATGGAAAAGTGCCCATGACCACTGCCGAGATCAGGATCACATGTGCATAAAGGAAGGTTGATCTTGGCTTCTCTCCATGAAGAAGACCATCTTGTCAGAGACCCATGGATTTCATCTGTGGCCTCAACTCTGACACTGAGCTGCCAAGGCTTTAGAGAAAACTTAAACATGGTTAATGTCTTTGTGTTAGTTTGCCAGAGCACCTGCTACTGCACCATTTCATTATGATATATGCTGGGCTGAGTGAGTTTTGGAAAGCAGAACAGTGATGAAAATGGTGCAGTGCAATGATTTCATTACTTACCTGGTCTGCTTTTCCTTTTCCCCCTCTGATTTAACATTTGTCATAGAATCACTAGGGTTTGAAAAGACCTCTAAGATCATTAACATAGCACTGCTGTGTTCATTGCTAAACTGTGTCCCCAAGTGCCACATCTATACATCTTTAAACACCTCCAGGGATAGTGACTCTACCTCTTCCCTGGGCAGCCTGTTCCAATGCCTGACCACCCTCTCAGTGAAGACTTTTTTCCTAATATCCAATCCTAACCTTCCCTGGCACAACTTGAGGCCATTTCCTCTTGTCTTGTCACTTGTTACCTGGGAAAAGAGACTGACCCACCTTGCAGCAGCCGTCTTTCCTGACTTTTCTTCTCAAAGGGCACTCACTCTCTCTCGCAATGTACTGCTGTGTAGTCGTGTTATAGTTATAAAATTCTTTTTGAGCATATATGTCCTGGGACTTTTTTACATGGTATTAAAGTAGTTTTCTGCTTGTAAAGTTACACCTGCCTATGGCCTGTTGAGAATGGGTGTTCAGAATGCAATGTCTCTTCACTGGGAAAAGATGAAGCAGAGTCACTGCTAGATTACTATTTAAAGAGAAGTCACTCGTGTTGTAATTGGAATACCCAAATCATGGGCTGAGTTTCTTCTCCTGGGGTCCTGTTGCAGCTTTGATATACAGACTTTGCTAAAGGTTTTGAAGGTTGAAAGCCTGCCAGGAGGAATAGTAGCAGAAAGCAGGGAAGATCAAGATATCAAAGGGAGTGTTACTGACGGAGGAGAAGTCTGCAGTGATGAGGCTCCTACGGATCTTTTCCTTTCTCTTCCCAGGGTTCAAGAGCTCTCTCCCCCCAGCAGAAATTTAAATGGGAAGGAAGCAGTGGGCATTAATACTTTACATTCGTCAAGAATGGCCCACCAGAGCTCAGGGTAGTAGGAGAGAGCGAGCTGTAATTTACTTCTTTTCTTGCTGGCTTCATTGAACTTGGCTCACCATGGGTCCCTGTCTTGCTCTTGTAGGATACATCCAAGTTCAGTGCAGCATAAATGTTAATAATTTCCGGTCTGTGTTGAAGAGCACAGAGTGGTGCTGTCTTGCTCTTGGGCTTGCTCAGATATACACTTCATGTATCACTTACCTACCATGCTGGGTGGTTATGGGGATTAATTAGTTAATGTTTGTACAGCGCTTTGAAAATGTAATGCACTATTAGGCTTTAGTCTCTGCTTGATGCATGAGTAGAACACCCATTAATCTAATAGAAGTTGCATGCATTCCTCAAGCAGGGAATACATAAATGCTAAATATAATTTTAATTATTATTGTATTTTGCAATATTCCTTGATCATGGTTTTGTAATTTAGCTTAACATTTTTATTATATAGCTTGCAGAAATAAAAAAATTTTCTTAATTTTTAATCTTGCTTTCAAGAACTCCTTCAGCCTGAAATAAGCAATCATCCTTTGTTCCTTCTGTTTCACTGTTTCCTTCCCCTTTTTCTATCTTCTGCATGGTCTGACCAGGGGTAGGTTTCTGTGTTCTGCATTTGGCAGAGGTATCTTGCTAGCTAAGGAAGCAGACTCATAACACCTCACACAAATAGTATTTGATTACTGCTAATTACAGTGCTGTCACATAGACAGGNCTCCCCCCAGCAGAAATTTAAATGGGAAGGAAGCAGTGGGCATTAATACTTTACATTCATCAAGAATGGCCCACCAGAGCTCAGGGTAGTAGGAGAGAGCGAGCTGTAATTTACTTCTTTTCTTGCTGGCTTCATTGAACTTGGCTCACCATGGGTCCCTGTCTTGCTCTTGTAGGATACATCCAAGTTCAGTGCAGCATAAATGTTAATAATTTCCGGTCTGTGTTGAAGAGCACAGAGTGGTGCTGTCTTGCTCTTGGGCTTGCTCAGATATACACTTCATGTATCACTTACCTACCATGCTGGGTGGTTATGGGGATTAATTAGTTAATGTTTGTACAGCGCTTTGAAAATGTAATGCACTATTAGGCTTTAGTCTCTGCTTGATGCATGAGTAGAACACCCATTAATCTAATAGAAGTTGCATGCATTCCTCAAGCAGGGAATACATAAATGCTAAATATAATTTTAATTATTATTGTATTTTGCAATATTCCTTGATCATGGTTTTGTAATTTAGCTTAACATTTTTATTATATAGCTTGCAGAAATAAAAAAATTTTCTTAATTTTTAATCTTGCTTTCAAGAACTCCTTCAGCCTGAAATAAGCAATCATCCTTTGTTCCTTCTGTTTCACTGTTTCCTTCCCCTTTTTCTATCTTCTGCATGGTCTGACCAGGGGTAGGTTTCTGTGTTCTGCATTTGGCAGAGGTATCTTGCTAGCTAAGGAAGCAGACTCATAACACCTCACACAAATAGTATTTGATTACTGCTAATTACAGTGCTGTCACATAGACAGGGGGAAAGACCGTTGGCTGGCTTTGTCAAATAGCAACAAAATAACCTGCTGTCTGTCTACTGACTTTAATGGCTTTAATTGCCAGCACATAATCAAGATTTGGTGAATTTGTTTGAACATATCAGCAGGCACCAAATATTTCAATTAAGATCAAGTTGTATAACTAGTGTTGCTTTAGCTAGAGCAGGATTCTGGTATATTCAGGTTTTTGAGGCTCACGAAACGGTACTTGGCAAGAGCCAGCAAGCAAATGGACACATGGGTTGTTTCTTCTTTTTTTCTGACTTTGAGTAACCTTCCCCTCTGATGCTACTGGACCCTTGTAGGTGGTTCCCTTTTATTTCTTTTCAGTCTGTTTTCTTTCTGAGGATGATGTCTCCCAGAAGAGTTCATGCATTGGAGGCTTTCTGCTGTGAATGAGGTCTGGGTTGTGGTGGGCCACTGAGACAACTGCTTTAACATGGAGTAGAGTTTGTCCCAAACTCTTGAAGGAGGCTCACTGTAGCAGTGAGAATGGTAGTTTAATAATCCCTGCACAAAATCATAGAATTGTACAATATCCTGTATTGGATAGGACCCACAAGGATCAAGTCTAACTCCTAGCCCGGGACAGGACAACCAAGAGATCCACGTGCCTGAGAGCATTGTCCAAAAAGAATAAAAAAAAAGGAAAAGCTGTGGCCTGGCACACCAAAGGTGGTCTATTTCTTCCATGTAAATGTTGATAGAGCTTTTTTTCCCTTTTGGCACTCATCCTCTTGCCAGAACAGTCTTTTTCAAGAAATCAATCCCCTTCCTATAGCCAGTGGATGATACAAGAGTTTGGAATAAATGCTTGAATTATGTTCAGCTTTCAGAGATGATTTTGTCCTAAACTGTCAGAAAGGCACTTTATTTTTGTCAAAGCCTCAATCAAAGATTTTTGTTCTATCTTTGAAGGATCCTTCCTTCAGGGATTCACGCCCATTCAACCAGATCATTAGGAGCTTCTTAAGCACAGACCAGGTCCTTGTGATAAAATCTTCAAGGCCATGAGCCAGACTTGCCTTTGCTCTTTCGTTAAAGGCTGAAACAGGAACCTCCCTCTTCTCTGAATTGGCATTGAGAACTGGATGCTGTAGACTACCCTTACCTGTCCTGTTCATATTTAATCACATTTGAAAAGACCCACCTGGTCCAAGTTATGCCTGTTTACCTCATCAGTTTCCATTTCTTTACATAGCTGAATTTTTGGCTTTATTTGTGTAGTTCCTATGGCTTATTGCCTGGTAGGTGTTAGTCTGGATTGGTGAGTGGATTTTCTTGGCATGGAGAACTCTCACATAAGTGATCTTCTTAGCTTTGGTGGTTAAAATTGATGCCTTGACACTAGGAGAAATTACCTTTGCTTGTCTATATGTTGTTATCTTATCTGTGATACTCTTTTACCTTCCTCCACATACTACTCAGTGCAGCTTTGCTTGACCCCAGGACATAGCTATGACTTGTCTTATCCCTCCCTTCCTAAGCTGTGTAATTTTAGGGATCGTGTTCAGCAGGCATGCACTCAAAAGCTGGCATGCAGAAAATCACAAGTTCTTTCTGTTTGTTCTGAAGGACCTTTAGAAAGTTGTACCCACCCCCTGCTTAGTTCTGGCAAAGCTGGAGTCATTCTTGTGTGTATTTAGTGGGAGCTGTCAGCGCTCCACAACTGTCTAGATCAGACCTGGAGCTTGAGAGCTAAAAACAACCCCAAAATGCAGAGATGATGTATGACAGACAGATTTATATTGCAGAAGGCAGAAAATTAAGCCAGAGTTTCCTTCCTACTTTTTTTTTTTTTTTTTTAATTTTTTTTTTTATTTTGAGGGGAAAAAAACAAGACCCAAAAATNAACCTAGACCACTAAATGCTGCTACTAGTTTTACTTCTTTTGGATATTGCGTGTGTAAGTGTTTCAATAAATTTACAGTATTGTAATGAGTTCTATATATGAATATTTTAAAGGTGATATCATAGTAATAACAGGGTAGGGCAGAGATGCTGAACAAGGTCAGTGGGCTTGCACACTGATGAAGTCAAAGAGTAGGAGGAATGAGGAGGGCTTGTGAGAGTACATCCTTTGTGCTTGCTACCCCTGAATCTAAATTTAGCTGAATTCAGGAAACTTGAATCACAAAGAAACCTGCATTTTTTTAAAAAAAATCAGTTAGTCTTTAAATTTATTTCTTTTTTTTTCTTTTTTTTTCTTTCCCAGATACTCAGTTTCATTGTCCAGCTTAAATAACTTATGTATCAGTCACACAGTTGCACTGTTCTCGATCATCTCACACTCAACTAAATTATATAATGTGATTATGGACTTTCCATCTCTACCAGTGCAGAAGATGCTGGGTTATCAGCTGCCTAACCATTGCACATAAGAGCCACCACCGTGATGGACAAGGAACACTCAGTGATCCCTATTTCGAAAGTGAAAAAATAACAAAAGAAAACAGGTTTCACACTTTGTTCTTTTGCTAGTGTGCTTTCCATTTTCTGTGTTTACTAATATGGTGCCATGTTATGAATTTCATCTTCATTTTCTGCTAGATAAATATCTACCCTTTGGAGGATGCTATTTCTGTTGGTTTTCCATTTCACTGGTTAACTGTAAACATCAGTGTTCTTAAAAGTACAGGCCAGATGCTTGGAAAGGGTAAAGCAGCACAGCAAAGCAGCTGCTTCTGCTTTTGCCACCTGAGACCCTCTTGTTATATTTTTTTTTTTTGTCTACCCTTTGTGCATTTTGTAGCTCTGAGCAAACTTTGTTAATATTATTATTGGCAGTTATATCTTCATTAGTTTCTGTCTTGCCTATAAACGCTACCACCATTCCTACCTTGTTTATTTCTGTTCAAGAGCTGTAAGTGTTGGTAATTTTTCAAGTTGTCATCTCACACTTCCAAAACCACTGGATTTCTTTCACTTGCGAAAGTGCAGTCTTTGAACTGTCTTTTACTTCCTACAAAGAGGTTACACCCTGTTTTTTATAAAACTTAAAAGTCCTGTTTTCCTTCTAATTATTCTCCCCAGTAAGAATTAGTCTGCGCTGGTGCAAGATGTGTGTCTTTGGGAGCTCTGCTAGGTAGTGGTGTAGTTAGAAGCTCTGCTCTCATTCTGCATCCTCTTTAATCTCAATGAGGTGTAGGGATTGTGGATAGCAGATGCGTGAAATCCTGAAGGTTTTTACATTGCCTTTTAAATTCAGTCAAAAATAGTACTGCTGAAATGCTCCTAGCATAAAGAATTGTTGGGGATGCATGTGCTTGGGTGGTGGGAGAGGTTGCAGAGAGCTTGCAACAAGTGAGGTGGAACAGAGCAGGGATAGGCACTGCCAAGGTCAGATTCTTCAGTGTTCACTCCACTATTTTGATTATTTTTGTGATTCTCATTTTATTTTTGCTGATGAAATTTCTTGTTGGATGCCCTTCCATGGAAAACTTAGTGATTTTCCTACATAGTTAATATTCAGATATAAAAAAACCTATTACAGTCTAAATGATGAATAGATGCTAATTTATACATATATACATATACTCAGAATGCCTAATTAATGATCTTCTGTGTCAGTCACGGATATGCAAATGATTATATTTTGTGAGTCTTATCATAATTGTGTTGCCCTGCTGGCTTCAGTTTGGGGGAATGTTTTCACTGCAGTTTAGGAAGGAATAAGAAAGAGACTGAGCAACAAAGCAGTAAAGAACACAACTGCTGTGATGATCAATCAAAACCAGGTAGATCTTGGTTGTTTTCATGGGTGCCAGAGGTATTTCTGGAGCAGGAACTAAGTTAGAGGATCTGAGTAGCTCCCTGGAGGACTCACTTATCCTTGTCCACTATAAAGGGGGCTGTATTCACTATACCTTACTGGACTAATGCCTGAAGTAGTGTTGGGAGGTCTTCATGAACCCAGCATTTCTCACTTTTCTTTCTCTTTGCCATTGATGCAGATGTTCCTCAAAAAGTAAAAGATTCACAGTGTATTTTAATAGAGTTTTTGGGTATGTTTCGCTACATAAATAATTCTACTCTCCATAATTATGGAGGACATTAATAAAAATAATGATTTGCTCCTCTGATACATACTTACACTTGAAGTTGCTCCAAATCTGCAAGTACTGGGACTGGGACAAAGGAAAATGGACAATGTTAGTCATTGTTATGTCTGTCTTTTTGGTATCTTGGACTTAAAGCAGCTGTGAGAGTGGAAAAATCTAATCCTGAAAAATTTTGTACAATTACTGGCCTTGGAAAATATATTTTTTAAAAAATGAATGAACACAAGCTAGTTTCTAACCCTCTAGCACTTGTATCAGGGTGCAGTCTGGGCTCAGTGTTTGCTGGGGGCAGCTATTTTATCAGGTCCCACGTACATTTTAAAGGCCTCCCTTTGTCCCCTTAATTCCATGGTGGAATTAGTTTGTATTATTTCACCTGAAGCTCTATGTGTAAGCAGAAGTTGGTGGTTGTGCCACAGCTCAGGAAAAGACAGGCTGAATGTCACTTTGAGGAAACTCAGGCCTTGCCTCCAGTAAGGAGAGTTCATGGCTCTGCTCTCAGGACAGCTGTTAAATCACTGCTGGGATTTGCAAGTTCACAGCAGAATAACTATGAAATCATGGCTCTGAATTGATCCTGTGGGCTGGGATGTTGGACCCTGCTTGGGGAAGGTATTCATTCCCCACACACAGCCTCAGAGGGCAGGGAGGCAGTGTGATCTGTACTGCTGTGCTCTTTCCTCCCTCCTACAAGTTATGACCACTGTGATAGCCGGGTTACCTTGGTCCTTTACTGCTTCAGGATTGCAAAGTTGGAGTCTGCACCTCCTGACATTTCTGCTTTTGCTTCTCCTCTTTGCCTGCTTGCATTGGCTTTGTGGTCACTTTTAGCCGTGTCAGCACATTAAAAATTGCTGACAGTAAACACCAAAGGCATGCATGCATGCTACTGAAAAAAAGAAACAACCACAAGGAAAACAGCCTTGAGTAAACAGTGGATTTGCTCACTGTCAAATGTTCACAGCTTCCACACACAGCCTGGAGCCTCTTACTAAATACAGGGCTTGGAATTTTGTTTTTAAAGGACATTGATATAGGCTGTGACACTGCTCACTTTTCCCTGTGACTTTTGGTATATGCAGTAGGAGAGAGGTTCATCCTGCATGGTGCTGTACAGAACAGGAGAAGTATTGAGACTTCCAAGAAGAACAGCAGCCATAGGCATGGGAGATCCTGGGGTTTGTGTCAGGAAATTTGGCCATCCATCCACAAGACAGCCTGGGATGTCCCAGGGACACACAGGTCTGATGCTCTGTGCCACCACTGTCATGCCTGCCTTCACTAAGGTGAATGATGTGGTGTGCAGATCAGCATTAAATTCCATGCACTGCAGCAGGCCTGAATTTTGCACAAATTAAATGCTGGGAGAGGGAGAGCAGAAAAAGATACATCCTTGGGCTCATCCAGGACAGCATAGACTGGGGAAACATGCTTCCCATGTAAGGACCTGAGCATGTCCCAATATCTGGTAGTGTGTCCAGGGTATTCCCATGTTCCTGCAGCTCTCCTGTGGTTTCAGCATGGTTAGCCATCAGGGATGGAGCTGAGGAGCTGGATTCTGCTTCTGCCAAGTTTGCCTAGGTACTGCATAGGTCCATGGAATTGGTCAAAATGCCCAGAGCCCAGCTTTGAGCTGCATGTTGCCAGCAGCTGGGCCCAGCTTTCAGAGTGCAGGGAGGGGAAGCTGGACTCAATCAAAAATGGATTTTTGCTGGGAGCACATTGCTATTTTTATAGTTTACCCAGCTGCTTTGGAGCCATTACAGCTGCTCAGAGCAGTCATGGTGCATACCTTCTTGGAAACACTCACCCTGCCTGGTGTTGTCCAACCTCAGAGCTGTGTCCACTTCTTCAGAGGCTCTCACCAGTAGCCACTTACCCACCCACGAGAAGTTCCAGCAAGATGGGCACTGCCATGGAGAGTGACATCAGAGCTTCCTTCCTCTTTCGTTTGCACCAGAAATGGCACAGGATGCAGATGAGAAGACCTGTGACATGGACCAGAAACATATAAATAAAACACAGGCTAGAGTCCCATTTCTCCAGAGTTAAAAGACAGTTTCTTTGTGGAAATTATTAATTATTCTGCCATCAGATGATGCAGTTAGGATTTGGAGCTGATCTATATTAATGAAAGGAATGAGAGAGAGACATCTTTACAAACAAACTGTGGGCCTCCTGGTAGATAAACCCAGATACTGACAGGTGAAAAAAAGCAATAGGAGAAACCATAAATTCCATAGGAATTCCACTAATTGACACAGACTGTAGCTCACCCAAGGCTGTGGTAAATTCATGGACTTAGAGAAAAAGAACATAGACACAACGAAATAGAAGGTGGGAGGGAATGCACATTAGAAGGGGGCCTGTATCAGGCGATTTGGGAAGTCTGTACCTCTCAAGTACCTCAGACAAAGGGGAAAGAGAGAGGGAAACGTGGCTGGAAAATTAGGACAAAAAGGAGGTTGTATCCTCTAGCAATTTGAGACACCCCAGGGTGATGCCCCATGGACTCTCCTTTTATTTGAATAAAGTTACAGGACTCTACTGTCTCCTTTTTGGATATAAACTTCTGACATCATGGATTAATTTTCCTGACATTTAGCATATCTAATTAAGAAGATGGTTTCCAAACTCAGTTTACATTTGGTGTGGTCTCATTCATGCCTGTCAACCATGCTGCATTTTAGTATGTCCAAGTTGGCTTAAATCTCTGCTTTAGACTGAATTAAAGAAAGGCAATCCAAAACTGAGTGAGTCCTTACTGCCTTCCCAGCTCAAGGTAAAATGCCATGAGAAGCAGTTGCTGGAAGCTGGATAAGGAGATCAATATTAGGGGAAAAGTCAAGAGTTTGGGGGATTTGTCTTTGTGTTGTGTGTGTGGTGCTGCCTGCTTGAGCCAACAGGCTTGGCAGAGGCTGCTCTTCCTGCCTGTGAGTAGGGGATGCCCTGCTCTAAGCACTGTGTGGGCAAGGAATAAACCACCCAAAATTAATGACACCAAAGGCTACATTAAATCCCTGCTGTAAAGTTCTCTGCACTGGAACCCCAAATATTTCTTAAGGAATTCCTAGGAGGAGGCTGGCATATACTGACTAATTTTGTAAATCTTGCATGAGAAATAGGGTTGTACATTGGAGAGCCTTCTGCTATATTTAGAATGAAACTCCATGCTCCCACTGTCAGGATGGGAGCTTAATTACAGCGTGCTGAGAACTTTGCTTTTGTGAAGGATATTTTTCTGCACTGCTTGCTTCAAAAAGCACAGTTTTGCTGCTATTTTTATGATGCTTTTGCAACAGCAGCAGGAGTTTAAATGGGTTAGGTGAAACTTGAGAAGGATTCTCTGACAAAACCAGTGATAGTATCTGTGTGGTTCCCAGCATGGAACTTCTCACTAGCTGAAGTTAATCAGTGTCAGGAGGAAGTTGTCACTGGTTGCTGTTGTTTTTTTTTTCCTTCATTTTTACTTTTTTTCCCCCATCCTGCAACTTGCAATTTGCTCTTTTATTACACCCCAAATTATCTGCTCAGATTTTTAACATGGATCCATATTTGCTGCTTATGAGTGGGTAGCTGCTAGAGGATTGCAATAGAAAAATAGAACTGGTAAGTTTAGCAAGTTTTACATCCAAAAACAATGAAAAGGTGCACATAATTCAGCCTCCTTGCCTTAAGAGGTAGCTGCTATTTGCTTACAAGAATTGCCAAGCTCTAAGGAGGGCTTTGTCCTTATCATGGAATTGGGATGTGTTTTGCAGAGGCCAGCACACTTTGCTGCAGAGAGTAGTGTTGTGTGTGGTGGTGAACAAGGGCTTTTGGGGTGGGTGTTGGACATGAACAGCAAAGGATCTTAAGGCTGCAGAGAAAAATGTTCAGAAAACAGAAAACAAGGAAGGTTCAGGGAAACTGGGGGCTGAGTTTTCTGTGTTTGTTTTTTTCTTAAGGACTCCTTCCCTCATTCAGATGAGTTGTTATTTGTCTCCTGGAAGTGGGTGTGCATTCGAAGTAAATTGTGGTGGGAAAGAGCTTTAGTGTAAGCAGCATAAAAAAACTTGACCTCTCCCCAAAGAGTGCTATGTCAAGAGATAGGTGTTTCTTACTCAGACACTACAATTTGCATAATCCTGCATGTTGCTGAGGGTAGGAATTACAGCCTAAATTACATTGGCACGGAAAGCTCTCAAATGTGATGCAGGACTGAGTTCCCATTGGAGTTACTCCACGAAATCTGCGTTGCTGCCGTTAGCATTCTACTGCAGGAGAAGGTTTTGGAGTTTTGTACCAGTCAGATGCTGGGGAAGGTAAAGCAGAGCCAAGGTATGCTGAGCTGTCTGGTCAAACAAAGGAATTTGAAAGTCCAAATTCAGTCTGCACCTAGGAAAAGAGTCCCTAAAGAAACAAAGTAATTCAAAGTGAGCAGCATCTGCCCACCTTTTTTAGAAATTATTTTAACATTGATTAAAGCTGTCATAAAGTGGAAAAATCCCCATTTTTTAATGGTAGCAGAGAAGTTTACTCAAAAATATTTGATTTGTCAACATGTTACACTAAAAGGTAAATATGACATAACCTGCTGGAAAAAACATTCTTTTCACTTCCACAAATAGTAAGGTAAATGTTAAATTTGCTTTTATTTCACCTCCTTGGTTTTTAAAAGGAAAATAAAATAATTGGCCAGATGTTTTTGAGATTTGATGATAGATTACACAGTACAGAAGCTTGACACCTGTTAGAAAGTATTTTTCCTGCAAAAGCTTTTATAATGCAACAATATAAATTCATCTATCTAGGGTAAACTGTTTTCTGTTCCCATGGGACTCACACATGGTGTAAGGATTCTACTGAGACTGCTCACCCGATGAGCATAAAATGTATACAGGTGGCATTTGCAAAATCCCAAAAGAGGGGACTCTAGTTGGAAATAATAATAATTGAAAACATTTTTAATTTAGCCAGAGTCATTCTCAAAGACATTCCAGCAACTTACTAGAAAATTACTCCTACAATAGTAAATAACCCCAAAGGCTGGGCATGGGTTAAATAATTCAGGATCAGGAAATGGTAGTTTGCCTGTGTGCTGTGTTTCTTTGCTTTAAGAGTATAATAGTTGCCCTCCAGTGAGAAGGGTGCTTATTTCCTATAGAAAGGATGAAAAGCTTCCTCACTTTTTGAAATACTGAAGGTCTCTCAGTTTCTAGAAACTTGCCTGAGTAGATCTGAAAGTCAAACAAATAAACCTCAGCTGTCCCTGCTTTCCCTGTGGCTTGTGACTCTTGGCTCAAGCAATACTTTGCACAATGAAGGAAAGAATTTGTTGAGATGAATTTATTAATTATAGGCCATATTTTGACATTCCAGTTATTTGCTTATCTATTCTAAAACAATGTAGAAAACAAAGCCAAGACCTTTATAATTTTGGTTTTCTTTATTGACAGTGTGCCAGAACAAAGTGGCATCATCTGAGAAAGTAGAATGAATATTTTGCCTAGAACAACTCTAATGTGTTTATGTGTCTTTAAACATAATCTAAGATGTTAAAATCCTTTCTGTCAGTGAGATCTAGGCATTAGTCTACACAATTCTTGCTGCAGTTAGGAATTACATAACAATCTAATTGTTATGGATAAAAATAATAAACTAGTAAGGATTAACAGAATATTTTTCTAGAAAAAAGGAGACTGGTTGTCCTGTCTTCCTGTGGAATGCAAAGAGAAAAGCTCTTTCACAGAGACCAGAGCTTTTGGAAGAGAAGGGATTGAAATGGTTGATTTAATGTAGCTTCACTGAATAAATGTTTTGACTAATACCTTCCCTAGATCATTAAGCAAATGATAAAGCAGACTTTCTTTGCTATAGGCTGTTTTATTTCCATGAAGGCACTTTCCATGAGTTTGACTGCTTTTTGCTGAGAAATACTGTCTTACTGAAGCAGACTAGGCAGAGGGTTTCATGTACAGAACATTTTTACCTCCTGTTGGTCTCCCTCCATCCCATCTTTTCTCTTTAAAGGTCCTGTAACAACTCTGCATTAGAGGTAGTTTTAAGTGAGGAGGTTGTGATTTCTTTTTTTCATCTCCTTACTCCTAATCGAGGTATCAGTATGGTCCTTTAAGGAGAGCTGTATTAACACCATTCATTCTTTCTTTAATGTATTGCTATTTCATTGCAAGGTTACTGCTGGCACATCGGGGCTTGGTCCAGCAGGAATGGCCAAGAGGAAAATAGACACTTTGAGACTTTCTGTTCTCCATCTCCCCTGAGAAGTGCAGATGGGTGGAAAGGAGAAGCAGGGAAGCACTGGAGAGAATGTTGCTCTGTCTGCCTCCTTCTCCCTATAAATGGTAGCGCTGGAAACTTCAGTCTGGGGTGTAAGTCTTTCCATCTGAGACCAAAATTATGGCAGGTCTGGCTTAAAAGTAGCTTTCTATCATCTTCTCTTCCCAGACCCTAATGCAATGAAAGCCAGGATCTGGTTTCACAACACACCCATCATGGACCTCAGGAAGCAGATAGGCCCAAAGGGTCACCTGTTACTAAGTAAATTTATCAGCCCCCAAGTTTGATTGGGTGAATTACATCAGGTAGATATTTAACTATCCAGCCTGTAAACATCATGGAATGTATAATATATGATGGGGTAAGCCTCCAATAGCTGGGCAAAGGCCCAGCAAGTGCCAGGACAGCCATGCAGGGTATTCCCTGCCCTGAGCCAGGGCAGAGCCCCAGACACAAGAGAGTTGGTCCAGGTAGGGGCTGGCCATAGGAGCTAAATGAGGGAGAGAAGAAAAAAGACATTCTCCTTTCTCTCCCTTCTTAAAATCAGTGCTGGCTGATGTTCCTGTTGTTACTGACACATTTCGAATAAACATCAATAGGAGCTGGAGATGCAGAGCTAACATCAGCACAGCCTTTGTGTACTTTTGCTCCACGGGCTTTACCTCCTGTCACTTATTCTTCTGAGGAGAATTTTTTGACTAAGACAATATTAGGCTACTTTGTTACTGGCTCTCTTTTTGTCAGTCCACCAGCAGGAGATGCTTTGTAAGCTGGAATGAAGATAAATTGTGGAAGACAAAGTAATCAAAATGAGACAGGATGGAGGGGGCTACCCAAAAAGTGCCACTCAAGTATTCCCTGACTTTATGGTGTTCACAGCTGGGTTGCAGCTGACACAAGGAACCTGGTTTCTAGTGAATCTGAGTCCTCAACTCTGGGTGTAACTTGCAAAATCTACCAGCTTCCTATCCTGAAATCATTCTGCCCAGCGAGGAGCAGGAAGACAGAAGCTGCTGCAGGTATTAGCTGCCAAAATCAGGCAGCCCAAAAGACTGCTCACTTGGCCTACCCATGATGTCTGTTGTGGTTTTGATTTGCAGCTGTTACTCAGGTAGGGGATTCATGTGAAGTGTGGATCATAATCCAGAATTAAATTAATCACAGGACTAAATTCTGGAAGCTCTGGTTTGGAGTGATCACTTGTTCAAATTGCATGAAAATAATCCCTGAACTTTTATTGGAAGAGCTTCCAGGGAAGGCTTTGGGCAGATTTGTATTGTTACTTTCAGTCTGTACAACACTGCTGCTGATAGTTTCTGTGCGTGCTTCTGAAGGAGAAATGAAGGCCAAACAATGCAAATCTTGTCACTTCCATAGGCAGAACTATCAGCCTGGCCACTAATACAGAAGTGCCAAGAGAAACATTATGTTTGCTTGGATTTTTTTTTTCCTTTCTTGAAGCTCTCTACAGGATTTCCTTGGGTGAAACAGATGCAAGGCAGAAGTACAGTTGAACAGATGCAAACTGGATAATGAACCGAGAGCTGAAATGTGTAGTGAGCTTCCTCACACATCGACATGCACCCACATCAGCTCACATCCCTGTGAGCTCAGAGAGAGGAAGGAAGCTGTTATAGGAAAGGAGGTGCATGATGGTGTTTCCTATATAAGAACACTCTCACAGCAAGTCCAAAGAAGCATAAGCTGGAGTTCTCTGGGCCACTGTGGAGCTGGAGTGACTTGGAGGGGATTGGATACCTGTCCCATAGCTGGGTGAGGTTTCCTGTAGGCATCAGTGTTAATTGTCTATGAATTGCATGGCCTCTGAAAAATTACTTTGACATCTGAGTTTTGATCCCAAAGTTACCCTTGCCAGTTACTGGAATTGCATTACTCTGATTTATTGATTTATTTGCTTTGTTGTTACCATTAATAACCATTCTTCTGATTATCTAAGTATGCCATAGAGAAAAGAGAAAGTATACACTACTGGATGACCTTAAATCTACATTTTAGGATGTATAAATCTGATGTCTTAGGCCAAAGAAGGCAGTTGTTCCATTTAGTTGGTAGAAAAAGCCTGGTGCCCTGATCAGCTGCAATCCTTTTTGTAAGTGCCAATCCTTGCAATCTGCTGGCAGTGCTCAAGACACCAGAAGCATGCTGAAAATGGTAATTGGTTTGCCCTGCTGACATAAGCACCAAGAAAAACTACCTTTCAGGCCAGATCCAGTCCTTATGGCACAGGCTGGCCATGCTCAGTCCTCAGCATCACTGCAAGTGAAACACTTCAGGTCTGTCACACTCTTTATTTGAGGAAGTACCAGAATCCACTTTGGGAATTATTTCAGCAAGGCATTTGAAGGTGAGCCTGGCACTGTTTTCAGTTTGTTTTAAATGCTGTGCTATGAGTTGCAGGAATCTGAGGAGATGGTTGAGATACAACACAAAACATTCCAGTGTCAGACACAGCAAATGACCAAAAGTGGGGATATTTTCAGCTGTTTGAAACCAAACCAGCCCCCCCTTGGCTGTCAGTAACACAAAGCCCATCAATCCCTAGTGTGCTTTCCAAATTCTACCCCTTGGGCCACTCTTGGGGTGTTTAGCAAAGTGCTTTCCAATAGCATCTAATTTGCTTCCATTCTTCAAACTTCTTAAAGAGCCCAACCAAAACGACAAGTAGTCAGCAGCTACTGATGTAAGTTTATTAATGCTTGGGCATATGATAACATTCTCATTAGGTGCCTTCAGTGAAGTACAACTGATGACTTGCCGTTTTTGTGCACTGTAATGTGGCTGATTTTTGTGTGGTTAGTGACAGTGAATGCCAGTCTAATGTTGCTGATTTCAAAGCAGTGACTTTTGATGTGAACTGGCAGGAACAAAAAACATTTCCAGAAACGTCTTCCAGTTTTGAGGTACCTGTTCACTGGTACTTATATGCAAAGGTCTCATGTTCAGAAATATAATACTTGGCATTTTTCAAAACCTGGCTCCTTTATATATGTAGGTGAGACAGACTTAATATTTGGACTGTTCTGGAAATGAAAATGTAGGTGGTTGCTTTTTGTGTTTTGGGGATTTTTTTTCCTCTCTTGTTTCTGTAACTGACAGCCTGAAATTCCCCTTCCCAGGCCAGCAAGTGTATCTTCTGTAGTGGAGCTTGTACTTACCCTACTCAGGACCTAGAAACCAACACTGGAAGTGACAACCCTCATTCCTTACTCTTCACACTCCACCTTCTCCCGCTGCCTTTCCTCTTCACAGAAGCGGAGCTCACCCACTCTCGCTTGTAAACAGGTGCTTCTCTTGGAGGCCTGGGACTGCAAACAAAACATTTAGTCTACATGTGGTGCTTTGGATTTGTAATGATGAAACCTAGCTCCAGATTCTCCCTGCAGGAAATGGCATCTTCTCCATTTCCTTTACCTCAGCGTCACCCTGTGCATCTTCTGATGAGATGGTACTATGGTTGAGGAGCACTCGGGGGATTTTTTCTTTCCCCTAGGTTTTTCTCCTGACAAATGTAGTCTCTGGCAATCCTTCCATTTATTTCCCTTGAAAGTGTGAGTTATAAGAATGTTCAGATTTTTTATCTGAACAGATTACAGACATTGGATGTACAGCAATTTATTACACTTCCACAATATTGATGAATAGGAAACTATCTCCACTGTGTAAACCTAGGTTCTAGGTTCTTGGAAAAAGCTATTTTATTCTGAGGAACGATCACCTTAAAGTGTAAATGTGTAACTATGCTGACATGGTGCATTTTATTCAAAGGGGACGGGAAGGAGGAAATTCTTGTGGCTTTAAACTTTGTGTTCTTTGTGCATTTCCTGGAGTCATATCTCAAAGATGGAAACCAGTCAGACCCTGCAGAGATACCATTTCAAATCAAATAATGAAATATGTTTTAAACAGGTAACAAGTATGTAATGTATGCCTTCAAGTAACTGAATTTTTAAAAATTGGTAGTAATTTCATTCTGAAATTAGAATCTCCTTGAGGATTCATCTTCAGTGACCCTGTCTACACATCTATTTTGTCACTTGTGCTAGTGTGTGTGTCAGACAGCATGTGTTGTGTGGTCCAGGGCCAGCTCAGTGCCCAAGGAGGTTCTAGGCTGAAGGGAACAAGCAAAAACTGGAAGTCTCTGAAATGAGATGGGAGCTGGGGAGAGACAGACCTTGAACAAGCTGAAGGGACCACTGGGTCCCTTCCTCGAGTCCCAAGACGTCTCCTTAGTGGTTCACAAGCAACATATGGGAAGACAATGGGTGGCAGATCATCTAGTTGCAGTGCTAAAGTGAAGAGAATGAAAGTAACCTCCAGCACACCTTGTGTTATTTAACAGCCTAGTCTGTCTTTCATGGTATAGCTCTCTGTGCATCTCAAAGCTGAGGAATTGAAGATTATCAACTCACCAGCACGATGGGGGGTCAGGAGGCAGGAAAGCTTGTAGAGGAGTTCAAGGATAAGCAATATACCAGGATGCAAAAGGAGACACAAAAGAGCTTGATCCCGTGTTGCAGTGGGATGACACACATGTAGGTGATTGTGAGATTGCAAAGCCCTTCTCTGACTGGAGCAAATGCTGATATTCCTTGTGGGATGCTGTGGCTAGATCTTCCTGCAGAACTACATCTGCAACTTCCTCTCACTGCTGAATGCAAGCAAGAGGGAAATCTACCTTTCTTGTCAATCAGAGCTTCCCTAGTAACAGTAGAAGGACAAAACTGGCAGGATTCTTGGCAGTTTTGCTGCTGCCCATAGGGCACTGATTATCCTTAATGAGTCTTATTGATTTCATGGTGCAGCTTCTTGGGAACAGCAGAAGCCTGTCTGCAGACTCAGAAACACAAGCACATCAATGGTCATATTTGGGAAGTTATCTGTGCAATCACAACGGCTGGGGTTTTTGTTCTTGTGCTGTTTTGTTCAAATTAATGGCTAGATTGTGCAGCAGTTGATGATTTTAAGAGCCACATCATTCCCCAGTCTTATCAGGATATCATTACCCTTACCACTGGTGAGTAGGTGAGTGGGTTTCTCAAGCCCTCACATAAACTGTATTCTCAGCTTCAAGAGAGTGAAGGAGTTATAATGTGACAAGAGCCTCTTGGGGATCTCTGGGTGTGATGCTTTCAAGACAGCCTGGTTTTTGTTTTGGTACTGGTTAGGCTCTGGCTGCTGCATTGCTCCACCCAGGACAATGGGGCTCTTTGCCTTGTCTTCTCAGTAACAATCTTAGTTCTAGGGTGTGGAAATTAAACCTCTAGATTCCAAGCCCTAACTGAAGACCAGGGTGTGGAAGGATTCCCCCTTTACCTAGACATTATGTCTCTAGCTCATCCTCCCCCCTGTGCCAGCTCTTGCAAGGAATACCAGCAAAAACAACTACTGTTTGTTTGTGTTTTGCTGTGAAATGGAAAATAAGAAAGTTATTGTGCTTTTTCTTTTATTTTTTTTTTTCAATTTAATAAACAAACCAAATGTTTCCCAACACTTTTACCCTCTTGGTTTAAAGCTCCTAATTTCTGTCAAAACACCCATCAGGCAGTCACTCTCTAACTAGCTGTACTTAGGCTGCCTGTGGCATCCTGGCATCCTGTTGCTTGCCCTGAGTTTAGATTCTGCAGGGGGTTTGCAGCTCCAAGAGTAGTTCTAGAGCAGGAAAGGTGAGATTTTGGGATTAACTCCATCCTCTCCCCACAAGCTGTTTTCTTAAAGTGTAAGAAAGTAAATAAAGAAGCAGTCTCTTCTACAGATAGCCCTTTTCAAAACTAGGCAATGCTTCTTCTCCCTGCCCTCCTTGCTTCTGTGTGGAGAATGGCAGTTTCTCCCAGTGGGAGTGATGACAGCTGATATTCATCCTTCAGCAATCAGCTAATTGGCACAACCCTCTACCTTTCAGCCTGTACTTCTAAGCATCACACCGGATTTCTGACCTGTGAGAACCCTGCTTTGAAGGGACAGCCTTGATCCTTAAGCCCATTAGCCAGATGCCAGCCCTGGCTGGGGCAGTGGTCGGGAACTCTGGGCATGGGCTGCTGCCAGTTGTGTTCTGCCAGCCATGTACTTCTACAGGGCAAACTTGACCCACAGTATTGTGGACTCAGCTCTGAGGAGGACAGGTTCACCCTCAAAGATTTTTCCCCTGATTTCCAGCTGTACACATAATCTCTTCCCTGCAGCATGGAAGGGAGAGGAAAGTTTTAGCCTCCCACAGCCTTGGAGCTGTGGAACACAGCTAGGGGCAGGATGCCAAGCTTGCTGGCTTGGTGTGGCAAATCCCCTTTTCCTAGGTTCCTGAGGGTAGCTGCAGCCACAAAAAGTGCTTGGAAAACTTTCCATATCATTTGCAAAGCCCCTCTCAGAGTGAGCCATCTTACAGAGTCTGTTTAAAATTAAAGAAAAAATATAAAGTACAAAATGAAAACATTCCCTTGCTACCTCCTCTCCTTATCTTTCACTTAAAAGTAAAGGAAGTAGAACACTTTAAAGCAGCTTTTTTTTCTATGGATTAAATGAATTGAAGTGCATCTTCTTTCTGCCTTGACTTTCTGCTCTCAGCCAGGTAAAGAGCATGTCCATTGAAATATTGACTATCATTAGTCCAAGATTTGGATTTTTTTCATCTCTCAGTGAAGCACAGATCTTTTTTTGGTTACCATCAGCCCTCTATCATAGCTGCTCCTGTGTAACACTTCCCCTTTGATATGACAATGACTTTGTACAGAGGAAAGGACCTTTGCCGGGGGAAGAATTGTTTCAAGGATTGATGAAGGGTGAAACAAAATTGGCAGCGTATCATTTAAAATTTAAAAAAAAAAGAAAAGGCAGGGGCGGGAGAGAAGAAAGAGGGCACACCTTGGCATGTGGATGAAGAGGGAAGGAGCTGTGTGGAGGCAGGAGAGCATTGCTGTCAGGCTGGCTTTAAAGCTCTCCTAACAATATACAGTTGCTCTCCCCAGCTCACCCATTGACTTCCTCCTGCCCTCCACAGGCCTGGCTGCATTGAAACCTCGTGTCTTCCTAGTGATGCTGAACCGAATCAGATTTTGCTTTTAGTTGTTCAATCAAATTTTCCTTCCTTGAGCTCAGAAAGCACACTTGGGACTTTATAGTAATTGCCTCCCCACGCTGAACTGCTGATACCTTTATTGGATTGGCGTAGGGTTTCAGAGGACTGTGTTTAACATGCAGTGAGCCGCAGCAATGCAAACAGCTCCAGTGTTTAAACAAGCATCCATTAGTCCAGGAAACAAGACAGTGCCAGCCCGTTTGGTGCTCTTTAGAGCTGGCAGCTTAAGGGGAAGGGTGCAGCAGGGTTTGCTGGGAGGGGGGGGCAGGATGGGGGAGCTGCAGTTGCAGTGTCAGGAAAACAAGCACAACATCTCTGTAGGTTTGTGAGAAATGAGCTGCGGAGGGAGGGGGGGAACACTTGCGACTGGGGACATGTGCAAAGCTCATTAATATCTCATTATGTTCGAATTGCAGTCTCCCAGCAGATTGGCATTAATGTGTGATGTGCTGGAGGAAGGGGCTACAGGAGAGCAGGAGGGATATTTTAAGCAAACTTTTTTTTTTTCCCCTTTACATTGAAGAGGCAGAAAAAAATAGTGTGTGCCAGCAAACCATGATGTTTTGTGCATTAGCTCGATACAGTGCACTTCATCAAACAAGAACAGTGCTCAGTAGGGCTTATCATAGTACCCACTAGCATCTTTCAATATTTCCAATAAACCCTCTTTATTTTCAGCACTGCTTAAGTCAGTTGTAAAATTTGGCTCAGTGTGAAACTTCTAACATTCAGCATTTCAGCCCAGGATTAATTCTCCCCACCCACAACTGGAAGGATTGGGGAGTTCAGGGAGTACTTAGACTTTTTTTCCCTCCCCTAAGTTTGTAGGTAGAGTGATGTCCAAAATACTTTTTCTCATGCTCCTATGCTGAAATAGCTTTTGTTTTATCCTTAACTGGAGCACTGCAGTCATTAGCTTACCAACTGACATCAGTGCTTTTACTTGCTTCTGCAGGACCACATAACATTTTTCTGATAAGACCTTGACTGCCATGTTACTGGGAAAAGACCCATTAGTTTTAGAGCCAGTTATTCCTTGACTTTCTGTACCTGAACATATAAATCCTCTTAAAAAATAAAAGGCAACTCCCAACAATGGCTTATCCAAAGAAGAGCCACCAAGGACTTTAGTTAGTGGGAGCACCCTGCTGTGTTCCCACAGTGGTCTGGTCTCCATAAATTTTCACTGGGAAGACTGGAGTCACAAGAGGGACAGAGAATGTGCTTCTTTTGTACTCTGCAGCACTGGGCTTTCATAAAGAAGTGTTTTACTAGCATGTCCTGAGAAAACCTATGGATTTTGCTTTCCTGCAGGCACCTACTCATTCTGCGATTGCATACAAAAACCATTTTAATAGGTGGTGTATTGAAGGAGACATTTATAGCCAAACTGTAGGAAACTCATTCTTCTTCAACTCCTTTTGTGCTACAAGAGCAAAACAACAGTTAAATTAGTCCTACAAGAGCAAAACAACAGTTAAATTAGTCCTGACTCTTACAAGATGCTTGCAAGTCCATAGATCTTGGTTCAGATGGCATATTATGTTTGAACTTTATTGCCCAGGCTATTTGTTATGTGTTTATCCTTCCTAGTAAACTTTCTTTTGCTTTAATGAAACAATATTGGAGCCCTCCAGTGGCCAAACTAATCACTCTGAGGAATGGAGTTCAAGTTCTGACAACAAAGTTGATTTTTTTTGCCTTCCCTATTAAAAAATTAATGTGGTGATCTTTTTATATTCAGAATTTATGTGGAGTTAATTTGAGTCACAGTGTCATGTGTGAAAAGTAAGGAAAACTAGGAAAAAGGAAAAATAGTCTCTTTGCCTTTCAAGGATCTCCATATTTTTGTATATTTCTATATCTCTGCTCTTCTATATTTTCAAAAATTTAATGAGATTATTGTTTAATTAAATTCAGTTAGATTACATTTGTGGAGAGGATCCCATTACACATACAAGGCAGAGAAAATGCATTTTGAGTGTGAGGACAGTTCACATTTCCTTAAGTGACTTTTATCTCTTCTGTGACTTTTTATCTATGATGTGACTGGTCTGTTCTTTAGCAAAACCTAATTTTTCGACAGGACATCACCATTTGTATCAGAGGCCTCGGCGCATTGAAGATTTTGGCCTCAAGGCTCTCTTGTCTGTGGCTCCTACTGGTGTCTTTCACTTTCCATGTGAAATAGAAACTCTGTATATGAAAAAATAGCTTTTCATTATATTGTATGCACTGGATATTAGCAAGAGGATGTCTCTTTACAAAGGATGTTGAGATCCTAACAGCTAAAACTGCTTACTTATGCCTCCTCATGTTTGGTGTGGTAGTTATCACGGTTCTTCCTTCTTCCAAATTGTAATAAGAGTCTTTCAAAATCCAAAATGAGATTCGGTTGTGTTGTAGCTGCAAGTTTTGGGAGGAGGTGGGGGATGATCAGGGGAAGAGGAGAAAGTATGGTTAATTGGTTATCTTCTGATAGGATGACCACGATCTGGCATCTAGTCCACGTCCAAAAAGCAGTAAAGCAAGGGATTAAAGTTGTTATTTTGCACCAATTCCTCTTTATTTAGGGGCTACTGGAAATGAGTTTCTACCACATTGCATTTTATAGCTGCTGCTTCGTAAAATCATATATTATCATCAAAATGTTTCGTAACAAGAACATTGAAAATCTGGTAGAGGGAGGGTTCTGTTTATTTTATTTCAGTAAAGATATTTTAAGTAGCATTTCTTCTGCAGACACTGTGGGTTTAGGAACAGTTGTACGGGTCATCTCAAAGGGGCTTTTAGCCCAGTGTCCTCTCAGTGAGCAAGCAGAGTGTAAGAAACAGAGCAGGCACAGTCAGCCTTCCCTGGCACATTGTCCAGCCTTCCGAGGTCTAAGAACCTCTTGCCGAGCCCATCTGCACACAGTTTGCTTTTGCAGCCCCCTGCATATGTGAAGAAGGTTTCATCTTGTTCCTGAGGAGTGGGGTGAAATGAGGAAAGCCAAGAAAGCAGCTGTAGCAGAAGCTTCTTGTTTGCACTGCATATGGGGGGCATGTTATGCAAATTCCTCTCGTTGGCGGTAGATGGAATTCCTGGAGCAACCCTAGACTTTGTCTCCTTTCATGTTTTTCATGTGAGTTTGAAAATTGCTGGAGGAGATGAATGCCCTGCTCCAATTCACCTTTTGAGGAAACTGCTAATGAGGTCAGTTTTTCTCATGGCTTTATTCAAGACTGTAAACACCAGCAGAGCTGGGAAGAAAGCAGTCAGGAAGGTGGGGAGAGGCTGTTTGCAGCATGTGAGCATGCACCAGGCACACGGGGAAGGCTCATGTTTTAAGGCTACCTTGCCACAAAACTTGAGGCTGCAGAAGGCTCATACTATGAGGCTGTGAGGTCTGAACTGGGACAGGAGAGGGAAAAAGATGGGACTGTGCAAGGTGGGAGGAAATGTTTCCCACCTGCCTGATGCACATTTCATACCCAGCTCCCTGCAGCCTCACGTCACTGCACAGATCTGTGATGACACCTTGCCACTTGATTGTCACAGCCTCCTCTGATCCTGCTGCCACCCTGGTGAGAGCTCCAGGGCTCCAGCAGAGTGCTGGGAAAGCAGAGGAGCCAGGGACTGGCTGTAGCTGTTAGGCAGCAGCACAAGAGCAGCTTTATCCTCAGGGGAGACTCCTCTGTGTGTGTGTGTGTGTGTGTGTGTGTGCCTTTCCTAGGAGAGGCTGGAGCCAGGAATGCCAGAGCACACAGGCTGTCTGCAGCCCTGCTGTGCTGGGACCAAGAGGAGAATCTCTGCAGTTCTGTGGTTTAGTCTGAGTCCTTGTGGTTTGAACCTCTTCTCCACAGTAGCTACCTGGGGAGACAGCATTCCCAAGAAGGGTGCTGTGCCCTGTTGTGTTCCCCCACAGCTCCTTAGGGAGCCATTTACCCAGGGCCCACTTAGGAGTTCTGTGTTCGGTAACATTTCCATGCCCTGTACAGAAAGAACTTGGTTGGGTAGGTTATGCTGCTGTAGAGAGACATGGGGAACACTCAATGGGAAAAATATCTGCTTTAGTTCCAGGCATTGCAGTCCTTTCTCATTAGCAGGGAGAGGAGAAGGCTGCTACTACTTTACTGATGAGTCAGGGAAATCCTCTATGTTTGCAGTGTTTAATGTTTCTATTGTGATTATTGCAGGTCTGAATTTGGAGTTTGGCAATATCAGAAAGCTTTTGGGTTTTGGAAAAAAAAAGGAAGAAAATAGTAATGACTTATGTCCCCAGATACAATGAAATCACAGTCCCTTGCAAATCCTACAGCCATCAGGACTCACACTATTCAAGGTTGTTCTTGGCCTCATATCATCCACCTGGCATTGAAAAAAAGTCAGTCTCAGGCAGCTGTGCATTTTAAAGCTGGGCCCTTACTGTAATTCTGAATATGCTAATTGTCAGGCTTTTATTTTCATTTGACTGTTTTGAAAAGCTTAGAAGAAAGGAGGAAAAATAAAGGAGTTTTGTAAATAGCCCTAGGAAAAACCTCAACCTGCTGCCCATGTAATTTCCTTTAAAAACAAATTTTGTACTATGGGAAACTTTATCACACAGCAGATTTGCACACAATCCTATATGCCCGATATCTCCGTGATTTTATATAATTTCTTTAGCATGTTTGTTACAGTTATTACTAAGGTTATTATAACTGTCATTAAAGAAGAAGGAAGTGCTTGTTTACCCCAAAGCTTGTCTGTGGTTCCCTGTGTGTCTAATTAAAAATACTTTTTGTTTTTCCTCTCTATAGACTTTGCTTAGACCATCATGGTTGTAACACTGCTTACTGTTTATCTGAGATTTAAACTGAAGCCACTCCTGCTAGTGCTCCCCTTCTCCTTGCCTCTTACATAAGCCAGAAGTGATTTGAATATGTAAGTTAGTTACTAAGTAAGAACTCAGAGCTGCACAACCTTCTTTCCCATGGCAAGGAAAGTAAGTACATTTTGCTCTTTCCAAGAGCAAATGTAGTATCATTACTATAGGCCAAACTATGAAGATTTCAAGCTTATTTTCTTAAGAGTTTAGTGGAACAAAACAAAAGCCTCTGCAAATGAAACTGGGGGAAAGATCCAACCAACGCAGACAGAAATCTTTATTAAACACAGATGTCGTCAGCAGTAGCATGTAATTAGTGCCCTAATTGTGACTGGGCAAATAACAGTGGCTTGGGGAGGGTCCAGATGGAGGCATCAGACTGTGGATGTGTCTTTTTCTGCTAGTTACCAAGGCTCCCTTTATGGTCAGTGAAAAGAAAAAGACAATTCTGGATCATGATTTATCTCATTCCCATCTCAGCCTGATAGGGGATATAAATTGCATTCTTGAGACTGGAATGACTTGACCTGTTTTTGCCTGTACCTTTCTTATGGTGCCTGCAAGAGTTCCCAGACTCTGTGTCCTGTTCATAGATCCCTGTACACAGCCCTCCTTTTTCCTGAATAAGAAAAAAAAAGGAGACATAAAAGCACATTGATCTGACAACATATAAGATATTCCCATTGGCTGGAAACAGGATTTGGGAGATTTGAGTCCAATTCTAACCCTGCCACTGACTTAATATACAGCTTTAGGCAGCTCCCTGCTCTGTTTTCTGAAGTGAAATTTAGAGGTTTAATGTATGTTTGCATCTAAATGACAACATTTAAGTAATAAATGATGGGGAGGGGTTGACACAAAATGAGGTTTATTTTTCTTTTTAGATTCATATCACCTGTGTTTTTCTCTGAGACCAAAATCCATATAATTCTGGTAGTAGCCCAAGAGTACTGTGTCTTCAGACTAGCAAATTAAAAGCACTTACTACTAGGTGGCTTATCATTCCTGCAATAGGAGAAAAAGGAGGGAAGGAGAAGTCCTTTAAAAAGAAAAGTAGGACTAGTGGAAGTCCCTTATATGAATTCATGCTGGCTTATAATGCAATTCTAGGGTTTATCTAACAGCAAACTATGATGTCTAATGCTTCAGACCTCCAAGGGTTTAGGAAAGAACTGTAGTGTTCTCTGTGACTTGGTCTTTACCTACAACAACAAGTGCTTTTTTGTGTTGCGCTTCTTTAGCACTGTTAAGGGCACAAACTTTCAGTGGTGAGTGGGACTTGAAGTCTAAATTTAATTTTAATTAGCTGCTAATATATGCTTAGTATGCATAGATTGCTGAGATTAAAACCCCTGTGAGTATCATAGGCAGTGACTGCATGTGCGTGTGTGGACTTCTGTGGAAAAACCAGGGAATTTTTTTGACAGCAAAAGGGAAAAGGTAAAAAAAACACCTCTGTTGTGTACGCTGGGAATGTACAGACATCTACAGCAGTTGCAACTCCTTCCCTTGGAGGGCTATTTTCAAAATACACAAACAGATAAAAGTGCCTGGTTGTAATGTGGTGCACGGCCACAACTAACTGGGAATGTGACCTGTTTGGCAGAACGCTGCCCACCTTTCTCCTGGTAATCTTTTTGGTTTGTATGGAGAGATCTCAAAGCCTTACACACCTCTGGGGTTTGGGAATCTTCCTGCCGTTGCTGCCATGAGTTCAACACTGTGTATGTATATTCAGAGTAGGATGAGAGAGAGGAAGAGGTTTATCCTGGGATTGAGACAGCTGCTGTAGGTGAAATAAAGAAGATAAGACCTGAGCAAAGGTCTTGGTCTGATGTTGTCATTCATTGCATAAATTGTCATTGTCACTATTTGTGTTTTAGGCTGCTTAGTGTAGTCAAAGTGAACCATATGCTAAATATTGTGCTGAATCAGGGCCTCCATTTGCTTAAAATCTTTTTCTTTACACTTCATCAGTAGACTTAAATAGTACATTTACAGTTCATGCCCAGCAGGTCCAGCCTTGTGGGTCTGTGACTGGTAATTGCTGGGACCTGGGAGACCAGACATGCTTTTCCATTAGTTGTGCTGTGTGCCTTTGTGGGACCTGAGGTCAGCTTGAGGTGAAGGTACTGAGGCCACAAAAAGCTAAAATTTGCATGGTTTACTTGGCCATATTTAGGGCAAATCTGCTGTTCAGTGCTGTCTGGCCTTTAGCCCAAGGCAAATAACTCTCAAGCTGTGCTCAGAATAATTCAGAACATGTCTGGGGCATCCTATGCAGTCCTTTTATTTCTTGAGTCTTCACAGATTTTCAGTGATCTTCCTTCCCCCCCCCCAGTCCTGGCTATAATTTGTATTGAAGCCAAAAAATGAATGCAAAGAGGAGTTGTTCCATCAGACATAGTGTCTATCTCTGAAGACATTTGGATGCAGAAGAAATCACCTTATCAATGCACCCCTAATTCCTAGTGAACTTAATGGGATTCACCCTGGGTGTGTTCAAGGCCAGATTGGCTGGGGCCCTAAACAACCTGGTCTAGGGTGTTAACCCTGCCCATGGCAGGGGTGTTGGAACAGGATGCTCTTTAAGGTCCCTTCCAACCCAGACCTTTCTGTGGTTCTGTGACCCAAGGGCTTCAGCACCTCTCAGGATTGAGCCATGGGTTTTGTCCAGGAGCCTTTCAAAACTGCTGCTGCCTGTGTTCTTTTAAAGAGATATGCAAAGTCAAGACAAACAACCAGCTCCTGCATTGCTCTTCTTTCCTAGAGATGGATTAAGCTGATTGTGCTGATCAGGGAATTGTTTGACTGAAGGAAAAAGCTGTCTCTGACATATTTTCTATTTTGGGTTTTTCAGTTATTTGATTTTTATTATTTATTTTTTAAATGGTCAGTAGCTTAGCACAAATTTATTTCCAAACTCATCTGTCCCATGTTGGATTTTTTTTCCTTTCCCCAAAAGACATGTCTCATTACTATGCAAACAATTAGAATGTAGAAAAAATATGAGAATTAATTACCATGCAAAGCATTCATTTCCCTCTCCTTCCCCCATGCTTGGGTCTCCTTTGCAATGCTTACTGTATCATTAATTGTTTAATCTGTACTTAGATAGCCTGTACTCCATTAAAGGTATTTGTCCTTGCAGAGGAATCTTCAGCTGACCTATGTCCTTGGCCAAGCTGCCCATTCAGGCACAGGGAACAGATGGGGAAGAGGAGGCTAAACTCACCATTTCGTTTGCAGCACAGTATAACTGATTCACAAGATTTTTCTTTTAATGTGTTAGTTGTGGAAATCTGTTAATTTGATATTTAAATTATTTTCAAGTGGAAGTTTCATTTATGCAGTTACCCCAAGAGAGTGATTAAAATATGTGGGCTTGAACAGGTAGAGTGTATAGACTATGTGGCTCTCATTTCTTTCCTTTTCCTATTGTATGAAACACTTTGCTTCAAAAAGCATGAACTTGAACTTTGTCATGTGGAAGAATCCCTGAAGTTACTTAGCCCACATTGATTGGAGGGACTGGAAGGTGCTGCTTCATGCACCTATGGAATAAGTAGCTATGTTGCCATGAGGTGATGTGTGTTGGGAATTAACACCAATGATACGAATGGAAGACAACTGTGCCATTTCTCAATTCAGCCTTCTGTCAGCTTGCTGTCTTCTAGAAACTCATAGTCCATGGAAATCTGTGGTGCCATCAGGGGATTACTGTCACACCTTCACTGTCTCTTCTGGCTCTTTCTTCAGAGTTTCTCTGAGAATATTCTGGAGTAATATATTATGTATGTAGATTGTGCCATGGCAGTATTTTGCAAGCAGCTGGAAGGTAATTTGCGTGCACTAAGCATAGGAAGAATTTTTCCCTTATATCAGTAAGACAAGGTTTTAGTCTGTCAGTTCTGAAGTCAGGAACAGAGCTCACATCCTACTGGTGCCTTAATGACAAGGAAAGCAGAGGCTGTGTCACAGAGCTGCTCCTCCTTTGCAGAGGACAGGAATGCTTTCGTGTCCTATATACCCCTTTGCTAGGCAGGCAGGATGCCACCAGCATACTTCACTAGCCTGCTATGACTTTTGCTCATCCAAGGATGAACTGGGACAAGATTTTCCCCAGGAAACCATTCCTAGTGTCACACACAGAGTTTAAAGAGCTACTGAGTAGCTATGGTGCATGTGCTACAGCCCTGGGTGTGTTGTTTTGCTACTTCTTAGTTTAAAACACAAGAGGTTCCTGCATTTCATTTCTATTCTGATTTGTAGGAGTTCTTTGGAGGCACAGCTTTAGTAATCTCCAGTGTCTGCTTTTTTATCGTTAGCCTCTCTTCTGTCCAGATACAAAGCAGAATGGAAAGGGTGAAGACTCAGAACAACTCCCAGACAAGTCAGTTGGAGGCTGCCTGACTAAATCCTCATAATGCACCCTGAAAATGCAGCTCATGCCATCTGCAAGGACAATTTCAGAGAGAGCAGAGCTCAGCTGCTGGGTGTGAGAGGCAGGAAAAGGCACTGCCAGCTCAGTAGTTCAACTTACAGGCTTTTAGCACCTTCACTATGAGTTTTGCACAAATGGAGTGCTGCTGGCACTCCCAAAGTGATGAGGTTACTGCTTTGCCAGTGTTTACCCTATTGGGCCAAAGCCAGATTAAATTAGATGGATCTGAAGAGGGGTAAATAATGTGGATTATACACTTGGACAGGAAGGCTCTTTGACAGTGATAGCAGCATTCCATCCATGAAATCATTTGTGCTCTAAAGTTCAGGTAAACTTGCTTTGCAATGTCTTTGCACTCAGCTTTTCTCAAGCTGCTTTAGCACACACCAGCATCCTTACCTGGCTGACTGAGGGCAGGTGGAGTCACAGCATTTACCTGGTTTAACTTCACAAGTGCTGTTGCGATTTTGCTCTCCTGCAGTGCCTTTTTTTTACAGTTCTTCCATGTTCTCTGCTTGATCTCCCAGTGTGATCCCGTGCCTGCTGGTGGCTGGGAGCCTGACAGGTGGCTGCAGCCCTGACAGCTGGCTGGGGCAGGCAGCTCTAGCAAGGGGCCTGTGCTACCAGTTTTGCATCCAGGCACCACAACTCTTTACTCTCACTCTTCAGAGAGCAACCCATCCTGTCTGACTGGCTAAAACGTGAGGAAGTGGATTGTTTTCCTCTCTGCTAACTCTTGCGGGTCTAACCAGTGCCTTGATCGTTGTTTTAGTATTACTGGGAGGTAATTCGTTCTTCTGGTGACTGATGACAAAAACAAGAGTGATGACAAGCGACCCCAGCAGCCCTTTGCAGGGTAAGGGGCAGAAGGTTGACCCCTTTCCTGAGGCAGAGGTTACTCTGTGAGCCTGCAGAGTTGAACAGGTTGGCTAGGTTGGCAGGATGAGATTTTACCAACTTCAGACAGATTTCACAATGTGAATTTCCTGCATATTTGAAACATTGCCCTGGCCAACAAGAGCTGGGCAGCCAGGCCTAGCATGGAGGAACACAGCATGTGCTTTAAGTGAGCAACTGTGCTCCAAAATCGATTTGCTAAATCAGGCTTCATCCAGTGAGTTAGCAGGCATCAATGTCGTGCTTTTAGCAGCATGAAGAAATTCAGATAGTAGGGGAGTGGTTGGATGCATGAAATACTTTCATTTGTGGGAGGTGGTGATCTGTAACTCACCTCCACGTTGCCTGGCTGCTTGTGTGAGTTCAGCTCCAACAGGGGTTTTTGAAAGGCTGTCCTCTGCTCCCCACCACCTCTGCAGGACATTGCAGCAAGTGTCATTGGGAGGCCACTCTGGAGCTGGTGGACTTAAAACACTGGTGACAAGATGTGGCTGTACCTCAGGCACTGGCACTCTGGCAACCCTGACTTATGAATGGCAGCACCAGTGGTGATACAGTGAGGAAGTGTGTGCAAAAAATCCTTTCAAATGTTGAAGCTGAATTTCTGGTATGCAAATGGCAATGCTGATTAATCCTTACTGATCTTAGATGCTGTCATGTCAAATCCACTTGCTTAGTGTCACTTCACAGCCACCCCTGGGACACTTCCTAAATTGCTGATAGGATTTGAGTGCAGCACAAGAAGTTAAGTGGCAAACTTGACTCAGTTTTCAGGGTGCAGGCTGGAGACTGCTGAATTGGGGTGGTGTTTGGCAGCTCATGGTAAGTACGCCCTGTTGGAAGTAAGAAGTATCAAGATCTTTCTGGAGAAACTCTAGGAGAAGAAGGGAGAAGAAAGAGGGGAGCAAACTCAAGAACAGACACACTGATGGAAGGAAGAGTAGAAACCCTGGAGGAAAGTCCAACACTTGAATTCATTTTGTAGAAAGGAACTGAAGGTCATGATGACTGGTGGGCCAGACTGATTCAACAGGAAAACTGAAAAGATCAATTTTTAACAGAAAGAGTAGCAGAAGAGCATGTGGAGAAGATGATAACTCTTGTTTTTTGTAAACATGCATATCCTCTGAGGAAGATGGACTTTGGCTAGTTTCCCTGCTTTCCCACAGGGAGCAAAGATAGCTCCAGAGCAGGGCACGTTCCAATAGAGCTGGGGAGCCAAGTGGACCAGACCTCTCAGAGTTGTTGCCCTTGTCTTGTATTGAAGTGGCTGGAGATGCCCTAGGGAGAGGAAAGTGGCTCCATGTAGCTGGTGCACAAAAACATCTGTACAAGTGACATCAGGCTCCTTAGCTAGGGGCTCACAGAGGAGAAGTGAACCTGTGTTAGACCCTGTGAATCAAGTCCAGCTTCTACTGGCATAGAAAGAATTTAGCCTCTTGGCTTCCCCACCTCCCCCTGGTTTTTTGTGGGCTTTTTGTTTGTTTTTTTTTTTTTTTTAAAGGAGCAATGAAAGGATATTCTGCTTCCACAGCCCCAGTCACTCCCCATGGATGACTGGAACAGCCACCCACCAAAGGCAGCTCCACGATGGAGGATGGGCTGCCGAGTGGCTCGGCTGTTGCTATAACAACAGTACCTCTGTCTCATTTCTTTTGAAAAATGAATTGCTGCTGGTGAGATGAAGCGTAGCAGCTCTCCTCACAGATGAAAGCCTTGCCGACAGCCTCCACACACTCTTGTTTATCTATTGGGTCTGTCGTGGCAGGTCCCAGCAGCTCTGCCGAGGGTGTCAGGATGGGTTGGATTAGATTGTTCGGGTCGGTGGGTGTTTGTGTGCACAGCCTCTGTCCCCCTGCCTCTCCTTCAACTGAAAGCAATTTAGAAATTCAACCTGGCAAAATTTGACCTTTTCTCACTTTGCAACTGGAGTTTCTCTAAAGGCAGATAAAGAATTGAGTCCTGCTTCACCCTCTTGTGCTTTGGGGTAGAAAACTGCTGTGAAATGAAGATTCATCAGCCAAATATTTTGTGTGAATAAGTCTGAAGGCTGACAAGGGGGTTGTTTTATTCTAATATTTTCCTTTTATTTTGTTTTATTTTATTTTATTTTATTGTGTCAACAGTCTTCTGCTCCTAGGCATAAATCTCTCACCTCCTGCTAATATCTTCACAATGCATGCTGTAAAACATGCACAAACTATGTACTTGTACTATGAAGGAGAGGGAGGGTACTTTAAAAGATACTATTTTACTTCAGGGATTGTGTTTATAGAGGGAAGTACTGGGGTTTTACTCTAAGACATTCTGGAATCTTGGTGATGGTAAACTATTTGCCAGTATATGCTCAGTGTAGGATATCCAAACCATTCAAGAGCTAATAAGGTGATTGGGAATGAAATCAAGATATGAAAAGGAAAGTTTTCATTTAAATAATTTGAAAAGAATATTTCTGAGTTGTACCTCAAAAAAAGGAGATGCATCTACTGCTATGGCTCCCAACTCCCCCAAAATGCTGGAATCAAGGGACTTCCCCACCTGCAAAGGTTGTACCCAGCATGTTGCCTTCAAACAAACCTTTCATGTTAAGTTTCTGTCTACCTACAGTTTTTCAATGAGCAAACAAACAAAATAAAAATATTAGTGCCTGTTAACTCTCCAAATCCTAAAGTCTCTGAGGAGAACAATGTGGAGGTACAAACTTAGAATAGGTTTAATTTAATTTTTTTTTGCAGCAAGGCACAACTTCTGAATGTTTCATATTTGATCGAAAATAGTATCCTTGTCAAGCTGCTTTTTGTTGTAATGCATAATAAACATGATTATGAATATTTATATACAGCACCTGCTTTTACTTTCACTAAAATCACTGTATATTTGTACAGGGGGACATCCAAGTTCCAGCACATGATGAAGCTTTAGGAAGTAGTATTTTTAGGGCTGGTTATTTGCCACTAGATAGTTCTGATTCTTTTGGTAAACATTCATATACAACCAAGGTGATAGATTCAGGATAAAACAGTAAATGTTTTAAAACCTGAATGTGTGAAACCATGTAAAAGCATATACTCTTACCAATATTTTATAAAGTATTCATTCAAATCTGCAAAATACATGGAGTCAGTTCAGTTGTATTCCTCAGGAGAAAATCACTCTCACTACTCTCTGCCTTGTCATTAAGACAAATTTTTTCCCCATCTTTTCCTTTTAAGAACTTTACTTTGTGATGAGAAGCGTGCCACCAGGTCCTGTTCTTACTTTAGCCCAGCATTTGGTCAATATGAACTTGAGGTAAAGGGCCATGACACATTTTGGACATTTCTTCAAATCTTGTTTTTGCCTGTGCATGCCCACTGAGCTTGGTCTTGAGTTACTTGCTGTTTGGTGAATGATTTTCTGATGTGGCTATAGTGACTTTGTTGTGAGATGGCTTAGGAGTTGAAATGAGTGATTTCAGCTGTAAAATGTGTGAGTGGCCCATTAGGGGCAATATTTAAATATGTTATTTTAACCCATTATATCAACTGACCACCTGCACTTGAGGCCAGCCCGTGCTCTTTTTTTCCTTGCCCTGGAGCTGTGCTGTTGTACTTGTGAAGCAATGCCATTACCACATCTGTACCATCCTTTCCTGTCTCCAGGGTCTGATCCAGGGTTATAAGGTCCTTTGGGGAACAAACTCAGCTGTAGGATTCTGCAGCACAGCAGATACACGACTCAAAAAGCAACAGGGAGCTGTAATGCAACACACTGATGTTCAGCTTGATGTGGGTTTTTAGGGGAGGGAGGCAGCAGAGGTGGGAGCCGTATCATAAGTCCCCTTGTGGGATGTGATTTTGATCCTTCACACTAGTCCTGGACTTCCCTTTCCACATGGCTCCTAACTGGCACAAATTGAGGCAATTACCACCTCTGGGCAAGCACCTCTTGCAAGCAGAGTTCTGCTGCCATGGCACAGAGAGAGGAGAAGGCAGTGCTCTCCTGCAGGGCTCCATGCTCTGCAGCCTGGTGAGTCCCTGCAGACTATGGCTGATAAACCTGACTATGCCAGGGTTTAATCTAGAGAGAGTGGCACAGTGTGTATTCCCACCCGCATCTGCAGAGCTCATGGGCACAAGAGCTGCTGCATGTGGGAGAGGTGTGGAAACACAGTGGAAGGGACTTGATAGGGAGGCCCAAAACATGCTCACAGCCTTCCTGACCCTCACATTGCTGCAGGCTGGTTCCCCATCACAACCTGCAACACAGGGAGAGGAACTTCTTGGTGCAAACCACTGGCTGTGCTGTTCTGTCATCTGCAGAAACTGGGGAGGGGAGAGATTCAGGGTGTGGACAGCTACTGCAGAGTTGCACAGGCATAAATTCACAGAATGCTCTAGGTTGGAAGGGACCTTAAAAATCATCGCATTCCAACCCCCTTGCCATGGGCAAGGACACCTTCCACTAGACCAGGTTGCTCAGAGCTTCATCCAGCCTGGCCTTGAACGCTTCCAGGGATGGGACATCCACAACTTCTCTGGGCATCATGTGCAAGTGCCTTACCATCCTCACAGGGAAGAATTTCTAATTGTAACCCACCCTCTGTCAGTTTGAAGCCATTACCCCTTGTCCTATCACTTGTAGAAAGTCCTTCTCCAACTCTCTTGTAGGTCCTTTGGGTACTGGAAGGTGCTCTAAAGGTCTGCCCCAAACTTTCTCATCTCCAAGATGAACATCCACAACTCTTCCAAATTCAGGGTTTTAAGACCAGACACCAGAGGAGGAAACCAGCCATGTGGCAGAGGCTGTGGTCACAGAGCAGCTGGTCTGTGTGGCACCACAGAAACCAAGAGGTGGAGGAATTTCTGCCTGTGGGAGGCTTGGCACACACTGGCTTTGTGCAAGGCAGAACAGGCAGCAAAGTCTCGGTCACTTGTGCCAACAGTGACCCACTGGGGACTCTTATTCACACGTTAATTATTTTCCCACACAAAAAAAAGCTGTTCTGCTCCAGTGCAAATCAAGGAATTGATGGTCTGCTTAGACTCGTAGCCTTGCCTTTCTGCTTGGTTCTCTGCAGAAGAGCAGCCTCACCAGTAGCTTGGTGTCCATGCATGCTCAGCTGAGGCTGCAGCAATGCCTGTGCTGGCCACATCCCCCTGCATTGTGTGCTGCAAGAGGCCAGGCTGGCCTGAGGGGCAGCAGAAGGGCACAGCCTTCCCAGAACCACTCCCTCCAAAACCTGGGCAAGATACGATTTGCTTGCCAGTCTTACACATGGGATGAAAGGGGAACCAGCCCTCTGGGATGGGAGAAATAAATGGGATCTGGATTGTGAGAAGAAAGAAGGTTGAGGACCTCTAGGTTAGGGAATGGGTGGGAGCTGCATATCTGGGACTTTCCTACCAGCAAGAATACTTTAAAAACTGATAAAATCTTTCAGTATTTTGTCTTCTATTGTTCTAGTATCAAGGATGCAAGTGTGTCCTGAAGGCGTTTGCTAGAGCTGTGACCTCTTTGCTTCCTGCCCTCCCCACTATTGTTTTTTGCCTTAGCTGAAGAGAGATGCTTTTTTTAGCCTGGTACATAAGTAAAGGACTCAGCTTGGGTGTGAGTGAGGAGGACTGTGGCTTGTTACAGGTCTTTGCTATGCTTCTATAACCTGACTTAAAGCTGAGGTTAACACACTATTTTTTATAAGGTTCTTATATTACAATTTATTTGCCTTTCTAGGGACTTGTCTTGCTATTATTCCTGTTAGTTATTTATGTTTTATGTTAGCTTCTAGCACATAGCTGATTTCCTTTTTTTCATTATTTCATTGAGTAAACATTTTGCAAAGAGCCTTCTATTTTCTAGGGTGGATATATATTTTTTTGTTTCTCCCTTAAAAGTGATTCTCAATATGTTAGCCAAGAACACAGGGCTAATCAAATGAAATTATGTTAAATATTTTTTTGTCAACAACACATTTCAATATAAGTAGTCAATCAATTATATTGCAGTTATTTTTTAAGAAGCTTCTAGAAACTTCCAACAAAAAAAATTTTCAGAGTGTATAGTAAATTTTTGTGATTCCTTTTTTCTTCATTTTGTTCCAGTTTAAGACTCCTCATTGTGTTAGGCACACTGGGTATATCTCATTCCTGTATTAGGCACTAAAAAGTGGAATTAGTCAACTTGCTCCCTAAATTTCTTGGAAGATAGCACAGGCTTAGCTTGGAAACACAGACATGTTTTACAGTTCTGCTTTCCTAGTCAAGGGAGGGTTTGGTTTTAGGCAGGGGGAGGTGTTTGGTTGTTTGGGGTTTTTTAGACTGTGTTTTCAAGTTGATCAAAGCATAAGAATGAAATCAGGGAAACTTCCTAATCAGTTTTAAAACTTATTGTCACTGGCTTGATGAGGAGTATCTTGCCACAGTGCCTAGGAGTGCTTTTTTTTGCATCTGCAAATGGTTAATTTTTTTCTTTCCTCTTGTTTTCTTTAAGCTTCAAGAGACAGTCAAAAGGAAGTTGGAAGGCGCACGTTCACCCCTCAATGGAGAGCAGCAGAATGGAGTTTGTGATGGGAACTTTTCTCCAACCAGCAAGCGGACACGAAAGGATGTACCAGGCATTGAGCCAATCAACAGCTTGCCCATTAATTTGCCTTTACCTGCTGTTTCTCCTCTTCACCAGCTTGACATGAAAGCTCCCCTGCCCCTGCAGAACAGTGGAACTCACAGGAGTGGTCTAGAAGACTTGGGTGAAAATGGTGGGCTTTCAGAGATAAAGCTCCCAGTTAATGGCTGCAATGAGCTGGATGACAGTTTTAACATCCTGCAGAACAAGGAACTAAAGCAAGAGCCTTTGGATGACTCCAACTGCATAGACACTTCTGAAACATCTCTTTCAAATCAGAACAAGCTCTTCTCAGACATTAACCTAAATGATCAGGAGTGGCAGGAGCTCATAGATGAGCTGGCAAACACCGTCCCAGAAGATGATATACAGGATTTGTTCAATGAAGACTTTGAAGAGAAGAAGGAGACTGAATTTCCCAGGCCTGCCACAGAGACTCAGGAGAGTGCAAGCGTAAAAAGTGATCCATCCCATTCTCCATTTGCTCATGTCCCATTAGGGTCTCCCCAGGTCAGACCATCTTCTTCCGGTCCTCCATTTTCCAACGTCTCCACAGGCTCCAGCATTGCTTCTGCATCCAGTGCACCGTCAGGCCCAGTCCATGCTGGATCACCAGCAAACTGTGTTGTCCAGTCCCCTCAGACTCCCAGCCAGGCCCACACTCCCGGACAGCTGCAGGCGCGCTCTGGAAACGGCTTCCTGCTGAACCCGGCATCGGCCGTGGCAGGATCGGGGCCTGGGCCAGTGACCCTGCCAAGCGCTGACCTGTCCCCAGCTGAGCAGCTCAAGCAGATGGCAGCCCAGCAGCAGCAAAGAGCCAAGCTCATGCAGCAGAAGCAGCAGCAGCATCCAAATCAGCCCTCAAGCTGGTCACCGGTGGGGCCTCCGTCTAGTCCCTACGGAGGACCCTTCAGTGCAGACAAACCAAATAGTCCAATGATGTATTCTCAAGCCTTTAACAACCAAAACCCAATAGTGCCTCCTATGGCAAACAATACCCAGAAGACCACAGTTAATAACTACCTCCCTCAAAATCACATGAACGTGATCAGTCAGCAGGCAAATAATTTGGTCACAAACTCCTTGAGCAAACAGCCCAGTATGCTTTCTTATGGCAACACCAAACCTCTGACCCATTTCAATACTGAGCTGAGTCAGAGGATGACCCCACCAATGGCAAATCCTGGGAAGAACCCCATGATGCCGTACATCCAGCAGCAGCAGCCCCAGCAGCCTCAGATGCCGGCTCAGATGGCACACCTGAGTGAGGAGCAGAAACGCATGCTCATCATGAAGCAGAAAGGAATGATAAATCAGCCCATGGCATATGCAACACTCCCCACCCTTGGTCAGGTAAGTGTGAGTGCACAACATGGGGGCAACAAGAAGAGGCTGATACAAAGGCTTAGTACCTCTTTGTCCAGTCTCCTCCACTCACCTCCTCTTTCTCCTGGGAAGTATGGAATGTCATTGCAGATGCTTCTTGGATTTTTCACGCGGTATTGGAGCTTGATTGTTTTATGAAACAACTGAAATTATATTGCATTATACTTTAGACCTGTTGTTAATTCCCTGCTCTTTCCCTGTGCCTCTTCTGATGAGTACTTAGGGCCGCTCTGGGAAATTTTGGGTCAGAAGTTACTCCATCTTGGAGGGTTTGTTTTCTTTTTCTTCATAATGCGAGATTCGGTGGTTGTGGATCCCAAACCACTGCATGGCTTAATTTCCCACAGTGTAGTTAGCATTGTAAGAAAAAGATGGATTGATTGGTCCCTTCTTCTTGGGGTACAGATCAAGCCAGCCTTAAACAACATTTTTGGCATTTTGGCTCTGGGAGCAAAGGAAGAACATTTTGGGTGCGGAGTGCTTTTAGTTTTGACCGGAAAAAGTAATAAACAATGGAATGCTTTTAGTGGTGCTTGGACCATGATGGAGATGAGATGAGAAAGATGGTTTATTCTCGGTCTTTCAATCAGTCTTTAGCAACCCCAAGTGTTTTGTCTTTCAGCAAGAGGCCAAAGCCATGTTGGCTTCAGTGCCTTGGCATTACTGTTCTCACATGTATTCCATGCTAAGCTCTGGTGCAGCAGTTGCCAGGCTTGGGGAATACTTTGTAATGAGTTAATAACCAGATTGAATAGTGGTTACATCAATGACCTATTGCCTCCTGGTCAGCAGGCTATTAGTTGTGCAGCCCCTGTAAAAATCTGCCCACTGGTGTCACGGAAAGGTTCAAGAACAAATTTTCTAAATGTTGTTTTGAGAGTTTAAAAATGGATTAAAATTAATAATCAATTCCCAAAGTAGGTGATGCCTTCACAGAAGTTATGTACCACCAAAACATGTCAAGAAGTCTGATATACACTAATAGTGTATAATACACTAATAGAATTGTTGGTTGATCATTTTAGCATAGCAGCTTTTCACCAAATTTGCTGTTTCTACACCACCTACAAGGAATACTTAATTCTCAGCATGGTTTAACTGTGACTCACACTGTAATGCATGTAGAAATATAGCAAATTTTGTCATTCCTTCAGCTTATGGAGTTTGGGGATCAACCAATAAGGAGGAGCAGGAGCTTTACCAGGTCAGAGCATATCACATATTATTTAAAATTAATTGCAAAACAAAATGAAATGTTCCTCTGCCTCCTGGTTTTGGTTCAGGATGTATGGTGATAGATCAAAGGTTTGTATTTTTATATTAATTCTGCTTGCTTATTTTTATAGACATAGGTGATCTAAAGCCTCTTTTTTTGGGGAAGGCTTTTCTAGAGAAATACTGCAATAATGACGTGGAACTCAGATTGTAATTGTAGCTACAGATTTGTCAGTTTTTAACTGAGAGGCAGAGGAGGCTTGGTCATGATGCCTAATGCTTTATTGTTTCTTTCTTTTGCTTTTGTTAAATCTGTTGAACTCAAAGACCCATCAAACTGTTGAGAGGATGAAATGCCTGTGTGAAAGAGTTAATGCCATGTCCTCCATTTCATAAGTCTAGAAATTCATGTTAATATCTCTCTGCAATTTCATAACATGAATGGGTAGCCAAGGTTTTATATATCTAATCTCACTCAGTTCCTCTTTTTCATTTTTTAATGTAGGAAAAACTAGATATTTGGATAGAACTAGACATAAACAAGTCCAGATATTAAGTCATTTCTTTGACATACGAGGAAGAAACTTAAGGCAGAGGCATACTTTGTCATATATTATGTGCAATTCACATTTATGGATCCATCCAGGATGAGGGGCTTCTTGCTTTTGTGTAGACATCAAAAGGTCCCTTTTACTACTTGTGGAACCCACTTGCCTACACTGAAGGGATTTATTTTGGTGAGAAAGGTTGAAATAATATGTTTCTAACTGTAATGTATTTCTTCCTTCTTTCTCTTCTGCTTCCCTGAAAAACATTTTCCTGTGGAAAATTAGAAAGCTTATTATTGTGAGATGTGCTTGATGGAACTTACTGTTTTTGCAAAAGTGGTAAAAATGTTGATATTGGTAAGTTAAACACAGATTGATGCAGATTATCTGATTCTATGACTTACAACATGCTGATAGTCACAGATGAAAAATAATAATATTGCACTCTTCAGTTTGAAATACATTTCTGAATGTAAAGTGAATGTATTTTTCTGTCAGTTTATAGTTTCTACTTCCATTGTAGTTTTGGGGTTTGGTAGAGATTTGTAAAAGTGTATGTTTGTGTTAAATAATCACAATGATTTAACAAACCATATTTAAGGAGAAAAAGAATCTACCTATTGCATCTAATAGTTAGCAGTGATCATATACTTCTGTCAAGTTACTCTTGTAGGGTGTACTTGAGAACCAAAAGCTGATTTAGCAATCATCTGACATGAACATAAGTGCCTTGTCTTGTTTTCTGTGTACCACTGTAAAACTTAGGTATGGCTTAGTTCTGTGCATGTGTACAGATGCTAATTAAAACCCTTCTGTGCCTGAGGTACTTCTCTTGTAATAAGGAGCATTCTTACAGGAACTCATTGCTTCAGTTGTTGACCATATTTTAGCGAGACACACCAATTTTCAGTCCAGCTGGGGCCTTGCAAATGCTCTGTGGAGGTCAGCTGTCCATGGCTGTCCTATTAATGTGTCAGTGCTCTGGGCTTGTGTCCTGGCCATGCTGAGCATCACTGCCTAGTCTTGTAAAGAGAGGGAGCCTTTCTGCTCAATATGTGTGTGAGTGGTTGGACAGGCAGAGTGCTAAATTAGCATCCTAGCTAGCAGAACTACTATCCAACAGAAATAGGACTTCTCTAAAGGATCTCTGCACTGTGGGTATTGAGACTCTTCCTGTCAGATGTGTTAGTCCTTTGCTCTTCTGGGGAGATTCAGGACTGGTGCTGGCACTGCAGTTGTAACCCTCAACGCTGTTGCTGAACGACCCATGTGCCCCAAACCTTTATCTTATTTTATACCTTGTTTCTTTTACAGGAGCACTGGTTGGGGTGTTTTTATACAAAGCAAATACTGGTTTGGATTTTTGAGTAATGGATTTTTCCAGGAGTAGCCTGAAGATAATTTTGATGGGATTTTTTTCTGGAACTGAGTGTTAAAACCATGGGCAGATCCTGACCCATCTATATCCAGCAAAACTCCTGGTGAATCCTGACTCGTCTACCTTATCAGGGCTCTGTCCTACTAATATTCCCTTGTGCCTGACTGTTCTCTGCATGGTCAGACTCCTACTTAGAATTCCCTGCTCTCTACCTTGCTCCATGTGCCCCGATCTGCCCTAAACCCAGTTGTTAGTTTGTGGCTATGTGGCAGGTGTTGCCCTTTTTTGCTCTTGCTTTTTCTGGGTGGTTCTTCCATTCTTGCTTAGCTGGGGCTTATAGGCTAATCCAGCAAGTAGATTTTTCACAGGGCTGGTAACTTGTTAGGTATTTGAGGGGTATAGGTCCTCTTCTCTTCTGGTTCTCATGTGATGATAAAAGAAATCAGTTCCACACCAATATGCAACAGTGGCTTTGTTTAGACTTACACGATTTTAGAAATAAAAGGAAGAAAGCCTGAACCCACCTCCTTCTCAAAAATTACACTGTTGTTTAAGCTAAAATGTTCCATTAGGTTTTCGGGATGTATGCAAGGTTTTACGGGAGCCACTTTTTTCTCTTTTTCCTCAAACCAAAAAGTAATTTCAAAGTGGGAAAAAGTAAAAACGTTTTCTTTGGGAAATTTAGGAATAATTAATTGTGCCTTTTCTTGGTTCCAGCTGTTCAATATGAGTGCATAATGGTAAGAGAAAAAAGCAGCCCAAGGGAATGAAATTTGAATGGCTGAGGCAGAGTTAGATGTTTGGAGCCAAGTGTGTGAGGGAAAGTAATGAAAGGTCAAAACAAAACAGAATTCTCCATGGGTGTAAGAAAAGCAAAACTGGACTGTGGCTATTTACCTGCATGGGACTGTGAGGATGCTGTAATGATTTCCTACTGAAACCACTAGTTATATTGTTTAAAATTGTAGGGATGTGAATGAAGGAGAGAAATTACACCATCCTGCAAGCATATCTTCACATTTAATTATCTGTCCTTTGTTTTAATCTTAATACATTCACGATGCATCATCTGCTCAGTCTGATTTTGCATGCCAAAGATAAAGGGAGACCTGTGTCCTGAGAACATTTCCAAAACATAATCATCATTGTCCTTTAGAAGTGAAAAGGTGTGTTTGTCTTTGAAATTGTAAAAGAGATTTTACACTTTTTTGAAGGTTATCTTTGAGACAGTGAGAAAAACAGATTGTTGATGTTCTGGAATTTGGCCTTTTTTAAAAGCCTACCTGAAAGTAGAGAAGAAAGACAGATTTGTATTCACTGCATGAAAGTGTGACAGAGAAACAACTATCTTGGCAGATTTTAGGGGAGACAGGCTGGAATGGAAATAATGAAGGAGACAGTGAGGATCACTTACTAAGCAGCCTCTAGAGCTATAGTGAATGCCTGCCTATGCTGTGTTTGTCTTGTACACACTGCTTTCCACAAAAGCTTTGACTTGTAGTTTAGATGCACTGCCTGCCTTTTACAAAAGTCCAAATGTGTGCCCTGGAAATCAGTCTCCAGTAGACATTTTAGGACAGACAGGTTGACAAAATGTGCTTGGATGGATTCTGACCATCTCACCAGGCAATTTGTGAACATAGTCTAGCCTTCTTACCATGCCTGCTGTCATCTGCCCATTGTGTTGTAAAGGAGGCCACGTTACCAGAAATCACTAGAAACAGACATTGGATAGCATCTGGCTAACATCGCCATGGCATAATCCTAAAACCCAATTTTGTTGGTGTTTCCTCATTTTGTGACCTGAGGGTGTGTACTTATTAATGTAATACGGACTTTGTTCATTTCATTTGACAATGTTTTTCCTTCAATATCAAGTTTTTTTTCCCAGCCTAAACCTTGCGAAATCAAAGCATAAGAGCATTGCTCCCATGCCCCAACTAAACCACCCATCCTATTGTAAGGAAATGGGAACAGACTGCCCAGGGAAGTGGTTGGTTCACCATCCCTGGAGGTATTTAAAAGACATGCACATGTGGCCCTAAGGGCTATGGTTTAGTGGTGGACTCAGCAGTGTTGGGTTAAAAGCTGAACTCAGTGATCTTAGAGGTCTTTTCCAGCTTAAATAACACTATGATTTTATGAAATTCTTTGGTGAAACCTACTGTCCTGAAACCATGCTGACCAGCATTCACTGTTAAATCCTCCAAGTCATTGCTGGTAGGGAGCTGAATCCAGTTGTTCCATTGTTTTGCTAGAGAGTGTGTCAGAATAACTGGTCTTTCCCACTTTAAAAAACACAGTTGTAGTGGTAAATCTTTGATTCATAGAAAGTTCTCAATTTGTTTAAGATTTATAAGAATACACTGTTGTGTGATCTTCTTCTACTTTCTTGAAGACTTATAGTGTGTATTATTCACATCTGTCAAGAAAATGTCCTATGTTATTTTTAGAAGCAGATAATTTGTATTACTGACTGCACAAAGTGTATATTAAATGTCCCCTATTTTACTTCTTTTTTTTTACATTTTTCCTTCCTGATCTAGCTTGCTAAGTAAGGAGCAGTTTGTCCTCTTATTTAGCAAGGTCCAAATAGTTTAATGATTTGATGTGTGCCAATCCACTCTCCTTCAGTTTTATTCATTCCAACTGCAGTTGTGAAGCACTGTGGTTTTGAAATGTCTACAGCCAGTTGCAGCATATCTTTACATAGAGTGCTACCCTTTCCTAGTGGGTTTTTTTGTGCCTTTTTTTTCTGAAAATGCAAGTTAGCATCAGCAGTTTTAGCTTTCCTGTCTTATGACCTGTTCCACCAATACCAGCTGTAACCAACTTCTTATTGTCCCTGGGCCTTTGTAACTCTCTGTGTTTACTGCAAACCAATAAACTGTCCTGTTTTCATGTAGACAGTGAGTTCAGCTCATTAGTTATATTTTGTTATTTTCCATTTTTATTTTGAGAGAAGACTCATTCCAAAGACAAAGAGTAAGGTTCCCATCCTTGAGAGCACTTTGTCTGGGATCTTGCATTACCCAGCCATGATGCAGATTGAATAATAGCTTGCATTTGGATAATATTTGAGTTTTAGATTTGTCCTTGTGTGGATTTTGTAAGTCCATATGTGTCCTTAGCTTTACCTTTTTCTGGAGTGTAAACATTTAGAATACTTCTTGCCCCTGTATTTATTCATTTCCCTTCTACAATTCCTAAGTTTGCCAATTTGCTTCTTAACATCTCAAAAACATTAATCAGACTTTATTTTACAGGAATGTATATAAATTTGTAAATACAGACATCTGAATGTCTAAAAAAACAGTAAACTCATGCCTTATAACACTGCTGGTTGGAAATATTCATAAATTCCAAAATTGCTTTAAGATCATGACCCCATAAAATCAATACATATTGGGGATAAGGTAGAAGTTATTTTCCTGTTTTCTGAACTCCTAGGATTCTTGACTTTCAGCTGTTCTGCATCCATCTGGGACAGGAGTTTGCTTTTTAGAGTAAAGCTTTGATTCTTCCCCTTTTGTCTTCGGAGTATTAAAGTGAAGCGAAAACATGAAATTATGAACCTCGCAATGGCATTATCAGATAATGTAATAGTGGGGATTTTCCTTACCCCCATTCCAATCCAACCTGTTCTTTTGCCTAACTGCACTATAAAGGTTCTGGTGCAACTCCAGACCTCTTGGAAGCTCCCCTTTGGTTGTGCTTGTATTTCTAAGGTGGCATATAGCCCTTTTAGAAAATACACATCACAAAATGAAATTACATTGTTTCCAAGTTACAGTCCATACTAAATACACAAGTGAAGTAATTGTTCAACGTGTACCAAAATTCCCTCATCTGCTACCAGCAAGAAGGCTGTGAATGCAGTGGATTTACCAGGCCTTGTAGTTTGCAACAGTGATAAAATCAGCAGCAGGTCCTGGCCAGATTTAACAGCAGAGACCCAGGGCCAGGAACATTTCTCTACTTCATCTCTTTTTCAGAGGGACAGGGAAGATCTCTTCTCCCCTCTCTGCCCATTCTTCCAGGTCTCATGCTAACCAATGAGATTGATGGTCAGCTTCCCCTTGCTGGTAGTGGGAGTCAAGCAAGTCTTGCAACTCATTTTGGAAGAGAATAGACTTTGCTGGAAAGGCCAAGGGAAGACTTTGAAGTTGTCCACCCATTTTCTCTGGCTCTCTTTTGGATCTGAACACACTCAGACTTACCTTATTTCCACAGAAAAACCATTTGAAGGGGGGTGGGTGGGGATATCCTTATAATTTCTAAAGATCTGAATATAAATGCATAAATCAATGAATGATTAGCCTTCATCAGGCATATAACAATGAACTTTAGATTCTTGAGATCTGGACCCTTACTGCTCTCTGTATTGATCATAAGAGATGAAACAAACTGCCTCCTTTCAGGCTGCATTTCCATCCTCAGCAGCATTTCTAAGCCTCAGTGTAATTTCATGTATCTCTGCCGACATTAGATTTAAAATTGCCTTTTGACTATTCTATTCTGCAGGAAACAAACTGTTAGCAAATCCCTTTGCTAGGAAAGCCTTTTCTGGGTAGTCTAGGAGTTTATTTTTCAATTTAAGTGTAGTCTCATTGTCCTTCCCAGCCTTTGTAAATAGAACAAGAGACTGGATTAAAAATTAACTCTTTCCACCTCTTTTTCCATCTCCCTTCAAAGCAGAGACATACACAAGCTGAGATTTAATTCCAAGCAAACTTGAAATTTAGTCTTTTCAGTAGTATTTCAAGAAGAGTTTAATTGTACATATAGAAATATTCTTGCAACAGGAATTATTCTTGCACAAGCAGTATCTTCCCCTGTGCTCTCTTTACTGTGTGAAGGATGGAATGTCTTTGCTGCTTAACTCAGTTAAGTCGGTTTCATGCAGTTTCTGCTCCACAGTGATCCCCCAGCCTGCTCTACCAGGGACCTCCTTTTCTTTCCCTGCATTCTGCCTCTGCTCTGATTTCTCTCTGTTAAGGAGCTTGCAGCAAAGAAAACTTACCAAATAATCAATCGATAAGGATAAAGGTTATAGGGTATCCTCTAACTAAAAATACTAGATTGTGATTATCTTAAAAGCAGCCTCCATCCTGTTCTCCTCTTCATTTTTCCTCAATCTTTTTTTTTTAATGTGTAGGTGACTCTTTCCCTGCCCATGGCTCTATACTCAGGTAAACAGAAGAAGAGACATCACTGGAGGAGGAAGGGGGGTAAAATTATGAAAAGTCAGCATGGGTTCCTCCTCTCCCCACAGGACTGTTCACTGACTCCCCATGCTGTACACATCCTCCTTTGCTGTCTCCTGCATCTCCTCCTCTTTTCTGCTTGCAGGCTAACTGGGAATGGCACTGGCTTTTGTCAGGGGCAGGCCAGAAGGGCTGGTGCACTTGAAGAGCCAGCTTAGGGCTCCTCTCCCCATGTACCCATCACCAGTTACCAGTGTAATGGGGAAATGGGTTCCTTTGTGAATGGGGAATATGTGGCAATCCTTTCCCAGCTGCTCCTTCAGGCAGTGCTGTCCACCTGATCAAGCTGTTAAAAAAAATCAACATTGTGATGGAAGAAAATCTATGTATTTCTGCTGTGGTGGGGCTTTGTGGAGGGTGTCAGAGCCACATGTCAGAAGAGGCAGTGCCCACCTCAGAGGTGTTGCAGCTAATTAAAGATTACACACAGTGACAGCTTCGTTTTGTGTAGCACTGGGAAGAGGTCTGAAAATCAGAATTGCCACAACTGGAGTGTCCACAATTATCTGTGCTGCTCTGTACGGTGCAGAATGATGGCAGAAGAGGAAGAAAGACACAGAGAGAAGTCTGGGAGACTAAGCACTGCCAGAGAGAGAAAATCCCCTGCTCTGTTGTAATCCCTGTGTTCCTTAAACGTCCTCCCCCCCCACACCCCACCCCACAGGAACATTTTGATAGCACTGAAAAAGGCTCTTTCTTTGTCCCAGGAGCATGAATACATCTCAGCTCTTTTGCTTGAGGAGAACATCATTAAGTACTGACTAATGTTCCAGCAAGGAACTTAGGACCAAGTAAGGTTCATATTTTCAAAGGAAAAGTAATAGTCCCATCTTTGGGGGCTCATTTTTCTCACCTTTGTTTACTACAGTTCACGACTGTAGCTCAGGAATGTTCTGAATTTGTGAGCAAATGTCATTGTGTTTTGTGGAGTTACATGTGGAACCCAACAGCCCTTTCTAAACTTGTGTTTACGTACTCCTTTGTGGCTAGTATAGCTTTTTGGCTTTTTGGACATATATTACCAGGAGTTTTTCTGTCACTTCTCTAAAGCACTGTGACTTACAGCCTGGTTGTGCCTCAGCAGAGGGCTAGGCCACCTGATCCCAGAGCAGTGATACCAGGACCAGTGTCAGCATCCATTCAAAGCTCTGAGCTGAACTTCTACCTAACCTGTGTCTGTGTGAAGGAGTCTGTGCTCCCTGGATGGCTGGGATCCAACAGCTCAGCAACAAGATGTACTTCTCACTTCTGACTTCCTATTTTGTCTTTCATTTTATCTATGTGGATCCTATTTCTGGTGCTTTCCAAAGCATTTCTCAATATTCAAGCCTAATGCTACCTAGAAGCATTTTGTTATCAGTATGTGTGTTCCCTCCAGAAAGATTTCCTAATGTTGCAACAGGTATGTGTCCATGGTAGCAACACTAAATACCTCCTGAGAGACTGTCCCAGTAAGTGGTTAAGTGCAGATTTGGAGTCCTGTGCTCAGGAGGTTCTGCCAAATCCCAGCTGATACATCTAATTTGCTAAAGAATGTGGCTTCTGCTCTCTCAGCAAAGATTTCATTCCTCATGGGCAATGGGAAACTTGCCCTCTTTATGTAAATGTTCAGCAGCTTAGTGTTGTGTGAGACAGCCAAAATTGTTAATAAGGAGAGGAACCGCTCTGTTGGTCCCTATGTTCTTTGTTCTCTTGTTGCATTCTGGAGTCCTCCCACCTCATACTCAGCCTCTTTTCCATGTGTGAGAGGAATGTTTTGTATGCATTAGCCTGCGAGCATATCTTACACTTTGGGACAAAACCACCCATTCTGTGGCAACACATCTTCCAAACAGGTGCTTCCTCATTTACACCCAGTGGGAGCATGTTAGCAGCTCTTCCCCTACAGTAACAGAGGAGCTGCCTAGAGAGGATCAAGCATCTTATAAGAAAGCAAGCCCAAGTTTAGCAGTACTGTCACAAAATTGTTTCCTCTGTCTCCTTTTCACTTCCGTTTTACATTTGGGCAGTATTAAAGCTCATTACTCAGTCCAGAAGCTTTGTCTTTGCCTGCTCATGCTAGCACCCTTCTGTAGAATCTGTCAGGTCTCTCACTTCAGGTTAAAATCTCCTGGTTTGAAAAACAGGTAAACCTATAAGATGTCTTTTGTTTGCTTATGGTGTTTGGAGAGACTGGAGAAAAGTCAATGTCTTTAAAAAAACAGAAAGAAAAATAATTTAAAACTGTCTACCTAGAGAGAGTGTAAGGTCTGCCCTGAGATGATTCCTCCCTTTGTGACATGACATTCCTTTAAGAGTAAACATTTTCAAAAGAATCTGAATTTTAAATTCATTTTTGTACATGGTATTGCCTAGAGAAAGCAAGATTCCTGAGACTGCCCAATATGCACTTTCCAGGGAATTATTTTTCCAGTGTGTATTTCTTCTNTTTTTGGTTTTAATCTCTCCTATATTATTTGTCTGCTTCTTTTCTCTCTCCCACTACTCCATGAGCCATTTTTCTTTCTCTCTGTCTAAGTTCCCTGCTCAAGTTTACCTCCTGTTTCCCTTCATCTAGCTTTTATCTCTCTGCCTCCCCTCCTTACCCATTTAATAGCACAGGAACTTTTTTTGGTATTGTCACAGTTCACAGGAAATTACTGCAGACACCATGGCTTTCTGTGGTCTGTATACCTCCGGCAGATGGAAATAGTATGAAATATTTGTTGTCACATTAAATGCTCTTTTTAACCAGTCATGGGGCAGGTGAAAAGCTGGGGAATCTTAGCTATAATCTCACTAATGTAGTAGCAGCATCCATGAGATAAATGTAGCCTCTCTACCTGCAGTCTGACCACTAATCCATCTCAACCAGAATTTCTGTGTTCCAAATTATGGAACTGCCTCACTGGATCAAGATTATTACAAGTCCTTATCACAGATGGCTAAAACAAAACAAAAAATGTAGGAACTTTCTATTGTTAAGTGGCCAGGGACATGCACAGCTAGAGGATTTGTCTATGGCTGGAGAATGCAGTAAATTAGGGTTACAAACCCTAGCAGTCTTACAGGTGGAAAAGCAATTTTAAGTGATTTTTTGGGAGAGTGACTTTTAAACCCTTCATATCATGTGAAACTGGTCCCATCACTTGAAGACAGCTTCACTGTTCCCATGGACACGTGCATAAAACAGAAATATTTAAAGCCTTTTAAGACATTTCTGGAAGAGTTACTATGCATATCACAAACTACACGTGGCACGTGGATGTACAGTAAAATGTAGTGTATGTGGTCACTCTAAAGATGTATTCACTTTATTCATCTGGCTACACAGGGGTTGCTAGTCCAGGATCAAGGAGAATCATTTCTGTCTTTCCCCAAGTGCCTGCTCACATCCCCAGGTAAGAGACAACACAATGGGGAAACTGTACCAGAAAAGCTGGTGTGTCTGAAGCAGGTGAAGCTCTGGGTGTCAGTGGGAGATGTCAGAGATTTCTCACCATGACACAAGAGGAGTCCCAGTCTGCCGCTCTAGAAATTCCCCTTTGCACTTACCCATTCCTGCACGTGGTTTGCAAACAGCACGGGGATTACATCCCCAGTCCTTCCCAAGGTGCCGATAGGAGTGAAAACTGCTACCAAAAAAAAAAAACCCCTTGACTCAGGTTACATAAGGGGTGGGCTGTTTTCCAAGTGCCCTGCTGCAAGGGACACGGGTGTCACCTGCAGGCGCACTTGCACGGAGCCTGCTTTGGCTGGGGATGGGCAGCGTGTCAGATGCACTGAAAGCCTGGGATTTTTGTGCTAATGGAGCAGTGGAAAAGGCCCCAGTTTGGCAATGACTGGGGGTCAGGGAGGAGGAAAACCACGGGTACCAGAGCAGCCCGTCAGGAGAAAGCAGCCTGTGGAAAGAACAGGGCCCCCAAGGCCTTCTGCCTTTTAGTAAAAGCTGCAATGCTCACACCATGCACATCAATCCTGCATTGCTGTTGGCAAGGTGTTTCTCACTGCAGCTGCCCAGGGAAAGCTGAATAAAGACCACCAGAACCCTTACACCTTATTATCCACTCACCTGTCAGGATTATCCTGCTTGCCTGCTCTGCTTCCCAGCTACTTAGCAAGCCTTGTGCCAGAGAGGGCTCTGCCTTCTGGGCAGCACAGGTCAGAGTAGAGTGGAAATGTCAGGACTGTGACTTCAGCAGAGCTCCCAGCTTTGTGTCTCCTATAGCAGACAGCAGCTGTGGAGTTGGCCCCACAGACTGGGAGCTCTCCTGGGTGCACTCTGGCATTGCTCTTTCACCAAAGGCAGCTGATGTGTCTGCTTCTGCCCAGGATCTCTGCTTTAAGTACAGTGCTCAGGGTCAAAAACCCCAAAACATTAATGTCAATAAATAGGCTGGTTTATTCATGCTCCTGAGCAGCACATTCCTCTGTAAAAAACATGGACTTTTGCAAAATCCTCATAGGTAATACATGTACTGGAGAGGACACTGAATGGCAGGGCATTGGCATATTTTTAAGGTGGTCTTTTATCACCGCTCAGATTTCTCAAAGAGAAGAACGTGGATTATTGTGATTGATTTTCAGTTAATTGAGAATACGTGCTCTCTCTCTCTCTCTCTCTCCCCTCCATTTTTCTTATCTATTCCACCACTTTTAATTTCCTATTAATAGACTGTGCTTTTCCTTTTCAACTTAGTGAGAGATTTCTCACCTACACAACCTTCGTCAATGGGAGCACTTACATAAGGACTGCACAGTCTGCCCCTGTGCATCTTAATGAAATTGGAGAAATGGTGGGGGTTTTTTTTCCTTGTTCTTTGGGATTGCATTCTTCTTTCTCAAAGACTTTTTTTGGCCTCACAAAATTAGATCACCACAATGCAAAAAACAACCCACTGTGATCACAGCTTCATTGCACAATGCCTGTGCTTTCTTGAATGTTGTTCCCATCTCTTCAGGGTTAAATAAGATCCACTGAGTTGGACCTTTGATCTGCATAATAAAAGGCAAGGAGGTAGTTTGTAAATTCTTCCTTTCCATCTTTATTCTTTGCATTTTGGGACCTGAAGGCCTGAAATAATTTTTGCTTGCTAAGAGGAAACTTTATGTAAGATATGTGGAGATGCTATTATGATAATTAGTGTTGTTAGGAAAAATCAATGTGTGTAAGTCATCCAACAGCAAGCAATGATCTTCTCACAATCAGCAATTTATCATGAGTTGCCAATGCAGGAGGGCTAGGACTATTTTATTCAGATAAATTTCTCATTCATTTAGTCAGTAAATCATGGTGCACTTCATGATAGTAATTTTTAATGTGACTGCATTTTGTTAAGTTTTAATCACACATAATGGATTTTATCTGACAATGAGGTCAACCTGTAGTCTCTTTCTTTGTCATTTGTATCTTACCATCCCATCATGGGCAAGATCACAGTCATACCTGGATGCCCCAGACTACAAGGAGATAGGGAAATACAAGAGGCACAGGAAGATGAGCTGTTAAGACTGATTTTTAAAAATTGAGGGTTAGGTGAGGATTTCCTCTCAGTGGAACAACAACAGATTATATTTGATGCATCTTTGTGTCTGAGTGTAGCTGAATTTGTTTGAAAACTCTTTGCATGAGCTCTCCAATGATACTTTTGAGCTGACCAGTTTGAGTCAGGGCTGCAGGAGTACCTTTAATCCCCTGGATACCGTGGGAGAGGTGTAGCTAATGCTGCTCTTTTTTCTGCATTCCATGGTGAACTTTTTCATCAGAAAAGCAGTGGAAGATGAGGCATAGAAGTGAGGCAGGGAACCTTTGTGGTTTTCAGTGAGAGACAGGCTCTTTTCTTCACCATCTTCATCTTGAGTCTGAACTCTGCCGTGACTTACTTATTCTTAAGCTGGTAGAAAAAGCCCTGTTGTCGTCTTCTACAATAGGAATGTGCCCTGGATCTCCCTTGAAGCTCCAATACAATTCTCCAGGTCTTCCTTTTGTTTCTGAGTGGCTGTGGAGTGTTTCCATTTGCTTCTTGTATACGTGGTTTGACTTGATATCCTTCCCCTCTGAAGCAAGTTATGGCTGTCTTTTCTCTTTCCTGGTTTCCCTGTGTTTTGGTTTTCTTTCCCCCTACACCCCCTTGCACAGGTCTGTGTTACATAGTCGGGCCCAGGCTTTACTAAACCCCTGGGGCAGAGACCTGCATCTCCTGTAGGTGTTCTGTGCTTCTTCTGGCACAGGAGCTGTTATATGACCACCTGCATGGACATGGTTTCCTCTGCTCCCTTTCACTGGATGCTGCCTTCAACTGAGATCAGTAAATCATTTAGAGAGATGTTTGAGTTCCTTTGGGATGAAAGCTGCTATAGAAGTATAAAATCCTCATAATGTCCCAGAAGGCTGGCCATTGATCTTGGAGGACCCATTTCATTTCTCCATCCAGATCCTCTGATTTCTTTCTTTGGTTGTTCCTCTGAGAGTGACAATCTGGAGACTGATGAGCCTTTCTCTTACTACAGTACTAGAAAGGGGAGAGGGAGAACTAATTGTCCATGAATTTTGCAGGAGTTTTTTCCCCCTGTATCAAAAGGTTGGCATACCTTGTTGTGTACTGGGGCTGTGGCTCGCCACCCTGTGATGGCTTCCATGAGGAGCCTGACCTGCTCTTTCTAGGTCAGACTCTCTCTTGTTACACTGCTGCAAGTCAGGAATATTCATTGAAGATAATGAACTTAATGCAGAAGCCATTTTAGGGGGGGAAAAAAAAAAAAAAGAGGTCATTGGTTTGGTAAATGGAAACTGAATAAACCTTCTCTGATGTTTTGTTTGGGTGGTTGTGGGGGTTTTTTGTTAGTATTGAAGAGAAGAGCAACCTGAAAACACTTTGTCTTAGCAGGTTTTTAGTATCTATGTGTCTTTCTCTATCTCACTAATGCAACTTTGCCTACAGCCTCATGCATTAGCAATGCAAAGCAGATTTTGAAAGCCAAGGGAATCCAGGCTCTTCCAGATGAACATTGATTTTTAAAAAGACAAAAATCTAGAAAGAGTAAAGGTTGTTCAAGTGACATATGGTGTGACAGTGACCCTACTGTAAGGACAGATGTACAGAGCTGATGGTAATCCTACACCAGAGCCAGATAACACTCTGAGGTTAGGAAATCAAAGCCCCATGCTTTGGCTTAGCAGAGAATTAGCATGTGGAGCCTGCCTTAGCTCTGGAAACAGGGCAATTCAGTTCTTAGTCATGTTGCATTTGGGGCTTTCAGCTTTGGTAGCAGCAAGATCCCACCTCATCCTGTGCAGGAAAATCAAACCCATGTAGTTTGACCAGGGAACAGAGTATATTTAATAAAGCTTCAGTGTTTAAATGGATTTGTGGAGAAGGGTATACTCCTTCTGATAACTAGTTCTGAGAAGTTCATGTCGATTACTGCAGAAACAGGTCACACACTGCGTAAAACTGTGGAGCTTTTAAATTGGAGAAGTGCTGATGTTCAGAGCAGAGGCAGCAGCAGTTGGTACCCAAGGGATGTTTTGGAGCCTTTTTCACAGGGGGACCCCAGGAAGTAACCTACAGCAAACTAAGCCTCAGGTCTGTACAAAAGCCACCTCTGCACACAGAAGTTTGATATCCTTTAATGACAGAAGCAAATCCCAAGGCCTGGAGTGCAGCCATGATTCCCTTGAGTCCCAGCACAGGCAGCCCTGGCCCAGCAGACTTTTGGGGCAGCTTCAGGTGGTCAAGCACTGTGCAAAGGCATACTCTTTTTCCAGAGAAGAGAGGGGAGTGCACATAATGCAGTTCTTTTATTTGCCAGTGGCATGGCATTTACATAAATGCTGTGCCCTTGTTAAAAAAAAAAAAAAAAAAAAAGTTGTGATCAGTAGTGAAAACCAGGAATGTTTTGTGTTCCCTGCCAAACTACCTCTACTCAAGCCCACCTCTCTGCCCTACTGCTTGTGACTCCCCTCTCTTTCTTCTGGTTTTTAAATATATATAGCAATGAGATCTTCCTCCTCTGTATTTTCTGAAAATACAGAAAGTAGGTCATGTCTTCCAATACATGATATCAGCAGCAATCCTTGGAAAACAGAAATTAATAGGGTAGGACCATAATTTTTTGGTGCAGTGTTGGATGCCTTAGCAACATTCAGTTAGGCTTGAATTTTAAAATGGCAAAATGATCCCAGTATCAACAAAAAAGATGATCATCACTGAGATGTTTTGACCATACTCATTCCATTTCTTTTTTATGTTTACTTTTGCTTTCCCACAAAGGAAGTATTTGGGTACAGGAGAAAAACACAAATCTAAAATGTCTAAAGGCAAAATATTATTAAAAAGGAAAAAAGTGTTTTCAGGCTTATTTTGCAAGGAAATATCCTGGCTCAGTTGCAGAAGATAGACAAGGATTTAAAGAATTTGTTGATGTTGTTCTTCAAACTCTATGCACATGTTTTGTATCATTATTGGTCAGGAATGGAGACCTGTCATATTTTTTTTCTATTTGCTGTCAAATGTTTTCTGTCATAGTATCTGGATCCAGTGCAGAATTAAGGTTATGACAAAGTTGTTGTATTTCAGTCACTCCAAAGTTGAACTGCTTTATCTATTTAAAAGGCACATGTCAGATTTTTTTTAATACAATCTTCTTGAAGAATTTTTGGGCTTATTCATTACTGTAGAAGCAAGCTTGGGTGTTTATTGTAATTTCTCTTTGCACTTTGCATTCAAACGGTGGTGTAATTAATTGGGTTTTTTTATTGGCCTCTGTGCATATCTGTCTCTGCTTTCCTGTCGCATCATCTGCTTTGTTTCCCTCCTGCAAGCAGTGTTATACTCTCTTGCTTAGAGTAATGTATGATGGGGGAAAAGAGGAAACTAATTTAAATACTTAAACCAGGAAATAGTCCACTTACACAATCCCCTCTTGTTTTTGATGGTGTCCCTGGAAGCCAGAGCACAGTCAGCCATTCCTGCACACAGAGGCAAACAGCCACTGTGAATAGTGAATACTTAAAAACCAGGCTGTTAACAGAGTATCTATGGTGGGTTTTGTTGCAACTGATGGATCTCTAACAGTTTAAAACTCAGAAACTGGGAACTTCTTTTTTTTAATTGAAGGGGATTATTTCATGCTGTTGAGCATGCCTGTCAGAATAGAAAAGTCTATTAGGTAGTGGGGTTGTGCACCCAGGGGCTGCTTGGAATAAAAAATTTCAGTAAAAACTGAAAACATACACACATAGCAAAAATCAAACCAAGCAGCCAAGATTTCAACTCTGTGCTGCTACTCTCAGATCAAGCACCTGAAAAGGAAACACTACATAATACTCAACTGGCAAATGTGGCCTGATCAGGTTTTTGTGAAATATGGTTTGGCTCAGCAACTAATAAAGTTGCTTGTAATACAGAGGGATTGCTCAGTAATGGTATTGTGAAAAATTCTTTTAATTATTACAGATAATCACTCCTGAAATTTATGGTAATTCTGTTTTGGAGTACTAAAAATTAATTTAGTAGAATCAGAAGAACTGAGCCAGTCTGCCTGTTCTTGTTCCATACTCTTGACAGCAGGTGCAGTGTTTCAGTTCACATGACTGTGTTCTTCACCTGCAAAGGGAAGTTTTCAAAACGGCAGTGATGCTCCCAAATCCCACAGAAAGTGAGTGCAGTTGGGTTGTTGAGCCTCTAATTCTCATTTCTTCTTTAAAATTTTCTCTCTGTATCTTTATTATTTCAATTTGACTAGACAAGAATGCCCAAACATCTTCCACAGCTGGTAAATTTTATTAGAAACACTGATGGATAAATATAATCCCTGCTGCCCTTCCCATATTCCTGGTTTCACAGGCATTGGCTGTTAGCCCTTGAGAACTGGGAAACAAAATGTAATGAATCTTTCATTTCACCTCTTTGTCACCCTGTTCCTATCAGAGTTGTGCCAAAGGGTGTTTTGGTCCCCATGACACCTCTCCATAGCCTCTGCCAGGGATGATATAGCACTGGCATTTTGAGAAATCCCTGTAGTTGTGGGGACTTAAAGATTGGGCTTAGGAACCATGGCCCCTTTACTTGAGTCAGTGATCTTACTAGAGAAACCTCCTAGAAAGAAGGTTGTAATTTTTTGGAGGAAGATGGACAGCCAGCTGCAGTACAGTTTTTTCCCTAGAACCAATGAGCACCTCTTTGTCATCAGAGTAGAGCAAAATGCTCCAGAGTGGCAATGCTGTCTTGGCAAATGCCTTTTCCATCGCAGAGCTGACCTGCTCAGGGTCCCTCCAAAATAGTGCTGGTCAGCAACTCAGTCTTTGACAAACTCAAATCTTATCCTACTTCTGTGCATCTGCACTCCTTTGCCTTTAAACATCCTACTCTTCTTTTGAAACCTTGAAAGGGTGAAGGAATGTACTGCTAATTCTTACTTCCTGTTGAATGATGCCCTTGAGTGGACTCTGAGAGAGATAAAACTTCTCAGGCTTATTGCCTTTTTGGTATAGAAAACCCATTTTTTCCCCTCCAAGGGAGGTATGAGTGTCCTTGGATCTCTTGCGTTGAAGTTCAGGATAAGCCTTTGCTCTCTTTCTCTGACAAAAGCAGAGTGAGTAGAAGGAGACTGGGGCATTCACAGCTGGCATAACTACCTTGTGAAATACAGAAGCTTCCTTGAATATGGACTAACTGGGATGTCCAGAGTTCATCCATGGATGTAGAGAGGAGGCCAGGTCCCTCCTGTTGAGCAGATAGATGATCACTGAGAAGTTCTCCTTGCGTTCCTCAGCTCTCACTCCCAACACAGCTGCTAAGGACTGTTCTTAAATTAGAGAGAGATTTCCTCCCCTCTGCACAATAAGGTCAGTTTGCCAAGTAATTAAACAAGGGTGAGATAGAGAGAGGGGCTGAGAAACCATCTTCCAAGATGGCAAATGTTGCAGTACTCATCAAACCCCAGCAGAGAAAGAAGGTGCCTTTTTCTGCCTCATCTGTACATGTGCAAGGCCTGATATATCCAATCTCCTTGACCCTACCTATGATTAGTGCACATCTCCGTAATTTCCAGAATTGTCTCACTTTAGGAGACTTGATCCTGACTAGCTGGGAGTCTGGCACATAGCAGAGGGTATATAAAGGGTGCAGACACAGAGAACTACTTCTAGGCTTTCTGATTTGTGAGCTAGAATAATGTGTAGCAATAGTGACAACTTCATATCAAAATGTACTAAAATACAGAGATTCCTATTTGGCTTGCTTTGAGACATACCTCCCCAAAATCCAGCCACCCACAAACAGCTTCAGCTTGACAATTCTAAATTTAGTAAAAAGCTCTTGAAAAGACTTCCAGGACAGCCTATGTTTTTCAGGACATGTAGATCCATTTTTCTCTGTAAGAAGGAGAGGCTGCTTTGTGCAGCATGAACACAGTGTGGAGCAGCAACGGGAATTAGAGTTAATTTTTCCCCATCACTTAGAGAGTGATCACTCTACAGTTCCACCTTGTTAAATGGCTGGCTGAAATCGTGCATGATTAATGGACAAAATGAAAATTAGATTATGTGTCTTCACTCTTCCTGTGACCTCTACTTTCTCCTGTATCAACTGAAAGCAGCCAGGGGTAGGGGAGAAGGAAAGGAAAAGAATTAAAATTCTGTATAAAAATCCAGAAGAGAAAGGGAAGAGAAAAGGAAAGGTGCAGAGCTCCTCTGTAAATTGTATGCTGTCCTCAAGAATCACAGCTTCTGAGGTATGAATCCTACAGTACTAAATCTTGAGGAATTAAAACGTGGAACAAAAGCTGAAGTTTCAGGCTGCCTGTCAGTAGGCACCACATATGTCAATCACCCATGTGGAACTGCATCCTCTGGGGTATTTGGTTTCCCCATGCACAGAAGGTGACCTGTGGTTCAGATACAGACAAGCTATTGGAACAGATGCTTCCCCCTTTCTGAAAGGAAGTTTTAGTGTGTTGCCCATTTTTGGACTCCTGTTTGGGCTATAAATTTGAAGATACAAGTCTTAAAGTCAGAGAGAAATCACTGTTTGCCTGCAGGCATGGGGTTCTTTGGCAGTTTTGACATCCTTCAGTGCTGTCTTGTGATCAGAGCATGGATCTCTGCACTCACTCAGGGGTACCTGCATGTGTGGAGCCACCAGGAGCCTGTTCTCTTTTCATGCTTCTGTCTGTAATATCAGAAAGCAAAGGCTTTCCGTTCCACTTACAGACTGCTTTGACAGAACAAAATGTGTCTTGCTGTGCCCTCTACAACTTCATTCTTTGAAGGAAAAATGCACATATAAATCCTATATTCAGTTAATATAGCTAAAAATCAATGTGTTACATGATTTGCTATCCCAGCAACCTCAATGGGTGGGTTAACACGGGGCAACTAGAGCAGGAGTATAGTATCAGACTGTGTGAAATTGCTTCTTCTCCCCGTTTTTCCATGTGTGGCCATTGGCCTTGGGGACTCGGGCAATGGGATTTCATTTGAAGAGACCAAAACTCCCACGTGACTCTTGCCTATTCCTGTGTCCCAGAAGGGTTGATGAGTGAGAACCATGCTTTCAGAAGACGATCAACAATCCATGTTTTCCAGCTTACATTTTAACATGGAGTTGTTTTTGGTGTCTTCTTTGGAAGGTCTCAGATCCTGTGACAGTCTTCATTTTTGTGTTTTGGAAAAGGCGTCTTCTAGGAAAGGAAAGCTTGAACCTGGCACCTGCAAAAATGGGCAAGGGAGAAAAAGACAGAACATGATACTAAGAAGGAATAGTGAGGTCTGATCTCTTCTCTCTGGTGACCAGTGACAGGACCTGAGGGAATAGCTTGAAGCTGAGTCAGGGTGGTTCGGTATCAGAAAAGAGCTTTTCACCTTAAGGTTGGTTGAGCCTGGAACACACTCCCCAGGGCAGTGGTCACAACGCCAAACCTGATGGAGTTTGAAGATTGTTTGGACAATGCTCTCAGGCACAGGGTGTGATTCCTGGGGTGTCCTGTGCAGGGCCAGGAGTTGGACTGTATGATCCTTGTGGGTCCCTTCCAACTCAGGATATTCTATGATTTTAGGTATTCGCTTCCTGATTTTTAAAAATTCAGAGTTGGCTGCTCTGTGATGTTCTTTTAATCTCCCTTGCCTAACAGTAACAAAAATTCTATAAGAAACTTCAGGGTTTCCTTTGGGAGTCACTAACTAGGTCATGGGTGTTGGTGCTGTGGAGGTACATATAGTTTCCTTTAAATTGTTCTGAAAATCAGAGGCTTAAAGGAAGAGAAGATGGTTCTGAGCAGAAGCTCTGTTTCAGGATTGAAATGTTTTTCCATCCTTTAGTCAACTTGTCCAGATTCCATTCTTCTTTTGTTGTCACTTGTGTTATCAGAGTTGGGCAGTACAAAATGGAGGTGTGTAACGATAACTGTAAAGAGGACCTCACATGACCTCCTTGTGCCTAACACTGCACAGTTCTCAACAGGTTGGTTTGGCCACTCTCTACCTAAAGTCTTCTGCTGTTGCACTGGCCTACAGCAGGAGATCCCATCTCCATGGCATCGTGCTACAGGGGCACGCTGAGGAACCCAGGACACAGTGCATCCTTGTTCTTTGTCTCATTCCTTTTATTTTTTTCTGACTTCCATGTCAGAATTCTCTGTGCCTGTCCTGTCATCTTCTAATGGTTTCTTTTGTAAAGGGGAGCCCTCTGAGAGTGTGTTGTCTGTGCTAGGGCTGTTGCTACAGGAACAGGTATAACTGAAGTGACCCACCTCTGAAAATCATAGTGAGAGACCAAGCACTGTAGCTTTTATCTGGAGTTGCTCATCAAGGTCAGTCTGGTCCCTGAGAAATCTCTGTCTCTTGTTTCTGCTACATTTCTAAAGTGAGCTTGCAATTCGTTGTTCAGTTTGCTCCCTATAAAAATCATCTTCTTGTGTGAAGGGAAATGTAGAGCCTCAGAGAACTGCAGAAAACATCTTTAATGAGATTTCTGAAGCCCCTTTCTAAAGGCTATCATTTTCTGATGAAGCCCCCATTGACTCGATTGCCTCAAACTGCAAGTTAAGGACCATGTTCTTCATAGAGGTGTGGGTGGTCGTGATACATGTCCAAGAGTTAAATACATGTACAGTTGAACATACATTTCTACTCAGGTATTTTAACCAGTCAGCTAATAGCTGCAAATAAGATACTCTGCCCTCTTCTATCAGTTCATCTGCCACTCTCACTTGCTTAGCAAGATATATGCTGCTTTTTATGCATATAACTCTTGTTAATGCTAAGGATCATTATGAGTGTGGTTTGAGAGGTGTCCTTGCTTCATCCTTTAAGCATATTGTCCCTGAGGAGAAGGAGTTACTGTTTTGTACGACATGGCTGTCCAGAAATGCTTGCAAATCAATTGCTTTCATTTGCTGTTTATGCAGGGAGTGGGGAGGAGGGGGGCTGCACACCTTAAAAAAATCCACTCATCCTGCATCTCGCTTTAAAGAACAAAGTCCTTTTAGGTTTGCAGGAGCGCAAAAAGGCATTCAGTCACATCCACTTTGAATAATTTGATATGAACCTGTATTGTTAATTAGATATCTGTCTGCAAAGTCTATTTTTAGAATATTTGTTTTGGTTTGGTGCTATCTCTGTCTAAGCAGGGAGTGGGTGTCAGGAAACCCTAAGTTTGTTTCCAGCCTATAACACAGCTGTCCATATAACATACAATGAGTCACTTAAATTCTCTTTTTCTTCATCTCTTACTAGTAGAACAGTTTCCCAAAGTGCTTTTTTTTGTGTTTTGGTGGGGGTTTTTTTTGTGGGGGGGGGGGGGTTGTTGGTTGTTNTTTTTTTTTTTGGTTGGGTTGGGTTGGGTCTTTTTTGGCCCAGGATTTCCATTATTTTTCCAGCAAGGCATGTAGTCAGGGCATAAGGCAGAGCAAGTGGTGATTGTCTGTTCAACATATAGCAAACGTGAGAGAAGAAAAGCAGAGCTTTATTTACACAACAGTCCCAGTCTGTTCCATGGCACCACAGTCAGTGTGCAGGAGGCTTGCAGCCACGCAGCTACACATGTTCTGGAATATGGGTACTCCATGTGTTGTTTTTCAGTCTCCTGGGAGAGCTTGCCTTCTAAAGTTGTGCAATCGGGATCTGCTGTGTATTCAGTGTCATTTTTGTACCAGCTGATAGCATAAAGGCTGCATAAATTTGCTTCATGTTAGACATGGCCCTCTGCAAAGAAATGTACATGTTAAGAAAGCCCTCCATACCATAATTAGTTGTCTGTAAGCCACAGTATCATTGTGCAGGATAATTAGTTGTGTTTATTTAAAGGAGCTCCAGAAAGCTATTAGCAGTTGCCAGTGAACCAACAAGAGGAAAAAGAAAAGATAAAACCCCACGTGTGGTGTTTATTAGTCCCTTCATCATACTAAGGGACAGCTTGTAAGAAATTGGACTTGCTATCAGTGACCCCGTGTACCAGCAATCATGCAGGGGCATTGTTTCTCCTTGCCAGTGATAAGGGCGACTTGTGGTGGCTAGGATAGGATGCTAATTTTTATCTGCTAAGTGTATGATGCTTGTAAAAACAGCAGTGGCCTTGTTACCACTTGACATGACACTGGTTTTGACACACCACTGCACTCTTTTAAAGCTCCAGCCTGGGCTCATATTCATTAGAGAACTTCTGAAATGATAGTGATAGAGCATCTGGGCTGATTCCTTTATGCTCCCTGCTCCAAGCAAGAAGGAGAGGCAGTGTAGCCTGGTGGATGATCTTCACTTGGTTGTCAGATTTACTTAGTGTGGTGAAGTAGTGGCTTTTGGAAAAGCAAATGAGATACTTTATTTATCTGTAGGTTGACTTACATGAGGGATAGGGAAGGGAACTCTGTCTGCAGCTCTTGAGAGATGGAAACAGGCTCCTGCATAGGTGATGTGCAGCTGGCTGGTGGCCCCAGCTCCCAGCAGTGATGTTTCTGAGGGAAGAGCTGTGGCAGTGGCTAGGCTCAAATAGACCTTGCATAGATCTAGGCCTCCTGAGCTCAAAATTCTTAAAAAGAGTGTCACCTACAGCATTTGCTTCTGAAACCTGTGGCACTTAATATATTGGAGTTTTTTCCTACAAGATTTCTAAACCACCTTATATAGGCTATTAGTGAATTATTTCCCTGTTCTGTAATTGGCTTATAAATTTTACAGAGGGGTTATTAGCTGTAAAGATTTGTGACAAATGACCTGAGTGAAGGAGGAAAACTTAGTTAAACTTTTCTTCCCTGTCTCCACCCTGAGATTTAGCAGCTGTGCTAAGTCTATGCAGGCTTTCCATCTTTGTAAAGATGGGTACCTGTGAGGAGATCAGTGAGTGATCCTAGGCTCCAAGGAAAGGGCATCTCCCGAGAGGGGGAGAAAACCTTCTAGAGTTCCCCGCTGGACTGCAGTAAGTATTAGTGATGAGCTGCCTGAGTCAGCTGAAACAGACACTACAGTTAATTGTAGGGGCCCTGATCTGAGCCTCTGCACTCAAAATGTTCCCATTATTACTACCCTAAATCCACACACGAGTTGGGACAGTTTTGATGGAAACAAAGCTGCATCTCCCAAATTCTGTCAGGTCAGACAAGAGGATGTTGCTGCCTGTAAAAAAGGGACAATCTTCACAACGTGCTAAGAAACCTCTGGCAGTGGCGTGTGACCAGAATCTATTTAATATCTGTCAAGGCTCCTTTGTCTGAGATTCTGCAGAAGCTCATTTTCAGATCTCTGCTCTCCAAGGCGTCCTGAGTAATTTCTGTATATAAACCAAGCCATTAAATAAATAAGTAAACCCCATTTTCTCGGTACCCTCAAGTCACATTTTCTATCGGGGCTGTTCCTTAGATATCTTTTACTTCTAAATGCTCTCACTTCTACATACCATGTGGTATAAATAATACCACTAGGAATCTGAAAGCTGCAGCTTTTTATGGCCAAACTGTGACATTATTCTCTGAATTCACATTATTAATTTTTCTGCTTGTGGCTGGCATCCGGCCCTCCTTTACATGCAGCCATCCTGCTCTGTTCCACCATCAGCTGCCCTGGGATTGCTGCATGTGTAATGCACCTGTAATCAATCATTCCACCTGAAAGCGTGGGGGCAGGTAGCCAGCCAAACATATGAGTAAGATTTTTGCAAGCATATTTGAGTCATTTGCCAGGAGTTTCTTGTTTCCATGGGAATTAGTGAGTGAGAGAAGACATAAGTGAATCTTATTCCTTGCTTTAGCCTCAAGTCTGGCTGCATCAACCTGCAGTCCCTATAATTTAGACCCATGGGGGACTGAGAGAGCTCATTTTCCTTTTTAATTATTATTGCAGTGAGTAGATGGTGACCTATCATGGGAGGAGAGGAATTGTTTGTCTACTTGTTAGAATAGCCCAGCACTGCAGTCCAAACTTCCTTGTGCAGCAGTAAATTTGCCAGGCCTGCCTTTGTGGTGATCTACAAATGCTCTCAGATTTTTGAGAAGCCCAGGGAGTCAATTCCAGACCCTAAGGAAGAACAATTCATCCCTTTTCCCATCCCCCTGTACACACATACACCATCCCCTTGTCTCTTTTTAGGTCATTTATAATCAGCAGTCATGAAGCACTGGCCTCATTAGTGATATAGCCATTTCTTCAGTGCTTCAGAAATAATCATTTAGAAAAAACGCACGGTTTTCTTCCCCTGAGAGCCTGTGAGTGATGAATTTATTTCAATCTGGCTGTCTTGGCTGTCTTGCTCAGACTTATCTCCATATTTATTTCAACAAATAATGTACTATGGGAACAACAAAACAGACAGGACAGTCTGGGCAGGGAGGGGTTAACCAGGGAGATGGCATTGGAAAGCTGGAGCTCAGGGGAAGGCATTTTTATTCAGAATCATTTTTTAATGTATATACTTTCTGAGTGTTTGTGTTTGTAGAGGTTTAGAAGTCCTGGGATTTGGACATTGATTTATTCATAGGACACCATTTAGAGAACAGACATTGTCCCCTGAGTGGTCCAAGCCACCAACCTTTCTCCTGTAGGGATCATCCTTTTCATACGAGCAGACAGGTGATTAACTTTCCATGCCATCTAATGACTTGGGTGTCTCACTAGCAAGCATTGCTAATTGTGACTGGCCAGCACAGCCACTGTCCTGGGATCCATGTCCTCAGCAGCCCCCTGCACTGAAGGTCCAGCTGCATATTGCTCCATCTCCAGGAAGCAGCACTTGCAGCTGCTGTAAACCAGGCTCACAGAGGCACTTACACTTGTGATTTTTATTATGCCAGTGACCATTCCAGTAACTGAGTGTTACACTCTCAAAGCTGAAACTCTAAGCTCAGTGGCCAGGGACTGGGAGGCAGAGCTCTTCTTCAGACATCCTGGGCAGCCCAGCTGTGCCATCACTTCCCAGTGTGCACATCAGAATTAAACACAGCCTTTTCCTCCAAGCTACCACAGTCACAGTAGGTTTATTTGAGTAACACTAAACACTCTGTATTCCTTGAAATTATGCTTTCTATGGGTAAGCTCTTCCTGTTAGACCACTTGGCACCCCTGCTGCTGGGCAAATAAATCTGAGTATGTGGCATCACTTCATGCTATGTGGTTGCAAACACAAGCCAGCTCTGCGTGACAGGTGTTTTATTTGAAGTTTGGGTTTGTGTGTACTTACAAAAAAGGAACACTGAGCCTGTTTTCTGCCAAAATGTAGCCCCTATCCTTCCCTCCTCCCCTCTCGTGCAAGCTCACATGTGAAGTAGTTTTTCCACTAGGGCTTGTGCCTGCATTTCATTTGTTCCCCGGGATGGCTTTTCTGAAGCATCTGGAACTTGACATTTTTGTGTGCAGCTGTAAAGTACGTGTAATTTGCCTTGTTCTATGTTTTCAGAAGCAGTTCCTATCCAGATCTACTTACAGGTAGCATTTGTGAACAGAAGATCTGGCATTTGACTACAGGGTTCCGAGCAGTGATGCACATAGCAGCCTTGTTGTATATTTTTGGTTACGTGCACAAATATTCTTAATGCCTCTTCCAGGTCTTCTTTTCCTTAGTGAGCATGGCATTCATTTACCAAAAACCCTTCCCCTGCTGACTTGTTAATTAATACATATTCCTGAAATTTTCTTTCCTCCTCTATCCCTTTTATACTGAACTTTCAAAGGCTCAGGGTAACCAGCTTTCTGCCAGCATAAGGATAAGAGGTGAGTGACTAATATTTTTAAGCCAGTTCAAGTGTTGCTTGTGTCAACCTTCAAATTTAGAGACAAATATCCCCCTCCAGTCTTTTCTATTAAGGCAAAATGATAATTTAGTTATTTTCAGCTTGTTTCCTTGTGCATTGCTGTCTAATCACCTTGGTAGCAGGACTGCAACCAGGTAATGGGGGAATAAGGAGCAGTTGGCTTGATATCTTCTTCCCTAAGAAAAATCAGTGCATGCACCTGCCCTACCTTAGAGATAAGCATCAGCAGCTCAGGAAATTGCAGGGGGGGAGGGTGGGGTTGTATAACTAGGAAGGCTCAGAAAGGTGGCATCTCTCTGTGAACAGGCAGAGTTCTCATGGGAGGAATTTAGCACTTTATTCTTTCCAGCTGCTGGTTGGGAATGCTTTCAGCTTTTGCAGTCATACCTCCCTTGCCTTAAAATAATTTACCTAAGAGGAAGCATAGATCCATAACTCTGCACTGGTCACCTTTATTTTACAGGTGGAGAAAATTACTTGAAAAGAATTTTACATCAGGCAACATTTGTGGGAGAAGGGATGGATTCTGAGAGAGTGGGTAGCTTTCACTTTGCTGTATAGGCCTCAAGGATATCTCTACTTTCTGACAGAGAAACTCCTGAAAGTCTCAAAGACATTTTTTTTCATCTTTATTGAAAAGCTGGAAGCTTTGCATTTACAGAACAGATGTCCTTTGTTACAAATTTTTCATTCCTCATTGAAATAGATATGAGGAAGAATTCATACCCCACAAACTCAGGGGGAAGCAGCATTTTAAATGGAATGATTAAAAACCTTGCCTTCTGCCACTGCTTCATTTTTCACTTGTGACTCCTGTGATGTCACCCGTTTTCTCCAGCTGTCATAGCTTTTGCTAGAGCAGAGGGGAGAAACTCACCTTGGGTGTCCATATCCAATGTGAAAGGTAGGGGGAAAAAGAAAATAGAGGAGGGGGATATCTCTTTTAATCTTTCCAGATCAGAATGAACTCGGGATCAATCCTGGGCCCACACCTGATACGCTTTCTTGGTGCTCATTAAGTTGAGCTTGTGGTAACCTGGTGTAAAACATTAAGGCTTCAGACCCAGAGCAGGCTAAGATGCTGTGCTGGCTATCACTCCCAGGTGAATGATCAGAAGTTACAGGTCAATACATCCAACAAAACCATGGCTGAGAACAAGTTCATCATTAAGGCAGTGTGGATGGAGGTCCCTCTGTGCAACTGGGGTTGCTGGATCCTACACCCACTGTGTGAGCCAACTAAACCACAGTTTTACACCAAAAGCTCTCGAGCTTCTGGGAACTGTATGGTTGCTAGTGATATTAATTTACTACAAATCCTTCCTATAAGCTCTTTGTAGAGTTTCACACTGTGAGCTTCTTTTTCTGTTAATCTTTTCTTTTGTGAGGCTGAGTTTAGTGATGGTGAGGAAAGGCAGCCTGATGTCCATGGAAAATTAAATCCTTTATTTATCCATAGACTAAGCATCAGCTGTTCCAGCAGCACAACCCACTGCAAGATTGAATTCAGCTCAGTCAGCCCTCTCCTTCCCCTTGGTTTGCCTTCTCCAATTGCCTGTTGTGCAGTGAAATTGGTAAAATGGATGTATCATCCATTCTAAATTAGACTGACACCATTCAGTTGCCTTTCAGTAGCTTTGCAGGTTTTGTCAAGTACAGTAACACTGAGCCACATGCTTCAAACCTGTCAGTCAAAGCAGGTGCTTCAGAAGAGCTGTGCTTTACCTTTGAGATTCACAGGCTATGGTATATGCTAACCACCAGCAAAGCTCAAGGGTGTAGGTGTTTCTGCATCTGTCCGTGCAGAAACCCTGCAAAACCCTGCCCACCACCCTGCCCATTTTACAAAAAAACACTACACAGAGCTCAGGTGCTGCGGCTGCTTTCCCACAGGACAGGTAGGCTGTCCTAGAGACACCACTCTGCCAGCATTTTCATGTCCCAGCTGGACCACAGGGCTCCCTAAAAGGCTGAGTTGTAGGATCCCTGCTTGACCACAACAAGCTCTGAGCTTCTTCACTGCTTGGGTCTGTGACCTGTGTGCTGTAAGCAAGGTGACTTTCAATGTGCATTCTGACCTTAAGTGTTAAAGCCTTCAGCAGAAAAGAATGGTTAAAGGAGAATCAACAGAATGCAGACCAAAAGTTGGAGAAAGTGGTGAACATTTTAATGAAGAAACCATTACATTTTCCAGTTACTTTTGCTCCCAATACTAGGTCCTGATCTCTTTTCATCCCTATTATATTGGTTTATCAACAGCTACTGAGGCCAGTTTTAAAGCTGGAGCAAAAACACCAAGCTCACACTATTTATCCTGATGTTTCAGCCTCAGGTGGATTAGCTTTAGGCTGTCAACACAAGCCAGCCTCCTATAGTGCTTCCCTTTTTTTTCATCTGTTTGTGTATCATGTAAGTGAACCTAGATTAATTGTATTTTTCTTCCCCTCTAGACCTGACTGTCTCAAATAGCTGTAACACCTGCAGGATATGGTTCAGTCAGGGATTCAGATGGATTAATATCTTGCTTTAGCCCATGGCCAAATGCAAGAAATCCCATCCCAAAGCATCCTAGCTTTCTTTAGTTGGCTTTTGCAATACTGGTTTTAGACTTCATGAGATTTCCACAGCTTTGGCTTGTAGATGATATGAGCAATCCTCCCTACTCTCCTTTCTTGTACACTTCATTTTGCTGATATTTTGGGAATGAGCAGCTCATCACACATCAAATTCTGCCCAAATCCACACAGAGTGATTGCATTAAAAAGAAAGTGATGCTTTTACACCAGAAATCCTGGAACAAAAGCAGTGGCCCCAGTTACCAAGCTGGCACTGAGCAACCAGGCTCTGTTTCTAGTCTGTGCCCCACTCTTAACCCCACAGCCATTTTAATTGCCTTGTAACAGTTTGGCTACTTCCATCACCCCAGAGCCCTCTTCACCAGAACCACCAAAACAGGGAATTTTGTAGAAGTTTGTGCAGCAGTATTGTGGCTGGATGTGGGATCATAAGTCACCAATTGTTGATAGCAGCTGGTGAAGCTGCTGCTGTGAGAGGTCTGCGCTAGCATCAAGCCAAGCCACCATCCCCCTAACAAAACTTGCTGTCAAATCCTTGCAGCCTTTGGCTGATATTTGACACAGCTTTACTGAAAGTTTGCAGGTTTCCTGACAGACTTACCAGGATCAGGATTTAACCCTTCTTAGCTGGTATGGTACTGAATGCCATACTTTGGCTTATCTATTCTAGGTATGGAAATAAGAGGTGCCTTGTCTTATGTAACCTGGGGGCTTGCAGTCATGCCTGAATGCAAGGCTCTTTTTGCTACATGTAGAAAAGTTGAAGCAAGATTTATTTTCTTGCAGTTTCTTTCATTTTTCTAAAAATCTGTTGGAGATGGTAGGAGATAAATCCTTGGTTTTAATTCCTCTGAGCCTAAACTTAGATTTATGTATAAGAGAATAGCCTCTAACAAAGCTGTGTGACCAGCAGGTAGAGATTATATAAGCAGCAATGTCAGAAACGCTGTAGAAATCCTCATGTAAAGCACAGGGATGCAGGTCTGGTATAATTTCCACTGCTGGCACATCTCACTCCCCTGTACATGCAAAAATAGGGAGCGAGGAGCTTTGGGCTACAGCAAGTTTTGCAGGCCTGCATCAAAATGGCAGTGCCTTTGTTAGGGCCTTTCTTCCAGAGTTCCCTCTTTCCTGGCTGACACCAGAAGGCAATGAGAGATATGGTGTTTTCTTGGTGCTCCGCCTTGGTGCCATTCTCCTGTTCTCCCCTCTCCATCCTCCCCCCTCCCCTGCTCCCCTGCACTCCTCTTACTCCCCACTGCCCACATTGAACATGTACAGATTTTATGGTTCACTGGAGAATAAGTGGCTGTCATTTCACAGATGGGCCAGGATGTAATTAGCCACAATGCATCGAAGTAATGGAACAGATGTCTCTTTGTAAACTGAGTTTGCTGTTGCACACTCTGTGTGTGTGACCTGCCGACTGCTCCAGGCGATTCCTCCCGGCCCATCACCCCCTCCCCTCGCTCTGCTGCCAAGCCAAGGGCTCAGCTCACATCAAGTGTTTGTGTGTTTGCAGGTTTGTTTGTCTCCCTTTCTCACGCGGTCTCTCCTGTTGTAAGGCCACTGATTATGTGATGGATTGTTAGCAAGCAGAACCTGCATTTATCGATGGAGTCATTCAAAATAGAAAAGGTGATACCCCTGTTATGAGATAATTGGCAGTTTCAAGTTGCTCTTATTACCCAATGATAATACACCAGTAAAATCATAAATTACTGTTATGATGCCCAGCCTCCTCCTTTCTTTTTTTCTTCTTTCTTTAACAGAAAATAAAATAGCTGTTCTCCCTGAGCCCTCAAATTAGTATTTATATTTTACGTAAGAGATAGCCTGTTGGATTGATTACAATGTGATAAGGCACACGAGCTGACAGCAAACACAGCCACTCTCAGAAAAGTGCCCATCTGACTCAGACAGAAACTGCAATCCAACCACCAGCACAAACCTAAAAGGAGCAAAAACAAAACCAGAACCTGCTCATTTTGTAGAGCATGCTTGTCTCTGTCAAGCACAGAAAATGGATACATTTAATCTAGTGGAAGGTCTCCCTGTCCATGGAGGGTTGGAATGAGATTGTATTTAAGGTCTCTTCCAACCCAAAATCATTCTATGATTCTACAATTCAAATAATTTTCTCCCTTAATATTATTGATACCTACTTTCAGGCTATATCTATGCAGGTTTTCCATTCCTTTAGCTCCTGAACCCTGTGCATGTTAACGCCGGCAGCTCTCCTGTTGTGCTGCTTTAACTGCTTCTGCTGAGGGATTCCTGCCAGTGCTCCACACCATGGCAAGGGGCATAGAGACCCACAGGGCTGGGCTGGCTCTTGGCCTCCAATGCTGAATTTGGCTCCACTTAGGGCTCAGCCAGGCCATGGAGGAACTAAACACCAGGACCAGACACCAGTTATTATTGGCAGAAACCTTATGGTGACAAACAGGAAGGAGATTTAGAGAAAACACATGCTTGTGTTCTTGATGCTTCTGGGTATTGTCATTGTTTGTGTGTCAGAATGCTCATAGTCAAATCATGTAGGCAGTCCTTCTGTCTCTGTGTGTGTGTGTGCTTGCATGCACTTATGGTTTATTTTCACACAAATTTCCTGAAGAGACACACTGTTTCCCCAGGGCAGTTTTGATGAGAAGTTTCCCATTAGTTCCCCTGGCTTTCACCCAGCAAGCTTAACTTCAGATTGCACATCTTCCGAGTGTTAATAGTGGTGAGATACATTCATTAATGATGGCAAAAAGCAGGTCTTTTGTGTAGGTAGTTTTTACCTCAAGCTAAAATGATAAAGAGGCAAAGTAGCACGGTGATGTGTGTAAATATGCTGGATGTGTGGAAACTAGAGAACAGTATCATAACCCAAAATAATCCTCTGCTGTTTTGTGGATAAGGCATTGGCCTGCTGCCATCTTCAACCCATGGAGTGGTTGAGTAAAGATTTTAAAGGACACAAAAATGTGGGATTGGGCTGCGGCTTCGTGGGTACATCTCAGAATAGCTATAGTGAAACACAAGAGAGAAATAATAACCCAGTTGGTGCTTGCCCTTGAAAACAAAGCATCATGCAGTGGGTTTCTCTGCCCTACCACGAAGCTCTTTTCACTTGTGTGGACATATGCACTGAGCAATTCCCATTTTGGCCTGAAAGTCAGGAAACATAGAACTTACCAGCCCTGCAAGTATCCATTGTGGAAGGCACGGGAGCTTTTTCAGTAGTTTTTCAGGTCAGCTGGCTATGTGCACTGGATTGACAGTGCTAGAGAAATCTTCTGAGCCTTAGCAGACCAGCAGCAAATTTTACAAACACTGTAGTGCAGATTCCTTTGAGTCAAAGACCATATTATGAGATATGAGAGTAGCCTTTAGTGCAAGAGTGTGCATTTTCACAGGAAAAAAATAAAGCAAATTATGCTACGGAATTGAGAGTGTAGCTTTTATTTTCCTCTGACAGTTTAAGCAGTAGGTATTTTATGAGACAAAAAATTCTGAGTTTTGACACAGACTCATTGTGCTGCTATTCCTAGCCAGGGCTTATTTCTGCCTAGCAATTAGTGAAGAGAGCATGGCACAAGGGTGTAGCCCAGGCCCATGACCTCACTAAACCCACTGATCCAAAGATCTGCCAGTGGGGTTGAGCGTGCAGGCGTCTCTCTGGCAGAGCCATTCACATCTGCAGTCACACCTCCATGGAGTGCTGCCAGTGCTGGTTCTCTGCAAACCTCATGTCCCCCAAAGAGGACTTCCCTGAGCTATCTGCTTCCAGCTCCTTCCTTTGAGTTTGTTTTTTTTTTTTCTTTTGACACTCATCTCACTCACGTTGATGGAAAGTACTCTTAACCCACATTAATGGGAGGGGAAAAAAATGGTCCTTTGTTGTGATTTTTCAAGCGTGTTTTAAAAAAAAGGTCCTGTGGGTTCCTTGGGTTTCAGTCAACATTGTGCTCTGTATGGTTGGTCTGTGATGAAGCTGATACTTGCATGGTATTTGTAGCTGTTTTTATCTGGTCCCTGCCTTTTAAGAGGCAAAACTTGAGGTTTGTTATGTCTTTGCAATACAGTAAAATTGCAAAACGGGTACAATGGATTGGTTGAGCTTTTCTTTTGCCTTGTCTCAGAAGAGCCAAGCCTGTTGCTGCAATGAGGATGGTCTCATGTTGAGGAGAAAGAGGGAGTTTCTGTTTGGATCTAAATGGAGGCAGTCTCTGGCAGCTTAAACTCAAAGTGGTTTGTCAGTCCCTCATCAGTGACAATTGCACAACACCTGGGGAGAGACTGTACAGCAGCAAGTGTTTACAACAATGAATTATCCCTACTGAAGTCTTTTTAAAATAGTATACAGTTTATGACAAGAATGACCTTTTTTTTTTTACTGTGTAAAAATAGCTTTCATTCTCCCAAAGCCCTTTCTCAGGCAAAGCTCCCCCTGACCCAGCAGAAGGAAGACTGAGTTGAAACCGTGACAACAGCTGTCACAGAATCACAGAATGGTTTGCATTGGAAGGAACCTTAAAGATCATCTCATTCCAATACTCCTGCCATGGGCAGGGACACCTTCCACTAGACCAGGTTTCTCAGAGCCTCATCCAAGCTGGCCTTGGACACTCCCAGTGATGGGTCACCCACAGCTTGTCTGGGCAGTGTGTGCCAGTACCTCACCACCCTCAGAGAAAAGAATTTGTTCCTAGTATCCAATCTAAACTTACCCTGTCAGTGTGAAGCCATTCACCCTTGTCCTGTCACTACATGCCCTTATAAAATGTCCCTCTCCAGCTCTCTTGTAGGCTCTTCCTTAGGCACTGGAGGGCTGCATATAGTATTTCAGTGCATGTTACTTGATTTTAAAAAAGCAGCAGGTGATCACCAGTATGCACATCTGTCTTTGCAATTACCTATGACAGTTCACACACCATCCCAAGATGGTAGTTCTTCTGTATACTCTGATGAGGTACCATTTATGGATGGGGTAAACTGAGGCACGGAGCAATTAAGTACCCAATTCTGTCCCCAGCACATACCAGTGAGGGTCATAAAGTGGGATTCCGTGGTTCTGAATGGTAGGACATGCATTAAAGATGAAGAATCGTGACTTGTCACTGATATTTAATGTTGGGTTGTGTTAGTGGAAAGAACTTGCCCACCAATCCCTGTGCTTCCAGTGTGAGTGTTACTGGAACCCTCTAACAGGGACCCTCCAGCTTGTTAGTGGTGGGTCTCTGGCACTATGGTTTGGGGATTGCTGCTGCAAACCAGCACAGGTACTGAGAGCAAACCATTTATCCCTCACAAGAGCAGTACAACCTTACTGTGATGTGAGGGTGACCCTGGAGGAAACACAATCAGGCGCTGTTAGGTTCATGCTCAAGTGCTACTGGAGCCTGGCACTGCCTGGGCTCCTGTGTAGCTTTGACATGTTTCAAAGTGTGTCCCTAGGTGCAAGGGCAACTTTATGTTCCTTTGACAAAAACAGCCTTACCCTTTAGGGCAGTGTAGTGGCCTGGCTACCGTGGAATTGATGTGAATCTGAGCTCCTGAGGCTTTATGGTGAAGCAAAGGTCCTGCTTGCTGTACTGTGCTGCAGGGAAAGGCTCTGGGTGCCAGGAGGAGGCAGCCCAGGAGACAGCCAAGTGTCCAGAAGGACATGGAAAAAGCCTGTATCACAGGGCAGGTGAAAGCTGGACCCAGGATAATGGTCCATCAGGACAATAATTCCAGAACATGTATTCCTTTCTCTCTCTCTTTACATCTGACTGGTTATCTATTGCTCCTCTTTACTGCAGTCTGCTTGTAGGGCTTCATAGCTTTTGAAGGTATAAGAATAGGGCGCTTTTTTTTTTTTTTTTTTTTTTTTTTCTTGCCTTGAAGTAATCATCTATATTTAGGTCAGTGACATGATGAAAGATGTTTATGTGTTTTTATCTAAAGCTGGAAATTGCCTTTCCGGATATCAGTGAATGGAAAAAAGCTAATGGAGCCTTGTTGTGCTTTCACTGTTTTTGCAGTGGTCTTCTTGTTTTAGTACTAAGGCACGCCAAGCATCCCTTCCCCACCGTGTGGCTCTCAGCTCTCTCTGCATCCTCTGCTGGCTCTCCTGTACAGAGGGAACTCAGAGAAGGGCAAGGGGAAGGTCACACGAAGTTGTTTCTGTCTCCAGCTACCTGGAGCAGGCATTGCCAGTGCTCTGGCCTATTAAGCAGAAAATGTGGCACTGATAAATCCTGTCCGCTAAGGAACTGAGCCTTTTTAATATGCAAGTGCTCAGTCAAAGAAAGTAAACAGACATCTCCTTCTGCTGGGAATTACTAGACAAATGTCTCCCTCCCCTTACCCTCCTTCCTTCCACCTCCCTTCCATTTAAGTGTAGGAAATTCTGCTTGCTTTATTTGATAAAGAGGAGGAGGGGAAAGGACATGTACTGAATCATGGTTAAGCTGCTGTCTTCTTCCTCAAGACCTTTCAGTGTAGATGTGCTTCATTAGTTTGATAAGCAGACACCAAAAAGGGGGAGGGGTGTGGGGTTTGCATGAGGGGATCTGCCTAGGGGCTGCCCGGAGGTTTAAGAAGATGAACTGCTAATGATGTTGAAGCTGTACCTTTTTGGGACCTTGGCTCCTGGAGGAAAAATGGGCCCTTTTCACTAATTGTGTTGTGCTCAGTAGTGTGATGGAAAGGATCTCACAGGGGAATGAAACACAATGAATATCGACTGGGCTCTTCCCCTGAGCAGCCCCCTCTGCACTCCTCCCCCATCCCAACCCTCCTTCCTTCAGCGGGGTATCTGGCATGAAGTAATACTGCGAGAAAACATTAAGAAAAGAGATTAATCGGTCATTTATTTGGACAGTCTGGTGCAAGCCTTGTGAACTGAACATGGCTTTTAAACAAATGTTGTCCAAATTGGCAGTGCAAATGTTTTGATGAATAGCTACCAGCAAGACTATGAACCTTGGATCTGGCCCCGCCTGTGTGCAAACACAGGATCTGAGGACTTTCAAATGTTGCTCTCTCTAATCCTGTGCCAGCCCCTTTCCTCTCTAACAGATCCATGTCTTGGGAGGGAATAACTGTATTTCCCCTGTGCAGTGGGCTGTGCAGGTTTTCACCTCAGGTGCTATTGAGTGTTTCCAGGTTATTTTCCTTTCAGCAACTGGATGCCACCCCAGCTGAGAAGATAAAGAGCAATTCCCAGGTGCACTTATGGAGCACCCTAGCTTATCATGGCATTTCCTTTCTCCTGCAGTGATGTTAGCCCTGCTCAGCAAACTCTGGTGTTACACTGCATTCTCTGTGAGTTTTGGCGTGGGAGGGACTGGTAGTGGAGTGACAGGCTGTGCTAGGCTATGCCAGAGGGCCGGTTTCCAGTTCACCCCAGTGAACCCCAGGTTAACTGGGCTCCTCCTCCCCTGGACAAAGGAGGCAGAGGCTTGGCCTCTTTTTCTTTCTCAAATACCCGCAGGGACAGCAAGTCCAAACCATGCAGATTGATGTGCCTCTAGGTTCAAAAGGCACTTTTTTAACCTAGGCATAGCATGGTCTTTAAATTGCATATCCCTGCCACAGTAATGGCTGGCTAGTCAGTGACAAACAGGTGGGAATCACTTGAAAAGCTGTAATGGAGACATGGGTGGAACTTCAGGGGGCAGCTGGGTACCCAGGGAACTGCCCCAAATGTGAGATTTCCCCTCTGTCAAGGAAAAAGAGCATGATAATGTAGTGTCTCTGGAGCATTTCAGTAGCACAGGAGTGGGTAGTAGGTTTAAAGCAGAGGAATGTTTTGGTTTTGTTTTGTTTGTTTTTCTGCACAACATCAACTTAACATGGAGAATTCCCTGCTGCACGCTGCCGCAGAGATTGTATGTAAAAGGAATTGTGTAAATGCACGGAGGAGAGCTTTGCAGTTGAGAACAAGCGTGACAGATCTATTCAGTCACCAGCACAGGATGCTCTTAATCCTAATTGCTGGACACTGGGAGGGATCCCAGGGGCTGGCTCACTGTGCATCTCTCCTTGTTCCTTTTACACTTTTCCTAAGAATTTGTGGCTGGCTACTGTCAGAGATGGGACACTGGGCTAGCAAAACCTCTAAGTGTAAGAACACTGCATTGCACTGACAGGACAAGAATGGAGTGGGTGCCTGAACTGGGGCGTGGTGGGATAACCCGGGCAGCCCAGGCTGCAGGGTAGAGCTTTATGGCACTACTGCTGGTCATAAGTGGTTCCATACATGACTTCCTCAGCATTCTTTTGATGGGGTTGGTAAAAGCAGGAGTGCTGGCAGATGGTGCAATAAATGCTGATGTTATATGTGTTGTAAACCACTTCACAGGGAGAGGTGAACATTTCCCAGGGATTGGTGTGGTGAGGCCGAGAGACAGACTGTTTGAAGTTATGACCAACTGCATCTCCTTCTGTCTTTTCAGAGGTGACTTTACATAATGGTTGACACAGACAACCTCAACCAAAGCTTGTTTGAGAGTTTTTACCCACTGCCTCAGCCCCATGCCTGTCCTCTGACACTCAGAGAGCGACCGACAGGGGAAGCTGGTGGCTGCTCCCACCCAACCTCTCATTCTGTAGTGCTACTGGTCCTCCCTCTCACTCAGCATATGTTGTATTTGCACCGCTGCCCTGACCAAAATCCCTGCTCTGTCAGCTCCCAGCAGCAGAGGTGCTGGGGGGAGGAAGTTGCATCACCCCCACTCATGGCGGGGGGGGGCTGTACAAGGCAGTCTATTCTTGTAGAGAAAATGTGCATCACATGGGGTGATGGAGAAGGGATTGTGCCTTGGTCCCTGTAATTATACCCATCTGTTACTTCCCTGTCTCTGCTGCCACCGCTGAAACACACAAAGAATCACAAGCAGGATTTAAGCCCCTGGAGAAGACAATGGCTACATTTGAACCAGCCGAGTTGGCCTCCAGGTCCCCACTTTCACAGGCCCAGTGCTGCATGCTGAGCTGGAGAGGGCTGCTCTGGTCCAAGCTATCAGCACTCCTGCCTGGTCATTATTAACTCACTGCCTTTTTGTGGCTTCTGCTGCTGTTGTCAGACTGGTGCAGGAAGGACAGTGTTAGAGCCCTTCCTCCTTTCCCTGTCACAGTGACTGGGTTGGGAGTTCAGTGCTTTCCACATTGGTGGGACTGGTAAACTGGTTTGCACTGCAGTTGCTCTTGTTTTCTGTGCCCTCTTGTCATTGCTGTTGACTCATCAGGCTGAAGTGTCTGAGCTTAATTGAAGCAGTAACAATGCAATCAACATTTCTCTCTATTTTTATCTGCATCTCCCCCTCCCCTCTGGTTTTTCTGCTGCTTGACATGCTATTTCTGGTGCTGAGAGCTTGGCAGACTTGCCAAGGGTTGCACTGTATAAGAATGGAGCCACAAAGAGAGTAAACCCACCAAAAGTAACAGAGTTTTTTTCCTTTTTCTGCGTGCTGCTGGACTCCCTGCATTGCATTCATCCTAACTGTGCCTTGTCAGCTCCCCCTGTCATCTTTTCTGCAGCTGAAGAAGGCCTGGGCAGAGGGGAGTAATTCTATAGCAGGGCTGCATTGATACACCTAATTAGCATAAAATTAGCATAACCCTCTTTGTTTAACAGAGTACTCAGCTCTCCTCCTTTATCCAAGTGATGTGACCAGAGGCAGGAAGAAGCGACTGGACTTGGTGCAATCTTTAGAAGAGGTTGGGGTGAAGATGCTGCCAGCTCAGTCTTTGAACACCAAAGCATCCTCCCCTGCCCTGAGGATGAGAGCAGAGCATTTGTGCCAGCCTATAGCAAGGAGATCATTTCCCTGGGGTATGGGAGGTGGACGTTCTCAAGTCTCTGTAAACATGCCCACCTAGGGGAAAAGTAGTGATGGGAGGCAGGAAGGAGTAAGAAAATGTGGCCATTTTGTAATAAATGAAGTAGCATCTTTTGAATGCAGTTTCTGTGGACAGAGTAGCAAAAAACACATGTAGCTTAAAGGTTTTGCATTTAAAAGGATGCCAGATGGCTTTAAAATGTTTTTTGTTCTGAAATCAGTTTGGGTCATTATTGATGATGGTAAAACCTAAAATGCCAAGAGGAAAAACTATGAGGCAAACCAGTGTTTTTATTTTTTCATCTATCAAATGTCTTGGTGCACTGAGCAGCACAAGTGTGTCATTGGTGTCCAAGCTTTTTCCATCCCCCCAAATGCATGTTTAACTCTTCTGTGAAGTGGTGACAGGCAGAGAATCATCTGGAAATATGAAAACATCAATAGAAAAAAAAACAGAAGTGAGAGCAGGCAGCTGGGTAGGTGAATTTATTGAAACTACTGTAGCTTATGTCTGTAAAATGCCTAGATTTCAGGTTGACAGAGTCCTTTGCCAGGAGACATGCCTCTCCTTTGTGTGAACCATGCCACCCTGCATCCTCTTTCTGCACCTTCTTAGCATTGTTATTGGACTGCTCATCTCTCTTTTGTAATCCTATTCACTTTTCTAAATACCGAATTAACATACTCTTCTCCTCCCCCATACCACCCTGCAGTACAGAGAAAGACTGCTGCTTTCTATCAAACCCAGAATTGTTTTCAAGGCAATAAATATATATCTAAGACCTCTCAGCACTGATGTTGTAATCTCTGCTGGCATCCGCAATAGTTTTACGTCCTTGTGTTAGGCTTTGCCTCCCAAATATATATACAAAGCCCAAATCATGTTATCTAGAGAACAAATGCTTTCAAATCTGTTCAAAGGGTGTGCAAGAACCAGCCACTAAAGCAAAGGGAAGGCAAGAGGCAGCTGACTCGGTTAAATACTTGCTAATACCTCTTGCTGTTGGCAGTGCCTGAAGTTTAATCAGCTCTGTCTGTGTGTCTCTCTATGCCTTCTGCCTATGCATGTGCATTTTTGGGCCCATTTTTGGATGATTTGTGTGTAGCTGCACGCCTGCTGGCATGTCTCCCGCGTGTGTGCCTGCCTGCTGTACACAGGCTCTGCTCCGGTGTGTCCCAGCATGTCTGCCTGCATGGGGTCTGTCTGAAACGTGCCCGTGTCTGCCTCCCTGTGCTCCTGAGTGGAATATTTGGATGTCCCTGCTGTGCACAGGCAGCCAGGGACATCCCCGTGCCTTGGTGTATTTGTGTGACTGGGCGAGGAAGGGGATGCAGGAGGCTTTGTGTGTGGCAGGGCTGGCAGCATTTTAAGATGACTGTGCTCGTGTTGAGGTGAAGACTCCATCGTTTCCCTCTGTCAGCTGAACAGACACTTGCACCGGGGAGGAAAAGCTGTTGCCTTCGTGGCTTCAGTGAAGTGAAATAAAATGCCGCTTCAAGTCGGTGGGAGCGGGGATCACTTTGCAGATGTCAGCTCCTTAAACATGGCCCCACTTAAAATATATATGGAGTGCAGTAAATGGATTTTTCTCTTAAAGGAGGGGCTTGTACCCCTGCATGGTGTTGGATTTCCTCCCCCCGCCCAAATCCAGGCCGAATGCTGTGCTCTGAAGGGAAGGTCTTTAAAAACAAAACAAAAGGCAGCTGTCAATTTAATCCAAGCTCCCTGATAAAATTCCAGCAGGGTTCCTATTCTCAGAGATGAAATAAGAACCCTGGCAGGCCCTCTTGACTGGCCACATAAATCATTTGTGGTAATTGCTCTGAGAAAGACGAGTTCCTCTTGGGTGCAGGGAGGGGGAAAGGCACCCACAGCCACTGCACAGCACCCCAGGTACCCCAGCTTGTGGGGACCCCTGCCCCGGGCCGGGGGGCCAGCTCCCTGCAGCAGGGGTGGGTGCTGCAAACCCAAGGGGACAATGTGCTGCAGAGGATGAATAATAGGGTTTCCTGTTGCCTTCCCTTTGTTGTTGGTCCTGCTTTTAATTGCCCTAGAGGGATTAGAAGTCAGACGGTGGGGGAGGATTTGGGGAAGGAGGGGCTGAGAAGGAGGAGAGGGGGAGGGAAGGATGAAGGCACAGGGAAGGTGGAGAGAATGAGATGGAGGTGAGAGGAAGAAGGAAAAGATTGATTTAAGTGACTAGCATTTAGTGCAGTGGGGCACAATTTCAATTAGCTAATATCTCCATGGGTTGGTGCATGACTCTGCATGCTCCTTGTCGCTCCAGTTAGGAGTGGAATGGCAATAAAAAGCAGAGTGCCAGGCTCTGGTGTCAGCTTTTTTGGCTGCAGCAGTGCAGGGGGACAGCTGCTCCAGGAAGCCGCAAAGCTGTGATTGCACTTTCCCTGGGCACTCGTAAAGATGGGGATAATAAAATAACAGGGATCTGAAGCAGCGCTACAGGAGCAGCCACCAGCTACAAACTCCACGAAGAGGGCATTGCTCAATTCAGTCCTTCACTTTCAGGGTAGAAGCAGCAGGGTGTAGTTGTTATCGTATTTAGTATAAATCTGCAACTGCTGCTTCAAAATGAGCTTTTCTTAAGCGTTTCTCAAACCCCAGTGGTCTGAATAGTTTTGGCGGCATAGCTGCGACTACGACTAAAAATGTAAATTATATATAAAATAGTGCTTATGAACAAGGGGGCTAAAGGTAACGGGCACGAGGACCAGAGTGGGAGCCTGGAGGTCTGGTTTGTACTCCTGTTCTGCCACTGGGTCATGCTGGACCAGACTCCTCTCCCCTGAGCCCACCATCCCTTGGAACCTACCTGGAGCAGCCTCTGGGTTATGGGAGGGATACGTGAGCTGGGCAGCAGAGTTGCATGGTGGCACTTGAGCCACTGCTGAGGGAGCAGCAACATGCTGGCTCTCAGCATCTCATAGGTGTGCTGCTGGCTCTCTGTGTGAGCCCTGCCTGCTGCCTTGCAGGTGAGTAGTGCTGTTCAGCAATTTAGCTTTGAAATACAACCTGCACCAATTGGTTCTGTGGCACCCACTTATTCTGCTTAAAACCCCAGGGGAAGCCCATTGCCATTCCTTGAGCAGCACCAGAGCTGACATGGCCTCTTTTCCTTGCTGCAAACAAGCTGCTCTGCCAGTGTGTCAGACATCTCATTTCCTTCTTTTTTTGTGGGCATGGAGCCCAGCTGCTGAGCACATGCTGCAGTCTCCCTCTGAGTAGGGCCCTAAGAGAAAGACTGAGGAACAAAAGAGTGCAGCCAGCATGGCTGACTGGCAGCTGGAGTCAGCCTCCCAGGCAAGTTGCTTGTAATGTTTCCTGCACAGTCTCTGGGCTGAGAAGAGGGGACAAACGTGTGCTCACTGTGCACTCTCCTGCTGCTCACTCCCAGGTTCCACAAGTGCAGAGCCCTGGGCATGGCCCTCAGAGCCAGTAGCATCCTCCTGTTTCTGTGTTGCCACTTCCATGCTCTTCAGGCACTCTCTCTCTCTTTAAAAACACACAGGCACTTGCAACAGAGAGAAAAAAATAGTTTATGGGCTTGTCTGTGGGTGGGCATGAGTTCAGGTGTGTGGGAGAACAACTGCAAAGGCATGGTACATGGTCTTACACATATATGTGGTACATGTACACACCTGACAGGGTCTGTATTAAACCAGACTGTGGTAAGTCCCTTGGTCCCCCTCCCTCCTCCTGAGGGCCCTGGCCTGAAACATGTGTGAGTTAACGTGCAGCAGTGGAGGAAGCTGCTGTGCCTGTCTGTCATCCACCCCTGATCCCAAAGTAGCTGCCCTTGGAGCAAGAGCCACTTAATCATTTTTGAATCAGCTCCTGAACAGCCATAGCTCATAGCCCAGCACATTAAGGTGAACTGGCACAGACTGCAGTTTGCCTTAATGGACTGCAGCCGTGCAGGAGAGGCTTTTCCAGCAGTGAAGCTCTCCCTAGCACACAGCTAGCCCACTGTGGAAGTGCAGTGGGATGGACACAGCTCCAGCCTGATCTGTCAGTGCTGGAGAGCCAACTGACAGATGGAAGATGAGCGAGCTTGCATGCTGCAGGAGAGTGCAGGGATTTCAGCCTGCTTCCCACACATGCTGGGCCAAACTCAGGGAGCCCTCCTGGCCCTGTCCCCCTCGGTCATCACCAGTAGGTGTGCCAACAGCACCCGTTAGTGATGGGGTTATCCTCCTAATTGTCAGAAAGGAAGCAGTTGATTTCCCTTTTAGGAAAACTGGGACACAAAGAGATAAAGAGCCAAGAGTGAAGTAGTTTGGGATAAAGACCTCTGTGTCAGCAGTGGCATCCTACTATTTCTCTAGTACACACTTCTTGCTTTCTTAAACCCCCTGGTTCATTCTAATCAGTTCTGCATGAAAAGTACTTACTGTCTTGCAGATACAACATTCAGTTTCCTGTTCCATTTATTCTCCCAATTGCTTACATTTTTCCTTTTCTGTTCTTACCACTTTTGTAAAACGTGTTAAACTACATTTCCTGCTGTTTAAAAATGAACCAGAATTAAATAGCACCTTGCCTTTGAGATGAAGCTGTTAGAAATAATAAAATGGTGTTAAAATATCTGCACCCGCATTCTATTTCACGGTGGGTCGCAGTTCTAAGGAAGCTGCTGACTGGGTGGAAAATTCGGTGGTTCCCATGTGGAGTGATAGGGAAGGGCTGATTTCCTGCACTGAAGCCCTTATGACAGAGGTGATGAAGCCCTTGTGTCACTCAGTGAGGACTGTCACCATCCCACCCTTGCAGACAGGCTCATTGATCCTGCAGGCTGGCATGGGAGAGGGAGCTGAGCTGTCCCTGCTCCAGCCTCTGGACAATGTCACTGAGAGCCACATTTAGTCACTGGCATCTCTCACCAGCTCTGATAGTGAGGGGGTGGTTCCAATTTCACTGGGGAAGAGACAGAGGGTGAAGGCCTGTGGGGTTTCCAGTCAGAGGGAACAGGGGGATGGCCTGGAGAAAGGGCCTGTCTCCCTCTCCTAGCAGTTCCAAACAGCTATGCCAGGGCCAGCTGCCAGGCGTTTCATTTGTTACACTGCTGAATGCAGGGATGCTGCCTCGTAGGATGGCTGTCCAGAAAACTGGGCTAGATTCCCCCATGAGACCCAGGCTGCTGAAGTTGGTGGGATCCGGGTACCTCCCAGAGAGATAAACGAGTACTCCTTTGTGAATAAACTTCTGGAAAACCTTCACTGAAAGTGTAGAAGAGTCTGCATCTCTTTTATAGTTAAATGTGTGGTCATTTCTGTAACTGATTGATTGTGACCCCTTGAAGTGCTTCTGAGGCATGGTAAAGTTGTTTCATTACTCACTGGATTTTAAAATAATCTTCTTCCTATCTTCCTGTAGAGTTTACTAGGGCTCTAGCTTGCACATGGTTCCGTGGGAGCTGGCTTGAGGAACACATTTCTACTTAGCCAGCTGAAATGTCTACCTCACTGCCCTCTCTTCAGGTGGAACTTTCAGAGATGCTCTCTACACCTGAGCCCTACAGGCTCATGAGGGCTGGTAGGATCTCAGAGGTACTTAGACACCTTGTGTTGATATTAACAGCAGCTGTCAACATGCAAGTCAATGTAGTGAAATAAAGCAAGTGTATGCTCCCAGGCCAAAGTTGGAAGCTTCCCACAAAGAATAGGATAGGAATTTTTACGGTTAAATGTGTCTCCTTTTGGATCTACAAGCTGTGCAGGTGAGTCCCAGTTGCAGTGGGAGCTCTCCCTTATTTTTCCTGGACAGCACAGAAGGTGGAATTGAGGGAAAACATTACTACAGGCAACCTCGTATGTGCTTGGGGTCCGAGAGAAACATTGTACTGGCATTAACCCAAACCCCAGTCCTGTTTTTAACCTCTGCTGTGTGAAATGCATAATCCAGGGTTATCTTTTACTTAAGTGTAAGCAATTGCTAAGCTGAGTTTCCAGCTGTGAATACAGCTTACCCTGTGACTGCAGCACTTGGATGCCGACAGATGTGTGTGTTACCAGCTGACACTTGGAAAGCCAGATTGATTGGCTCAAATAGAAATTCAGAGATTTATTTGAGGGCTGTATAGGCTCTTCAGAGCATCTCCTCCATTCAGGCTGTCAGTTCTGCCTCACAAGCACGTCTGAAAGGTGGCTGTACAGGTTCTGTTTAGATGCAACGTGGCAGAATTACAGTTTGTTTTATTTTTTTTTACAGATATAGTAGAATTAAGCCTAAGGTTTATTTCAGTTCATTGCATAAGGTTATCTGTAATCTACAGATCTGGGAACTGCTTGGTTAGTTCAGGGTGGTATGCTGGCATATCTAGCCCCTCCTCTGAGGCTGTGCAAGGTATCAAAGCAAAAAGCCTCAGAACCTAAGTGGTGTTTTAGCATGATATATTTCATTCTGTTTTCACTGTAATGTCTTTTTAATGACAGTACAGAAATCTCTGCAAGGTGTACTTTCTACCTGTATCTCCATACTCACGTCTCATACATTTGTACTCAGGAGGTACATCCCCTTTGTTCTTCCTAACTTGGATCAAGCAGATTTTATTTGAGCACATCTCTGGCTGTGTTATGCCTTACACCTGAATAATCACGGGTTGAATTCCCAATTAGCTTGCCTTTTGCAACTAAAATCCTGTTGATTTCAACAGTATAGACTAGCTTGAAATACACAGTGAAACTGCTCTCCCAGTGCATCCCGGGGGAACCTTGTAATCTTATTAGATGCACCTGCTGCCATTTCATTTTAACCTCTAAGTTTTTCCCTGAAGCATAATGAATTCAATATTCCTCTGCCACAGAAAACCTTCACAAATGTGCTTTGCCATCACTTTGAGGAGGAGCATACCTGCCTCTGAGGGGCTGCCAGCAGCACCTCCATCCTCCACTGCCCAGCCTGGAGCAGCTGGGAATCACCTCCATCTTCTGCAGGTGCCCCTAGACCCTCCCAGGTCCCATGGGTGATCGCATGACCATTCCTGGTGTGTGCCCAAGCCCCAGAGAGGCACTGTAGGTGCTTATGGGGAGCCGTGTGGCTCTCTCAGCCTGCAGAAACTTGGCTCTAAATCTTTTCATATGGCTTGTAAATCAGTTATAAAGCAGGATATAAAGTGTCTTTGCAGCTTCTGGGATATCAGGCCTCTTCACTGCTGGCTTCACAGCTGTTACTTCTAATCAACTGGGCAGACACCATAGAAATGTCAGTTTTAATAAACATTCTTTCATTTCAAGTTGGATTTAGGTTTTACTGGTGGAGGGCAGGGACTGCTGACCTTTCGATCTCCCATGTCAGAGCTGCTCACAGAATACATGTTGCTTCTTCCCTTGCTGCTCTCCTGTGTCCTGAAAATGTAAGGGGGGAAGGGTGGGGGGCTGAGGAGGGGAACAGACACACTGACATGAAGCACCTGACAGTGACCAGCCTGAACCCCTGGACCTGGCATCCCAACCCAGATCCCATCCTGGACAGTGGGCGGAAGCCAATGCCTCGGGAGGAATGTGAGGGCATGAGAGGGCTGTGGAGCTTTCTGCAAGAAACTCTCTGAGCTTTCAGTGGTCTTCATCTCAGGGATTTCAAGAACCACCCACCATGTCTCTGTGTTAATTAGAGGTGTTTAATTAGCAGTGGCTCCTTTTGGATCTCACACTGCTCTGAGACCAGACTGTGCCAAACTTTGTAAGTACTTTAGAGCAGCCACTTAAAAATCTGGGAATAAATAAATGGCAGAGCCAGCATTTTGGCTCGAATCCCTGCTGGGAGCCTGACATGGTGGGCTGAGACCTGGGTCTTGCCTTCAGGGCTCAGGTTCCTCTTTGCACCTCCCAATCTGTGCCAGGCCATGAGCTCTCAAAGAAGCCCTGCTGTTGGTACCATTCACTTATCATAAGGCTTTGACTGCCCACCTCCCTTCCCTCGCCCCTTCTCCCTGCCATTGTTGGCAGTGATGTTGCCCACCCTCACCATCTCTAAACAGGCTATGTCCATCCTGTCCCCTCCCCTCTATAAGCCAAAAACACATGGGCATTCTGTAACATTTTTATTGCTCTTTGTTAGCCTTGCTATGTCTAGGAAAATTACCAGGCGTTATCCAAGATTTGGGGAGAGTAGCTTCTTGCAGGTGCCATTTTTTATCAAAGCTGTATGGGTTAAGGGAAGAAAAAGAAGAGGAAGAATACTGATTTGTACATTTTTCAGTCACTGCTGTGGAATTACAGGCAAGGGAATGAATCCATTCCCAGGAAGCCACCAGCAGAATTTGTTAAAGGGTATGAGATGAAGTATTCTCAGCAAGTGGAAGTAAATCACACTGGGAGACAGGGAGAGAGGGAAGGCCCCCATGAGCCCCATTGCAGATGCTGCCTTCTCAGCCCAGCAGCATCCCAGGGCAGACACTGATGTGGTTTGGCTTGCAAGACTCCCACCATCACTTTCAGACCCAGGAAAAGCATTCCCCTCTCACAGTGCTGTCAGAAGCTGTTGCACAAGAGGCTCTGTGTGTCCATATGCCGCTTGTGCATGTGCACTTCAGCACAGGGGGAAAGCAGGCAGGGTTTCATGCTGATTCTGGGGAATTTGGCTTCCTTTAAACCCAGGATCTCTGCTCAAACTTATTTTTTTCCCCCAGCAATTGCTCTTTGTCAGGACCTCAGTATTTTCTGGGAACATGTAATATGTCTGGCCATTTCTGTCTGTTGAGGAGAATCAATGTGTGGGTCGTAATATGTATTAATTCCCTGGAGGAACATTGAACAGTTTCCTCTGCCCAGGTGGAAAAGGATAAACACAGCCACTGACATGCTGTTTAGTCTGAAAATAGCCCACTGAATGCATAATGAAGAACCTCCTGAGGTGTTACTCTGCATGTTAAAATGGTGTTCAGCAGCCTGTGCTGTCACACAACATAATTTGACAATAAATGTGCATCTAATCAGCCTCCCAATAGCTGACTGTCACCGTCTGGCCATTAGTATTACCTGTCTGTTCAATGGTAGCCGCATCTTCGGGAAACAAGAACTTTGTCGGTCCCAAAATATGTCTTATATGTGAGTGAGACAAATGAGGAACTCTATGTCTTGGCTTTGTGTTCAGTGTGCATTTCATGCTGAACAGCCCCTTGGGTTTAGCTGGTGAGGACAAAGGAAAATAAACATTTTTCTTCCATGGTAGAATTTCTGAATGATCAGGGGAAAGAGCACCCCATGTCCTTTGTAGGCCTAGTGAAGGCAGAGCTGCTGAGGGTCCTTCAGTGAAATGATGCTGCATCTTTCTGGTGCACACAGTCTCTGCCTGCATTGAAATAAAAATCATCAACCTTGATCCTTTAAAATGCAAGCCAGGGTTTGAGCAAAATGGCTCAGGTTGGAGTCAATTGACAAGTGGTTTCTGCAGTTTAATTCACACCCTGGTAACAACACTTGCATGAATGATATATAGATAACCACTTTTTTCTCTGAACGTTTGACAGCAATTAGGGCTTCTCTCCAGGGCAGAACATCATACTAACACTGGAGTGCTGGAGGAGGAGGTTAGGGTAAAGAAATTAGCCATCTGTCTGGTGGAGAGGGTATCCTCCAGGAGGCGGTTGGATGTCAAGAACAGGCAAAATGTTTCCATTCTCATTGTCCCGCGCTTCAATTGTACACAAAGGCATGAAAGGCACATAGAAGCCCCATTCACTCCCAGTTATGTAGAGGTCTGTCACCAGCCACCCCGACAAACACCCCCTGGCAGTTGCAACGAGTGGCAGCTGAGAGCTGCTCCCCTCCCCTCTGTGCTGTTTGCAGAGCGACCCGTCAATTTTGGCTGTCCCATCGTGGAGAGCTGGGAGGCAGGGATCTAGGTGCTCAGCCGGGGAAAGCAGAGCCTGACTGCAAACGAGGAGGCAAAGTAGTTCTTACAGCCCTTCACTCCAGGCAGGAGGATGGATCCAGTGCAGGCTTGGGTTCCACAGCACATTTCTGTGCTGTCAGCCCTGGATACAACACTGCGGCAGTGCAGCAGAGGAGCAGGCAGATCTCATCAGCCCTGGGTGGCTGTTTGTCAGCTCACCCAGCGTGGCCATACTCCACACTGCTTGGAGCAGCACATTCATCACACTGATGCTCGGATCCTTGATTTAAAGAACTCCGCATCACCGAGGACAGTACCTGCTAGATAAGGCTGGTTGAGGGTTTAGGGAGCGTGTGTTGACATTTGGTCACGTTAGTCACACTGAGCTACACAGCCAGAGAAAACTGCCAGGTCTCTTGCTACCTGCTCTGAAGGACTGTGTCTATGATTTCTGCTACACAGGCATGTTACTTTTTTGTTTTGTTTTCTTCTCTCTTTTTTTTTTTTTTTAAGAAACCAATCAGCTACAGCATTTTCCTCTCAGGAATCTAGTTCTGATAAACACAATGCCCTTGCACAAGTCCCCTAGCTTGATGATTATAAAATTCAAATATAGGACAAATTTTCTTGCTTAATTTTTACATGCGCCTGTGTGTCTATAGAGAAAAGCATGTGTGAGAGAGCAAGGGACAGCAGAACATGTGTTTTCACTGTCAGCTTCAAAGGGTAAATTATCAATAGCATAACTTGATTCCAAACCACTGCCATGGTAAAAAAATAGATCTCACCAGTAAAGCTCCTCTATCAGCCTTCCTAATTGTACCTAATTGAAAGCAAACCAGTGGGAGACTCCAAGTCAGAACTACAATTTAATAAGAAAATTAAAATAAATGCAAAAAAATATCCATTGGCTTAACCTGACAGAGCCAGGATACAACCTGACACCCTGCCAGTCAGGGTGCTGGTAGCAGTCTGATTAAATGGTGGCTGCAGTCCTGTTGAAGTGATAGATGCAGTTCTGTTGAAGCAGTGATCTTGTAGAAGGGTCTGGTCTTCTGAAGGTCCAGTGGTGGTTATGGAGCTCTTGTCCTCTGGGAATTCTGTGGGTAAGGCTTTTTGAGGAGTTCCAAATCACAGATTATGTCCAGGTAGGAATGCTTCCTTCAGCCCCCTGGATGGAGTATCTCACAATGGGATGATTTAATTTTCAGAGTCGTGCAGTGAGGCTTGATGGCCCATTAGCAGAAGATATCCCCTGGAGTTATCAGAGATGAGTCATGGAAGAGATAAGGAACACTGCCCCACCTGATTTTAACAGCTTCTGGAGGTAGTGATAGAATACATACTTTTTTTGTTGTTGTTATCTTACATTGTAACCTAAGACACTAATGTGCAAAGAAAGCCATACACAATGCCTTAAGGGAGGGCTCTGGCCCCCTGGTGTCCCCCAGCTGACAACTGGTGTTTCCCTTCCTCCAGATCCTTTACACTAATTCTGTACATTTATTAAGTGGAAGACTGCAATGAAAGTTAACTCTCTCAAGCTTCCAAATGTCAAGTGAGACTTGCAAGAGTGACAGAACTAGGAACTCCTCTGTTTCCTTCCTGGACTCTCTCAAGCTGGCTTTCCCCAGTCTCATGTCTGACACCTTTCTACTCCTACACTTGGCTGTAGGCTGTATGTACTAACTTGTGGTCAACTGGGCTGAGTTTGGGCAAATCTGTTTGGCTTCCTCATAGGTGCACATGGCCAGTGGCAAACTAAGTTTTCTTTATTAACAGTAGGGATAGTCCTTGTGATTAAATATATTTTAAAAGTGGTGCCCATGCACACCTGCCTGCCCAGCAGATGATACCTCCAGTAGATTTTTCAGGACATACTGGCAGATGTTCTTCTCAGTTGTCTTTCCTCAGCAAATGCTTTTCTTTTTCAGAGTCCCTCTCTGAACCTCAGTTTTTGTTCTTGTTCCCCCGATTTGTCTGGAGTTATTCCCAAACCATTAGTTAGCTAAGGTGGTCAGACCTGCAGTGCTGATGGGGCACATTTCATCTTTCAGCAGACCCATGATCACTCATGGATGGCTTGTTAGGACTACGTGTTTCAGTCTTGGTAGCCTTTAATGAAACAAAATCATTACATTTACATAGGAAGCATTACACTAACCCGGTCAACTTACAGAACTCATAAATTGTTAGTGTGACTCTTTTAGGGAATGAAGATCCAGTAACCAGCCCGGCACAGAGATCCCACAGAACACTTCCTGCACCTTCTATGAAAGTCATAGATTTAGTATTTCACAGATTTACTATTTAGTATTTCAAAGTTTGGTAGGGACACCTTCTTCTTACCCAGTTGTTAGGATTTAATTCCTGGAGCAGTCAGTACTTAAATTAAGTGGAGGACTGATGTGAAATCCTCTGACCTCTTACAGTCCTTCACACCCTTTGGTAGAAAGGAGCAAGGAAAGCAAAAGATTAAGTAGACAATAATGACAGTAGAATCCTTGGGGAAAAAATGGGAAAAGAAAGTAAAGGAGAAGGAGAGAAATTTTATTACTTGGTTCCTTTTGTAGCATGGATTGGGTTTGGATGTCTCAGCTGCTGTTGCTGCTGCTGCCACCAGTATTTATTATTCATTCTTTTAGCACAGCTAAGGAAAAATAGTTGAAATAAACTCAGGAGCATGACACTGGGTAACAAATGATTTTGAATTCTGTCCCCAAGCATAAAGTTTCAGTTTCATAGTTCAAAGGCTATATAGATGGAAGATCCTACTGTGGATGAAAATAAAATCCAACTGGTGGGTATGTGGATCTATAAATAGATTCTGGTGGGGTTTTTTTTAACCAATCTACCTGAAACTTTCAGTAGCCTGGACCTGACCACAAGCGCAGTTCTGTCTTCTTACACAGGTACTTATTGAGAGGTTTAACACTGTACCCAATGATTAAGGATATTTACAAAGATGAGTTATGAGTGAGATTATTATTTCAGATGAGCCCTGTGCTGCAACAGAGCTTTGAGCTGTCCTGCCCCTCCTGGCATCCCAAATTCTGAAATGGCCTCATCTGGGAAACCCAATTTACTACTGAAAAAGGTGTTACATGTTGGTATAGAGGATGTAAAAATGCTAAGCATCAGGAACCTATTTAAGCAATTTACACAGTGTTGAAATGTTGTGGGTAGAGATTCTCTGAGAGGCATTGCTGGTGAAAGTGAAGAATTTCTGGTGACAGCAACAGTTGGGTGTTACTGGCTCATTTGCCATCCTCACTCTGGTTGCAGTCTCTGAGATTCTGTTAGTTTGGCACAGCCTGCCTTTTGATAGCAGGTTGGAGGGCAGCCACAGAGGTGGCTTCTGTGAGAAGCTGCTAGAAGCTTCCACCATGTCCAACAGAGCCAGTCTCTGATGCCTCTGAAGATGGACATGCTGCTGGCCCAGTTACAGAGCTTGGTAACACCCCTGTGATGACACTTTTAAGAAGAAAATCAAAGCAGCGCAGGCCCAGTTTTTTTCCAGGGGCGGCAAAGCGCCGTGGCCGCCGCCATCTCGGCGCGGCCCGCAGCGAGCCCTGCCTGCCTGGCCGCCCCTGGCCGGCCCCGCCGCGGGCAGAGGGGCAGAGGGGCAGAGGGGCAGAGGGGCAGAAGGGCAGAGGGGCAGAAGGGCAGAGGGAGCAGCTTCTCCTTCCCAGCGCCCTGCGTGAGGAGAGGCGTCACACAGCGCCAGCGGGGCCGCCTGGCCGGCAGCGGGAACGCGGCAAATGACTCCCCGGCACGGAACCTGGATGAGACCAAACTCTCGGCGCTGAGGGAGCCTGCAGGAACCTTTGGATTGCTGGAACTTGTTGGCAATGGTACCTGCAAGCAGCAGTTTTTCTGCTAGTCAGGGAAGAGGAGGAGGTGAGGACACGTGAGGGAAAACAACATGGCAGCAGCAAGGCCAGCGGAGAAAAAGGAGGGGGAGGAGATGCTTCAAGAATCGAAGCTGAGATTCCTCTGTGAGCCATAGTGAGAACCACAGTGAAACAAACTGTCCCCCTGTGAGGCACGAAGTCCCTGGGGGATACAGAGATCCACTTGCAGCCCATGGGAAAAGTGCTCACGCCAGGGCGGGTGGATGCTGGAGAAAGCCATGATCCAGTGGGAGACCCGAATGGGCAGAGAGGGCCCCTGCTTCCAAATAGAGCAGCCTATCCTTAGAGGACTGCAGTTCGTGGACGAGTGACCCATGCCACAGCAGTTTTGGGATGACTCATTGCCCATTGGAGGGCCCCCACAGCATAGCAGAAGAAAGACCCCTCTCCCTGAGCAAACAGAAAGAGATCTCTAGTGACAAACCTAAGCACCCACACGCTGTCTCCTTGCGCTGTCGGTGGGAAGCAGAGAGGGGCTGGGGGAAAAAAAAGCTGGTTTAGGAACTTATTTCGCTTCTCATTATCCTCTTCTGATGCTGTTAAAAATAAATCTACTTTATACCTTTACATTTAAACCTATTTTGCCCTTAGAGTGTTTTCCTCCCAATCCTTATCTCAACTCATAAGCCCTTTGTTAATTCTTCTTTTCCCCTCTCTTCTGCCCAGCTGTAGCAGAAGAGGGTGAGCGAACAACTCTCTTGAGTGCCTGGCATTTAGTCAGTGTCAAACCCCAACAGCCATCTAAAATTGTTGACTTTTGTTGGTACTGGTTTGTACAATACAAGTTTCATTTGGGTCAGTAGAGAAGATGCTGGTGTGAAGGAGAGGGCCATATGTATGCTTGCTTGTAAAGTCCCTGAAAACAGATGTTTCTGTTGAATAACAGAACATGTTGAGGCTGAGAATCTTGGAGCACTTAACATGCTGCTGCACACTAATATGGAAAAGTAGAAGAGAGAAAGGATGGGCCATGCACTAAAACAGAGAGCTGTTGAGAATGGGTGGAGAGCAGTCAGCATAAAGAAGCATTATGTAGAAGATATGAACAGAAGTTACTGTGGCTTTGCTGCCCCAGAAGGTAAAAAATTTCTTCTTTCTCCTTCCCTCAGCCAGCTGTCCCTTCTCGTTCTTTGCATCAAAAGTGGACTCAGCAGTAAAATTCCTCACAAGTGTTATTTCTTCATGAAGGGTTACTGCTTCCTGCCACATCTCCTATGATGTGAAGTCTGGGATTTGCTTCATGAAGTGAGGTAATCATGTGAACCTCACAAGCAGAGATATATGTGGACAGCAGTTAAAGCTAAAGCTATGCAATGTGTACCATGACCTGGAGGACAGGCAGATCATTTAACAATGAGAACAGTAAGAAAAAGAAATAAACACTTCCTTCTAGACCTTGGTGCAGTCCCTCCCTGCTTTCCCAAATTAATCCTCTTAAGTTTCCACAGAGTGTGTGTGGGGTTGAGGGAAACACTCATAGTTGTTTTGCTGGAGGGTGGTTCCCTGTGCCTTTGGAAAGAGGCCTTTGCTGAAAACCAAACAACAAAACTTTCCCTCCAAGAAGCCAAAACAACACAAAAAGTGTTTGAAAGTGTACAAGCACATCCATTGCTTTTGGCATGGTCTTTGTGCAAGCATACAAGAACAAATTTTGCTCTGAAAGCAATGAGACATGTGGAAGAAGCAGTAACACCCTGCACATGTGTCACAACACACTGGAAATATTATCCTGACTGTATAATATGTTCAGGACCTCATAGTGGATTCTGGGCAAGCAAAGGGCTGCTGCATCTTGTATTTCTTGGCTTGGAGTGCTCCAGATAACCACTTAAGCATTGGGGGGAAAAGTCTTAAGGAAGGGGTATTAAGAAAGAAACAAAACCTATTTTCCAATTCCAAACATAACTAAATACCATCATAACATTTTGTTACACTGACAACTCTAGAGATAAATTTAATCAATTTCTACCTGATTTTGCCTTAAAGTTTCTGCCTTCCCAGACTTCTTCAGAAAAAATGGTGTCTCATCTGTTTACACCTTTTGGAATCTGGCCATGTATAAACCAAGTGGTAATGTTATTACACTGTGGGATTTTATCTGTTGGTTTTTGTCCCAAGACTTGGATTCCTGGAGTCAGATGATTGAAATGTCTTAGTACAGCTCTTGTATTTTTTAAGCAAGTTTCTGTACTCCATGGATGTAAAGTTTTACATCTGGAATAGAACCAGCTGCAGGTGTGTTTTCTGTCCTTAACTCTCTGGTGGGGAAAGGCAAGACAAGCTCCTGATTTTGAAATATGAGAGAGCTGTAGCGCTGAGATTTGCAGCACTGCAGAAACCAGGAGCATCCTGTCCTTCTGCGAGTTTCTTGCAGAAGCAGTGATTGCCAGGGAGATATGTCTTCCAGTGGTATTTACAGCTTGATGTTGATTGTATGGCACAAGTCATTAGAAGCCTGACCACTTTCTTATCCCTTTCAGTACTGTGAGTAGGGCATTTCACTCCCAGGCTGTGGAAGCTTGCAGATCACTTTCCTACCTATCTCTCACATTCCCACTGGGATGTGTTTGCCAAGCCTCAGCAGCACTTTGGAGCTGAGTGAAACTCAGAGGCATCTGATGTCTGAGTAGGCACCTCTGGTGAAAGTCAAGCTGCCAGATCTTCTCTCTCAGTGCCAAGTGGCAGCTTCAGGGAGTGCATCCAGGGAGGGTGGTCAAGTAGCACCTTGCTGCCCATGCAGGGATGTGGTTTCACTGCCAGTGCAGCCTGTACCCACTGGCATACCACCCCTCCTTGGGCTGGGACCCAGCAGGCTTGTGGCATGTTGGTGGCTCTGACAGAAACTAGCTTGGAAAGCTTCTGTTGGAGCTCATCAGGAGGAGGCTTGAAAGGAAGGCAACATTCCCCTTTTGTGAAATGGCAAGGCATTTTTACTCCAGAGAGCCTCTGAGGAAGCTCCTCTCCCAGCAACCATTCAAATGAAAGACCACAGGTAAAGGCTACTGGGAAAAAAACACTCACTGCATTTTTCCTTTGTACCGACTTTGACTTTCTTCTTTCATATGTGGAAGAAAGAGCTGGCAGAGAATGCCTTCCCTTCCTACAAATGAGATTTCAATACCCAAAGAAGTTGACAGTGTCCCTCTCTATCTTATACTCTGACACAGTGGAAAGCTTCAACTTAACCCTGGTAGTTAAGCCATAATTGTCTGAACGGAGCCAGGGGGAAGCTTTGGAAAAGTGACACATGTATCACTTTTTTTTTTAAAATGTCACTCATCGTATTGGCTTTTAACAAGAGCACTCTCCAGGCCGTCTCTAGAAGGACCTGTCTGCTAACGGGCATATATCACAAACTTCTTGATCACCTCCTCTTCCCAGGCTTTTTATTGTTAGTTAAGGAGCATTGATGTGCTGCAAGATTCTCTCCTTACAGTAATTCCAGTGTGTTGGACTAAAAAGTTCTCATGGGAGCTGAGAGACGGGCTAGCTGATCTTCTCCATCACTGCCTTCTGTGATTCCATCATTTGTACGTGACACTTCTCTAAACAGTGCCCTTAGAGAGCACTGCTGGCAGTACAGGTCTAAAATGCTGGGATTATCCAAGGAGAGCCTTTCTAGCTCCAAGTACATCACATAATAAAAAGTGTAGACAGCTTAACCAAAGCAGTGGTTTTGTGGTCTAAGCATCTGGTGCATAATCGAGGGACTGTGGCTTGACTCCCATTGTCTGCCACTCAGGTCATGACTTGGCATGGCAACTTTTTGGGAGCATGGTGCATTGATCTGCAGAGCTGTCACCATGCTGAAGAGCTGCCCCAGAGGGCAGCCTCGTACACTGGTACGTGCTCTGGCAGCAGGACCAGAGCCTTGGTGCAGAAGGGCTCCACACCTTCCTCAGGTCTTCCACTCATGGGAAATACCTCTGGGGCTGCTCCCTGCTTGGGGATGGTGGGGCATCTCCTGTTCACTGAGCTTTGCTTCCAGTGGGCACAGCAGTGAGTGAGTGCTGGTGGTGTAGCACAGCCTGAGAGACACCACCACAACCACCAGCACTGCTGCCCAGCAAAAGCAGCCCAGAGCAGTGGCCGTGGCCAGGCCTGGCCCCCATCTCCACATCCTCCCTTAATAAATGTTCCAGCAGCGACTGAGCCTTGCTCTGGCGAGACAGAGGTGCCTGTAAGGAAGGGCTGGGTGTGTGCCTGGTAGTGTGCAGCACTCACAAGTGACACTTGACAAAGGGGAAGCAGTTTGCTGAAGGGGGAATACACGGCTGTCAGCTCCCTGCAGCCATGATGGATTCATGGGGCTCTGCCGCTCCCTCTCGCCCTGGCAGAAATAAGGACATGCTTGTCTCAGCATCCACAGAAGCTGCCACTGCCTGGGCCACAGCAAATCCCTCCATTTTAGCCAAGAATCCTGCTGTCTTTCTACCTGCTCCTTAACCTATGTTTTTAGTGACATTGCTCAAAGGAAGTGGGAATCACATAGGATAGAGAAATTTATTTTCTTTCTTTGGTCTTCAGGAAGGGTTTTTTGTCAGTTGATTTGTTTAGGTGCATGCAGACAAGAAATACAATTCTGAGCTTTTATTTGGAGAAAATGTTTTATCTGTGGATGCATGCTAGCACTGTAGATCCCTGGGTCCTCTTGCCTTGCTGGATTTGGGGCAGTTTGTTGGAATCAGAGGAACTGTCCCTGTTCTGTAGGGGTGGAGATGCTAAGGCATCCGGCACAGTAATGATTTGTCCAAAATCTGGATTGTGAATGTATCAGGCTGCCAAACATCAGTCTTATAACATCTTCTCCTGTGTAGGGCTAATAAAAATGTATCCTGCACACTTCCTAAGGCTGCATACAACCACCTGCCCCCTTTCCACCAGTTAATGACCTGTCTGGAACCACAGAAATTTGTCTGTTCTTGGGAGACCAGTCAGCTGTAGGCAAGGTGACAACACAGGCTTTTTGCCTGAAAGAAAACAGGTTGATCTAAATAAGATTCTGAAATAAATTCCTTCTTTTCCTGTACCAGCAGCATGCAGGACCCTAAGGCCACAGTACTTCCTTGCGTTGCTATTGACAGAATGCTCTGGATCCTGAGGAGCTCTTCAAAGAGGGACAACTTGTTTACCTTTACTCCTTTTTGATCTTGCTTCATGAACACACAGAGCTGTCCTGTCACTGAGCAAAGAGAGGTGTGCTCTGGCTGACTGGAATTACTTGGACAGTACAGAGCATTCCCAAAGCTGAGATGAAATGTAAATCGTCAGCTAGCCATCCATCACTTGAGAAAAGAATTGTAAGACAGAGTAAAGAGACACATATTAACAGAAAACAGGAGCTGGTTTTGTATTCTGTTTTTTCATTATCTCAGTAGGGAAAGGTTCTGTGTCATGTTCATACCTTAACTGTGGTGAAGGGAAGGGGCCTGATCCTTCTCCAAGACAGAGGCAATAAGTGAGGTTGTGGCCAAGGTGCCCCATGCTTGCCCAGTGGTTGCTCAGAAGCCATGATAGCATCAGGCAGAATGCCATTTAAAAATATCACAGACAAGGGTTTGACAGGATTCTCTGTGTGTTCCCTTGCTCTGGAATTGGTACCACAACCCATGTGTAGATATTCTTTATGGAAAAAGAAAGCCTATGTTAGATGTGCATTCTCTTTTATGATTTCTCTCTCTTGAAATGGATCTGATAACTCTTAAAATTTCTGAAAGCTTCAGAGGAGAAGGAGGAGATGTCTGTGTGCTTGTTCAGCACTAGTCCCCAGTTTGCCCTCCTCAGACTTCTCCCCCTCCCATCTACTCATAAGCATGGGATTGCAAACAGGATGTATCAATTCAGCCTTATCCCAGCAACAGAAGAGCCTCCTCTGTTGCTGTTTTGGGTTCTGTGGGTGCACCCTGCCCTCCACGCACCCAGCACAGTGAAGTGTTTAATTCAGCCTCCTCACTCATTTGAAAGGAGGCTGTTGAGCACTCTGACCACCACAGCCCCACTTCTACAGCTGGCTGTGAATTTCTGAGTGTGCAGTGATAGCTTCTGCTCTGACTCCAGAGTTTTCCTGTGGAGCTGTGAGATGCAATCCTGCAAGCACACTGGAGCTAAATATACTTTCCTGGGCTGCCATGCAGCCAGACAAATGGGGCAGTGTCAATACCAGCCTTTTCCAGTGCTGAACAGGTCAAGTCATTCTGGAGGAGGTGAGGCCTAGTTCAATTATTTAGGCAATTAAGTTTGTTTTGGTATTTAACCAATCTTTGGACCTCTCTGTGCTAATGTTGTTTGTACACCCCTAGAAAATGCCACGTGACCTGCATTGCAGCACCGCACTTGGCTTTGGCAGCCAAGGCTATTGCAGAGGAAGGTTTTCACCCTCCAGGCAGACTTTGGCTGCAGAAAAATGTTGTGGGTTTTCACTTGTACAAGGCCACAGCCTTTAAGAAAGATGAGAAAGTAAACTTTGAAGCAGTTCAAGTTTACTGAGGGATAATAACAGTAAAAACCTGGAAATAGGACACACAACACTGGCTTGTTTCGCATAGGATCACTAAACTGCCAAATTGGTGCCAAACAATTTAGACCATAGGGAAATATTTTGAGGGAATGGAGTGAAGTTAATTAGTCCTTGATTTTGACATTATAAATCTTCAGTCATTTTCTCTTGCAAACTTCTGTGTCTATGCCCAGGACCTGATGAAGATGCAGCAGCTTTCCTCCTCTGCATACGTGTTTGGGTTTAGATCTGGGTGACTGTGGAGCTGTTTGGTTCTCCAAAGGAAGGGTACAACTGTGGCTGTCACTGCACTTACAGTCACTGTGGAGAGCTACAGGACAGAGGTTCATAGTCTGCTGTGAGGAGGAACAGCAGGAAGACAGGGCCACTCTAGGAGCTTCCTGTACCACTTCCCCCAGCAGCTTTTGAAGGCTTGTGCCTCTGTCTTGGCTTGCATCTTTGCTGATTTTAGTGGGTAGCCAAAGGAGCTGAAGTTTGCTGCAGGATTGTTTCTGACATGTCAGAGAGAGGAAGAATGAGGTTTATTTATGCTTGGGTTTTTTCCTGAGCATTGTCACCATGCCTTTTTCAGGCAATGGTGTGTTTAAATCTCTTAAGAGAGAAATGCCTCATTGTAAGCAGTGAAAACACGTACTACCTCAGCTCAGAGTAACGGATTAATTTGAAAGGAAGCCAGCAAAGAAAACATGCCACTTACAGTTAAATAAAAATAATACTTCTAGTTGATGAGTATAGGGCAACAATGCACATTTCTAACATGTTGTGCTTGTTAAGGAGCTGATGTTTTTTGCAGTGACAAACTGAACACTAAAGTCTGACGACTCTGTTGCAATTTGGAGATGTCTGATGAAGTTAGACATGTGTCACCATGCTAAGAATCCCAATCCTTTTTATACAGATGATCTGCCTTACTAGGGTGCACAGGTATTGTGGCTGCAGGACAAGGAAGTGTGAGCACCACAGTTGAGTTGCTAGAGATGTCCATGACTTCTAAAAGCAGCACAGCACTGGAGAGTCCCAACACTTCTGCCAGTGGTGTGGCCTTCCTGCCTGACCTCAGGGTTTCTCACAGAGGAAATGCCCCAGATCACACCCTGGCCGTTGGCCATCTCTGGCAGTCCCTAGGATGTCTTGGAGAAGAGGCCTGGCAACTTTGGAAATACCTGGAATCACTCCACTGAGTCAGCACAGTAACTCAGTGGATATAAACTTGGCATTTTTCTTAAAGCAAAACCCCCGCTGCATTTCATTCACAGCCAAATGGGTAAAGACTTTCTGTCTTTGTGCCTATCTGTCGTAGGAGATCCTTAGCAGCATCTTCAGCTGCTTCTTTCCCAGAACTTGTTGGTAGTTTTTGGTGAAGCCCAGAAAAATGCCAGCCCTGGGATGAATGGTGATTCTGGTGGACACTACAGCTGCCAGTCTGTGTGCCAGAGATATCTGAGTCTTACATGTGTGTTTTCATACATAATATCTAGAAAATCAGGTGTGGGGTAATTAGGTTGAAATCCAGTGAAAATTCAACAAAATGTTTGCACCCAAAGGGTATGGCTCAGCATTTTCAGTGGACTACTGTGGAGATGCCTGAGTGCTTTGATTTTTGGACACTAAGAAGCAGACTTCAGAGACCCACAAAGATTGTGACACTCCTAGTAGTGCATTTTTTATTTGAAACACTATGAACTCAGTTTAGCAGCTGGAATATGGCACAGGAATCTCACCTCACATGGTGTTAGAGGGAATATTTCATTACCGAGTTTGCTAATGAAGCAACAGTGCTGCTGAAAAGTGACCCAGACCTGTTAAACCTGTCTGAAGTGAGAATTGTGATTCATTTAGGTGTTTCCTACTAGGTACCCAGTCTATTGCAGTGTTATAGGTAGTTTTGGAGGAAAAAAAATTTCAGATGCTAATGACAGAGTTACAGCTACAGCCTAAGAGGAGGTGGAGCTAAACAAAAGAAGGATTCATTACAGAACAAAAGAAACACTGGAGACTTTGAACCTAGGAGTCTCCCACACATCAACTAGGTGTACTGCCAATATGCTACAGATGTGTGTTACATGAACACATAAGGTAATGATATGTCTACAAAGGGCTGAATCTGTGTGATATTTTGTAGTGAATTATATTTAAGCAGGTGGGAAGCTGCAAAGTCCCCAGTCCCACCACATATCAGAAATAAGGTATTAAGAGGTCCAAAGCTATTTTCTGCACCTTTTGTAGACTCACAGCTGACAGCCACATCATGTGTTGGTAGATTGGAGCCCTGCTCTATCACTGGGAAGTACAACCCATGGTTTCACAGAGCCACTGTTGGCTTTGCTATGTGAAGGGTTTGAGGTATCAGCTCTCTGGGCAAAGTCTTTTGAATACAGACAAAGGATAAAGTAGCTGGAAGGAAGGAGGCAACCCATATCACTGGGGATTTCAGAGGCTCCTTTTTCCATGGTTCACCAGGTGAATACTGGTGGGATGCTCAAAGAGGGACTTGTTTGGGACAGGGCACACACAGAGCTCCCAGCCAGCCCCTGTTTCCCCAAATACCAACTGATTCAGCCTGGGGAGCAGAGGGTGTGCATAGCAGCACTGATTACCTAGAAGACTGTGCAGTCAGACTCAAAATAGTTGGGCCTCAAAATCAGGATTTAGTCACTGGGGAGTGACTGCTGTGCCAGTAACCCAGAGTGTAGCAGAAGGAAGCCCAAGCAGAGGTATTTACACCTGGAAGTTGTACTACAGGAGTTTGCCCAATAACCTGCTTTGTGCTTCACAAGCAACATCCGTGTCCAGGACACACCCCTCATGATCAGGATTGGGAGTTCCTGGCTGTACTGTAGCTTTTCTTATTCCTGCTGAGGAGAGAACAACTGGGAGATATGGATAAGATGTGGCTTTTGCTAGTGACTTCTACAACATCAGAGCTGGACCCTTAGGATGGGGCCAAGGACATCTCAAGGGAGCAAGAAAGGGCATGGGATTCTTGCAGCTGCAGAAAGAGCAGGGTCAGAATGCAAGTGCGTTAAAGATACTTATTCATCTGTAGAGATGCAACCAAAATATGCCATTAGCACTAACCTCTTCAGAATTCGATTTATTTAGCTCTAGGTGCATCTGTATAGTTTTTCTGGTTCCATTTTTTGCTATTGCACATTGGTTTCTCATTGTGTATTTGAATAGAAAAGGTATGGAAGCTGCTTTGGAAGATCTTTAATTGCAGGTTGTTCTCTTTTTCACTATACATTATGAAAAAAAATGTAGTAAGGAAATGTGAATGCTCAGCTAGAGGAGGTCACCGACAATCTATGCACCTGCCAATGCCACTAACTCCTTTGGATTTTGCACTGTAGGGGCCTAAAGGAAATATTCCCTAAAAATAGCCATCTAACTTATGAAAATGAGTCAGCCAAACCTTCCTTCAGCTGAGCCACAGCTGCCTGAGCATTCTGAGCAGTGATAATAGAAAGCTGCATTATGGATGCTTTTTCCTTTTATCAGGAGACTCAGCTTTACAAAGGATAAAGAGTGATGGATGGGAGATCTGCCCTGTTTTCACTTAAATAACTTCTAATATCACCTAAGAGGGAGCAGAGAGATTCTGTCATCCCATCAGCATTTTAGATTTGTGCAGAGCACAGCCTTGGTTTGGTGGCTGGGATTTTTGAGTCACCAGTGCTCTGCCACTTACTGGTGGGTTTTTTTACACATAGAGCTTTGCATGGGGACCCTGAGACATGATCAAATTCACAGTGATGGCAGGGTGTATTAATGAAGGGCATCATTCTTTGCAAACAGTGGTGTTTTTAATTAATAATTTCAGCAGGACTTTTCTGAGATTTGCATTTTTCTGTTCCATGTCTTTTTTAAGTTACTGAGATAATGAAATTACAAGGATGAAAGTGGGGGCAGGGGGAACCCAACTCAAAGTCTGGAAAATAATTGCTGCATTTTTTTCTAAAGAAAGACTGTAGTCTTCATTCCCGTTAGTGATAGCTCAAACAAGGCACCAGAGTTGAGTGGCAACTGCACCAATTAGCAATGCTGCTGTTGGTTTGTGAATTGCATGTGAAATGTAGAATTTGTCCAGAAGTGCTAATGCAAATTGCTCAACAAAAATGTGCCCTCTATGTCAAGTCTTTTCACTTGTTCTGACACACTGATGTCTCCCCAGATTTCTCTGATCGGCAGATCCCTCTCTCAGTTGACAGCTACAGGAGCTCATAAAGTAATGAAAATATTTCTTATTGCCATTAGCTGTGTCTCTTCAAGGAGGGCTCCGAGTCAGCACCAGCTACTTGCTACACAACATAATGCTGACTTTTATTTATAGGGTACTGGACTTCACATTTCAAGACTTAAATGCTAAAAGCCCAGTAAATGCCTAAGATTTTACCTGCACAGAAGTTCAAAGACCTGGTTATCTGCCACAACAGTAATTTGGTCACTTTGCATGTGTTCAGCATCCCCTGTTATTGTGCATGGTGATAACCTTTGTACTGCACTGGAGGGGGCTGAGTTACAATTGCCGTGGGAACTGTAACTTAGCATTTCCTGGCCTTTTCAGCACAGGATAGCTCATCCTTGTATTATGTTCTTTAAGAGAAGAAGAAGTGAAGCAATGGCACAGTGAAATGTTGGTGTTTTCACACCTACAGAATATAGAATAGTGTAATAGTGTGAAGTTGGATTTGTTAAACTATTTATGCACCTCTGAGCCATAGTCCCCGTTTAGGAGTCTCATTGTTCTGGGCTCTCTGCAGATGCAGGATGTAAATATGTTTCCTTCCCCACAAATACTTCTGACCTAAGAGTAAGATAAGAGATAATGCAGAGGGACAAACACACCAGGGAGCACAAGGGAACAGAAGACTGCTGGACATCATGGAGACAGAAACTTCTACAAATATAACTATACTGGGGGCACAGTTCAGGGTCAGATTTGTGTGATTTGGAGCCTCTCCTCCCAAGAATGAGATCCATCCAGCAGGGAGGAAAGTGTTTAGGCACTTCTTGCTAAAATGTAACATGTGGAAAAGAGTGGGTTGTGATGGGGTGACAGAAAGTCTCAGCAGTGAAAGAGAGATGATGTGTGAGGTGGCATATGCTGCAGCTGAATTTGAGAGCAAGGGAGGGTGTGGAAATCCAGAGTAAAGGGAATCCAAGAGAGGGCTGCAAGGAGAGAGATGCCACAGGCAGGATGGCAGGCAAAAAATTAAGCAGGACAGCAGAACTTGGGCAGTCTACAAGCAGGGTAAGATTGCAAGTGTCAGGGTGTGAGGCAGCAGGAGCCTGGCTGTGGGACTGCACAGAGCGTGGGGGCACAGATAACAACCAGGCCATGGACTGAGTGACAGCCAGGCCATGGTGTTGCCCACAGGGACTGAAGGAACAGGAAGGAGAGCAGGCCTAGGGACAAAGATGAGAGCCTACTTTGAGTTTGAGCTGACAGATATCCACAAGATAATCCCAGAGGCAGGGCATGAATTTAGTCGGAACAGACAGGAAGTGGCCAGGGACAGAGAGGCAGGTTGGTGAGTCACTGGTGCAGAGAAGGTTCCTGAATGTGTGCAGAGGGAGAACTCACTCTGAGACACAAGGGAGAAGGAAAGGAGACAAGGGAGGAGGACACAGAGCCACAGAATGGCAGCAGGTGGGAGGGTGAGCAGTGATGAACTAGTCTGAGTAACCCTGAGCAAGCAAATCAAGGTGTTGGAGTCAAGGAGGAGCACTGGGAAAGAAGAACCAGATTTCTAGAAGGAGCTGACAGGCTATGATAGAGAGCCTGGTGTAGTGCAGAGCTGCAGCCAGACAAAGGAAATTAGAAACTCTGTGATTCTGGTTCTGTGACAGAAGAGATGTGAAAGCCTGTTTGGAAAAGAATCTGTTGGAGATGGAGCCTAAATTCAGTCTAAATCATATAAATCATCAGCAGCACTCAATGAGCTTAGAGCTGACAGTGAGAAGAGATAGCGAGTGAGAGCTGGAGAGTCACTAGGAGTCAAGGGTTGTTGGATTTTTTTTTTTTTTTTTAAGCATGTCGATAAAGCATGCTTGTGCTGCAATGGGAAAGAGCGAGAGAACAGTGAGATATAAAACAGGAGAAAGCAGATGGGGGCAAGAGAGATGAGAAGAGAGGAGCCAGTGAGGTTGCCAGGACAAGAATAAGGGCTGGGGACCACTGGTGAGTCCACCTCCTCTGTGGCCAGGAGCAGAGAGCTGGGCAGGATGGGAAGTGGGGGTGAAGGGAGATCATGTCTTGCTTCAAATCTCTCTTGGGAGAGATCAACACAATCCTGTGCAAAGACCTGTGTCCAGTGAAGGCAGGGTTTCAGAAGTGAGTCAAAGGCTGCAAAAAGGCAGCTGGTGTTGCACTGGGAGGGCTAGTGAAGCTGGCAAAGATAAGTAGGCTTTAGAAGATGGCAGCATAGAAGGAGGCAAAAAAGCATTTATGTTGTGGGGGAAGAAAAAAAGAGAAAGAGAAATTTAAAGCTTAAGAGGTATCAAGGCTATCTAGAAAGCCTCAGACAACATTAATAAGGGCTTGATCAGCAAAGTAAGCTATGCCTTAAAGACCTGGAAGTCTAGGGACAAAGTCAGTTCTTCTAAAACCTGAGCTGAGTTAGGCCTTGCAAAGGAAATTAATTCAATTGTGAGGTTTTCCTTAGTTGTTTATACAGAGGGAACCATACAGTATGAGACATGTCAAGGTTAAAGACCTTAAAGACAAGCTAGGCATAGCCCAAATCAGAATGCCTTATCTCAGTTTTCAGTAGGACTAAGAAGACTGAGTGTCAAAGTAAAGGCCAGGTGGCTAATGGAAACACAAAGACCACATCCAAGAGGGAAGGAAAATCAAAAGAGTTTCAGGTGCTGGAACTAGGTGATCTGGGTTGCTTGGATTCCAGGCTATTAAAAGAACGGGCTAATGAAATCCTACACCTGTTGTGCCAACCCAACCATCTCAGTTTATCAGCAGCTAGTTATGTGAAAGCCCAGCAAAGATCCTGTGGCTTTGCCAGGCAGCTCGACCGCTTCCCTTGGGCCTGCCAGCTACCTTATGGAAGTATTTGGCTCTTGATTTGAGATGGAAGTCCCACCCCCATAGGGGCTGTACAAACAAGCACCTGCAAACAGGGCAAGGGACTTATTCCAGCTCTGTGGAGTCACTGTCAGGCAGAGGGAGACCATGGAATTTATGCATGAATAGGTACAGAGGACCATTCCTTATAAGCACCAATGCTTTTATTGGAAGCCCACCAGGGATCTGAGTTACTGTGTATCCAAGGTACGCTCTCCTTCTGTGTCCTGCATGGGCACAGAGCAGAAGGAAGTCCTCACTTCACCCGATCCTGCTGGTGTGTGATCTCCCTCTCCTGAGGGCACGGTGTGGATGAGGGAGAAGAGAGCCGTGTGAAAGAAGCAGTTGTGAGCTGCAGAGCTCTCCCAGGCTGTGCCAGGAAATACCCAGCAAGAAATGCAGTGTTACTGCAAGCACACACTCCCTGCCTCCTCCCTGCACTCCTGCCAGGCCAGAGACCAGTCACAGGGTCAGGGACAGTGCAGGAGAGGTCTCTGGAGCCACGCAGGAAGAGAGCTACTCTCTGAGAGCCCTTGCCATACATTTTTCTGTGGATATTTTTTTTTGCCTTGGCAGAAGCAACACCATGGGAGTAATTGCAGCTTCTTCCCAATTGTTGAGGTAAGGTGCCTTTTGCATATGGGAAGGAGAGCATATGGCCCACTGTGTTTATTTCTCAGCCAGGATTCTTTCAGGCTTGGCAAATTACACACCGCTTGCTGAGGAGCAACACAAATGCCAAGCTGGAATTTCTAAAAATGAAAGATTTCATTTATCACAGCACAGAGAAAAGGATCTGAAAAACGCCCTTAAGTGTGAAAAAATACCTTTTGTTTATGCTCAAACAAAACAACCAAGAGGAAGTTTAACAAAATTCCACCTAGAGTAAAAAAAAAAAAATAAAAAAAAAATCTCTGCAGTCATCCACAGGAGACCTTAGGCAGCTTCTGCTAGGCATGAGCTAGAGCCAGGCTCTGCAAAATACCTCAACAACCAGTGAGCTCCATGGGGTCCAAGGTGATAATGTGGTACAAGCTCAGGCCATTAGAAGGAAAGGGGCTGCTTGGTAATGGGGAGTGTTAACTGCTAGAGAGCTCCATTAGAGCATCTTTTTCTTATAGTTTTGCTTTTTCCAAGCCCCATATTTTTTCCCTGTGTGTGCTTAGAAGCTTTTCTTTCTCTTACAGCATTTACTTTTATTGTGTCATTTTCCCTCTATTCCCCCTTTTCATTGGCCCTGTGTGTGTTTGTTTAAACCATTTGCCTGCTTTCATCTTCCATTTTTCTTCTCTCCCTCTTCCAGGGGCTCTCTAGCCTTGATTATTCTTATGCTTCACATTAGCTTTCCCCCCTCCTCCTCCAGGATGGGCTTGAAGGGGGCATTGATTAAAGCTAAAACCTGCAACAGGAGAATTTCTATCAGACACCAGCTTCAGGGTCCAGTGGCTTCTGTGAGCTCAGCTTTCACTTCATTTTTCTCCAGGACCAGTTTCCAAAATCCCAGGAAACCTGCCAAGACAGAGCCAAGCTGGCACTGAAAGGGCAAGTCACAACTCCTCTTGAGGGGCTGATTTGTACCCTTGGAAGCCCTCAGCTGTGGGAGAAGGCAGCAGGGATGTGGCATGGAAAAGCTTTGGCGTGGGCCAGGTTTTCAACTCCCTTCTCCTGCCTTGTGCTCCCTGAAGGTTCTCTCTTGCTTTCTGAGTAGTAGGGCACACTGTGGAATGCCATGATGGCACAGCTTCACGCAGCAGTCTTTGAGGGGAGTAATTACAGCCTTCACAATACACCTAAAATATGAGGCTGGGCACTTCAGTGTTTCTTCAAATCCTCGCTCTCCTTCCTTCCCTGCCACCAGCCTTGCCTGGGGGGCCTGGGGGCCAGTGCTTATTTCTCCNAGCCCTTCCTGGGGGGGCTGGGGGGCAGGTTTTTTTTTTCCCTTTTTTTTTTTTTTTTTTTTTTAAAGATATGGATGTAAAGAGGCTATTTTGGCTTGAATTTGGGCTGATCCACTTTTTTTCCCTCCTAAAAATAATAAAACAAATTAAAATTGCAATTACAAGAAAAATAGTTATTTGAGATGAATTCTCAGTACACAAACCCAACCATTATATCCTTACATGCCATACCATGGTCTTAGCTGGTGAAACTGGGGATAAACAAAACTGAAAGCAGGAGTGATTTCCCCTGCAAAGGTTTCTTTCTTGAGGGAAGGGAGAAATCGCCAGAGCTATTATTTGTAAAAGAGGAAATGAGCCTGTTTTATTAGGCTGGTTGAAGTTCAGTGGCATTCTATTGAAATGCTACATTCCTGAATCCCATCATTGCTGAATTCCATCAGTTGTGCCCAGGGTTTGTGGAGTTAAACCCCTGGGCTGGAGCAGAAGTGGGTGTGTGCCAGCAAAACGACAGCCCCTTCTCCTCACAGGCTTTGAGAAGAACTTCTGCCAGCCTTTAGCTCTTAAACAGTATTAGAAAAACATCTGCCCCTCTTATAGCCCTTTATTACCTACTTCATCACCTGAAATAAAGACACTGGAAAATTCCTAGAAGAAAACAAAAATATACTGAAGTCTGACAGATCTGTTTGTTCTGTGGGCAGAATGGACTGTATGGAAAACACAGGGAGGAGAGATGCAGGTGAAGAGAGGTGAAAAGAAAACAAATTGGCTGCATGCAGAGGTCTGGTGTCAAACATCAGAGGGATCTTGTTTGCTCAGATACTGTATGAAAGACCATGGCAACCGGGGACCTGGGGGTAGAGGAGAGGTTTGCAGCCCCTCCCTGAGGCTGAATGACAGAGGAAAGAGGTGAAGCAATCTGCACTGCTGAGCCTGCTGCTGGAGCTGAAGTTGTGAACCAGCATATTTCCATCCCTTCATCCTATACACTGTTTTTTCTTAGGCAAAAAATACCACCAGAGGTCTGAAATGAATGGATTTCTAATTCCCTTAGTCTGTCAGATGGTACCATTCTGAGAAAGCTGTCTTTGCTATGGGCAGTCTGATTTAGAGAGCAGATTATATCCCTGTGAGACACAGTAAGTCACAACATTACAAGGAATTCAATAGAAATATTTCTGGGGGAGTATAAGAATGTGCTTTCAGGCTGCCCTGAAAACACTGGGTAGAGATGGTGTTTTACTGTGACCTAGTGTATGGAAATAAAGTAATATTTTTGATCCCAGTAACAGGTTGGAGATCCCCCTTCTTAACACACAGACACACACACACACACACACACAGGCAGTGTCTGTGTGCCCAGCAGCAGCTCAGGGCTGTGCACAGGTGAGGGCAGACAGTGCTGTTCTGCCTTGTACATCACACCCATTCCATTGCACTAGTTTTGTGTTTCTCCAGAAAGGTATTCATCCTTGAAGACATCAAATTGTGGAGATCTGCCATTTCTGATGGGTAATGGAATCAGAGGGTAAAAATGTGATTCTTCTTTCTGATTTGAATCTGCCTTCAGCTTCCAGTCCTTGTATCTGGTTTTGCCTTCTTCGCTGGATAAAAGAGCTCTTTAAGGAATTTCTTCCCTCATGAAGGTATTTTTATCCACCATGGTCAAAGCATCTCTCCGTTCTTTTTGTGGTAAGCTAAATGGATCGAGCTCTTTAAGTCACTCACTGGCAGGCACTTTCTTCCACAAATGGTTTTTTTTGTCTTCTTTTTCTGCTCTGACTCTAAAATGTAGATGTCTGATTGTATACATTTTTCTAGTGTCATTCTTCTGATGCAGTGTGCAGGATAAGCTACCTCCTGGCTTCTATTTGCTTTGTATATTCAATATCCATTCACTCACATGCCACAGAATGACATGGGAAATTATGTCTGTTTGTCCGTGTTGCACATTCACACCCTGCTTTCCAGTCTATGTTTCTCTCACCTTTTTGGGCAATGCTTTGTTCTCAGAAGTGGAATACCATCCTCTGTTGATTTCTGCCAGTAGTTGCCTGGAATAGCCCCCTTTTCCCCGAGGTGCCACTTTGGCCCCCTGCCCTTCAGCAGGAGCAGGGCTAGCTCCTCCACATCCAAGGGCTCTGATATCAGGCTGTGCACAGAGGGATAATGGGCAGGCTTGGCTGCCCCTGCCTGGTTCTTGGGGCTTCAGCTGGTGGTCATTCTGCTTGTTCTGAAAGGAAATTGTGTGATTGCTTTTAGCTGCAGTTGGGGGATTAAATGACATGCAGAAGGAATAAATTACTGTGTGATAAGGAAGAGGCACATAAGATTTGAGACAAAGAGAAAAATCTCATTTCCACTCCCCTTTGTTATCTTTTTACTGTGCATAACTGTACATACCACACGTTATTCTGAACTCCTGTGGAGTATCCCATCACTCCAGCAGATCCCTGAAAATACAGTGGGAGGACACAGGATTTATCTTGCTGTTGCTTAACTAAGGATCGGATTATCCACAGGGGGCAACTCCTGTGGAGGTATTAAGTAAGCAGCCAGATCCCTGCACAAGTTCATCTTACCGGGTGCCCTGCAGCTCTACAAACCTGTCCAGGTGTGTTATGCAGACCATTTGCAAACAGTGCCTGCTTTTCTGTTCTGTGAACTGGCAGCTCTTTGGCTCTTTCAATACCTAGTTTTGTTCCCAGGGGCCAAGCTCTTAATTCTGTCCTAGGCTGCCTTAGAAGTGGACAGCTGAGGCTGCAGGGGCAGGAGGGCTCCCGGCAGGCTTAGGCAGGGCCAGCCTGTGTTTGAACTCGCTCTGTGTCACAGCTGAGGGGCCTTGGCACCATTCTCCCTTTATATAACCAGCTCTTGGCTTCACCTGTCCCTCGGTGAGGACCCTGCAGCACAGCTGCAGCACCACTGTTCCTGACGGGAACGCCTGTAACTCTGCTCGAGCCACTGTCAGCAGCAGAGAGCTGTTTGCAGCCTCAGAGCAGCACACAGTGGCTTTGGGTGGTGTTAAAAAGAGCCAGAGTGAAAAATGAAAAATTACATTGTACCATTTTCCCAGATATCACAGCCTGAGAATACAGCCTGTTTCCCCTTCCAGGGGACTCTCTTCAATCTCTTCAGGGACTACCTGCCCACAGGGCACCCCCGTACACAGGTGCCCACATGCACACATGAGCACGGGGCCCTGGGGGAAGGAGCTGGGCAGTCCCTTTGCTGCTGCAGATCCCTGGAAGTTACAGGGTGAGCCAGGCTGTGAGCATGGGCCACTGAGGAGAGCAGCATGGGTGATATGCAGCTGCAAGAGTGATGTGCAGCCACAGGCTGGGTGCTGATGGGGGTATCTGGAGAGTGAAGCAAGAGGCAGCAGTGCCAGTTGGTGGAGAAAGGAAAATGCACAGAGTGTGGGAAGGAGAAAGGGATAGCAGGGAATGAGGAGAAGGAGCGGGAATCCTAGGTGCAGGAAGGCTCAGGGTGCAGTAGGAGGATGAGGGAGTGCAGAGCAGAGCAGGAGCAAAGAGGGTTGTCAGTGACGCTTGGATTAGTTTGGTTTTTAAGCTCTGTAAGTGTGGAAGTGATGCACTTAGCCTGAGTTGCTTGACTTGGTGTTTGGCTCCTGTGGTGAGATTGTATCTGGGTCTGGAGCTGCCATGGCTTGTAAGAGGCAGCCCTGTAGAGTCCAGTGTTGCTTCCTTCATCCCCAGTTCCCTGCCACACAGCCCACTGCCAGGTGTCATCTCCACACACTCCCTCAGAGGATAACAGCAGCAGTGCCAGGCTGCAGAGCTAAAGCTCTGGGGAAAGAGCTCTGCTCCCAGGTGCTAGGGAGCATTTTCCTGCCTGCAGAGACCTTTTGCCTGGGCTGTGCTCTTGTTTTCAGGACACACAACCCAGGGCTGCTCCAGTAATCTCAGAAGGGCTTTTCATCATCAGCTGGGAAGAGCTTTTGCCAAGAAAAAAAAGGAAAGGAGAAGAAATGTTCTGGGCAGGAGGGTGGTCTAGATGAAGAAGGCCTGGCTTTAAACCTGTTAAAAGCAGAAACAGGAAGTTTTCGTGATGTACCTCGAAATGACTAAACACACAACACTGGAAGTGACACCTTTGTGCTAATCCTCGTATTTCCTTCAGCTGCTGCACAGTGCACCGGGCTCACGTCAGCTGGTGGGGCTCCTTTCAAACTTTCTTCCTTTTAAACTCTAGAATTAATTTATAACATAATCCAACAGAGAATGGAATGCTTTCTGCATGGGGTGAGTGTGTCCCTCAGCTATATGTGTGTATGCATTAGGAGCCAGGACAGCAGTGCTGTAGGAAGATTTTTTTGAAGGCAATTCAGTGAGGGGCTGCAGCCCCAAAGGCAGCTGTGCACTGAAGCTCACAGAGGAAGCTCCAAGGGATGTCATTTCACAGCACGCCCTTCTACTCCTGGGATTTTTCCTCTCCTTTTTCTTTGCCTTGTAGTGGCTGCAGCAGAGGCTCCATTATTTGGCAGCATGGCACTGCTTTTGTCTATAAATGGAAGCAGTTGGCCCATCTCCCAGTTTAACACAGGGTAGTCCTGTGCATCAGTTATGCAATTGGTAGCTTGATGACTTCATCAGAAGCCGGGGGAGGACCAGGGGGTGGTAGGAAAAAGCCCTTGCCATCAGCTCTGCTGGAGACAGCCAATAAATATGTGTCCCCCCAAAGCAAAGAAAGCAGGAGCTCAGTGACAGGGGTGGGTGAAGGGTTCAGTGCAGGGGCAGCTGAGGGATCCTTGGTGATTCCCTGACCCCAGCCTGGGGGAGACCCAGCCACTGCTGCAGCCCTGGCCCTTAGGATGCTGCAGGGACTGTGCTTGACCAGGTTGTCAAGTGCAAAGAGCAGTGCGGGATGGGACTGGGGGAGAAGTGGAAAGAGGAACAGGGAGAGAACTTTCAAACCAAGATAGGTGTTAAAAGGGGAAAGAACCTAAGTATCAGAGAGTTGCCTTTCAGCAGAGAGCCCCTCAGGAAGTATCTGTGCGAAGTAGAGATGTGGACAAACTGTATTTTGTTATTTCCTCAGGAGGGTCCTTGAAAACCTGACCTTCATGCAGCGAGGCTGATCCTCATTTCCCAAGCTACACTCCAGCACTGAACTTAACCCTTTCCCTGGCTGGGTTGGGGTGGGTACTGCGAGATCACCTTTCTGTACGTCCAGATCACACAGTGACTGACATAATTCAAACGCCCAGTGAGGCAGGTGAATCTGAACCTCTCCCTGGCAGGTTTTGCACAAAGGATGCCAAAGCGATACATGTCCTTTCCATCAAGTGGGTGGCTTTGAATAAGTACCTGTCATCTCTATTCACCAGCTAAAGAGGTTCTATGAGCTCCTAACACCCGAGATAGAGACCAGGCATGCAGTCGCTGGTTTTCAAATACGGCATCAAGGGCGGCGTGGTGCCAGGCCGGGCCCCTAGAGAGCCCTGGCGGTGTCGTGAGTCCCGTTTGCGCTGGCAGCAGGACAGCCTCGGGCTGGGCGGGGGCGGCTTGGGAGACCGCAGCGAGTCCCGGGAGCGCTCCCCGGAGGCCCCGGGAAGGCGCCGGCCCCGCTCGGGCAGGGCCGCGGGCAAGCAGCGCCGCCTGCCGGCAGCGGCCGCGCCGGGAGGGCTCCCGACGCCTTCTATTTTAACTTTCATCTTTTTCAAATCCTGTAGTGCTCAGTGCGTAACTCTGAAGCGTCTTGTAGCCTGTGAGCTGCTGCTCTCTCACGTTAAGATAGACATAACAAAGCCTCTCCGAGCCTGCTCTCCAAGGACACCCAGACTGTCCTAGGCCCAAAATGTGTAAACCAACATCTTGAGAAGGGGGGAGTAAACTGGGGAAATTACATCATTAGCTAAAATTTTAATTGGCGAATTTATGCTGATATGCAAATGGACCAAAACCTATAACAGTGTGAAGAATTCGTGACTCGTTGTCCATCTGGGGGGGTCCATCTTGGGGTCCAGCATGAGCAGCCTCTGGCTCCCCAGGGTGTGCCTTTGAAGGCCTTCAAATAAATATCCACTTTTATTCCCTTATTCCTGTCTAGTCTCTGTTTCTAGGTAGCTACTGCAGGCATCACTCCGCTGTTCACAACCCTTATCCCGTCCCTCTGCCAGGACACTGGGTTGGGATTTCCCTCCTGGCCTTTTGTCGATGCTTTTCCCAGCACTAAAAAGGCAGCAAATTGGATTTAGAACATGAAGAGAGAGTGGGGTGTGTGCAGAGGAGGTGCTTGCCCTTATTCCTTCCAGCCACACACACTGGTCCAGTGCTGCAAGATGGAAATCTTGAATAAACCCATAATGGAGTTAAATCCTGAGGCTCTGGAGAAGAATTAGCCCTGCCAGCTCCCACTATTGGTTGTGTGCAGCTAGCACCTTGGCTCCTCAATCCAGGAGGCTGTGTTAAATTGCTGTTATGAAGAGAGGGAAATGGAAAGGAAGAGAAAATATACTTGTCTCCTTGAGAAGGGAGAAAAAGTTTAGAAAAACATGAATTTGAAGCATGAAAAAACTTAGCACACAACTTTATTGTTTCACTATTAAAGAATTATAAAGTGCTCCTGCTTTACCTGAGGAGCTTTGAATTCCAGGAGAAAAGAGGAACCTATTCCCTGTGGGGAGCAGTCCATGGCTCAGTCACAAGCCATGAGCATCTTTCCAAGGACTCACTTTCTCCAAGCTCCAGGCTTCACCCACAGACTCTGTGCCTCCTGAGCTTGGTGAGCTGTGATTTCCCTTGCCTGTGGAGCACCCCAGTAACGAAGCATTCTCTCCCTCTTTGCACAGGAGCACCAGGCAGGATTGTCACGGCCCACAGGGCCCATGCAGCCTTCTGTCCCCGCGGGCTCCAGCAGCGTAGTCACAGGCACCGGCTCCGGAGGGCCCTTCCTCGGGAGCCAGCCCCAGGCAGCCATCATGAAGCAGATGCTGATCGAGCAGAGAGCGCAGCTCCATGTGATGGAGCAGCAGAAACAGCAGTTCCTCCGAGAGCAGAGGCAGCAGCAGCAGCAGCAGCAGATCTTAGCGGAGCAGGTACAGTATCCATCTGTCTCCAACATGCAATGGGATGAGTCCTACAGACAGTGCAGCACCAGCCCTTCCTTCTAGATTTGGGAATTCTCTCTCTGTGGCTCCTGTCAGGGTATTTCAGCAATGGTTCTCAAAGCAGACGCAACTGTATCAGTCCTACCATTAGCTTGGCAAATATTACCCATGTTTCCAATGGTGAGTTTGACAGTCACGCTGGATTTTAGGCACTGGAAAAGTTAGCTCTTAACCTGGCATCTAATGGTGCATTTACTCCAGCAGAAGCAGACTCAGCTGCAGTTACAGTCACAGGTCCTCTCCCCTAGCTCTGGTTGTGGTCTTGCACTGGCAAAATCTGTGCACAGCTGCACAAGGATCTGGCACAAAGAATGGGCATGGGTTAAAAGAAGACTTAGCAAGGAAAAACGTTACTACTTACCCAGACCAATTCCTTAATCTGGTTTATTAAGTGCCAGTAGGAGCAATTAGGTCATACAAGGGAGAGATAGCAGCAAGGGGAGAACCAGAGACCGAAGTGAGAGAACAGTAAAACCACCTCTGGCATTGACAATGTGGAAGAGCTGCATTGGAGCTATCGCCTGGCTTTCTGAGCTCCTGGGCTTTGCAATATGGATGTTAAACTACACAGTCTGAATGGTGGTGTGTGTTTAATTCAGCTGTAGTTTTAAAGCAGCCCAAGAGAAAGCCAGTGGGAAGTCACACTGTTGAGTTCCTACAAGATCATACCAGAGTTTAAAGTTGCAGCCCCCTAATGTTACTTAAATAGTGCTCTGATAGGTCAGCAGCTGCTTTAAGCTTGGCTTCTCCTCTCTTGCTAAGGAGAAACAGCTTAAGACCATCTGCTTAAATTTGTGTTAGAACACATGCATGCTGTGTAACCACAGAAATACAGATTGCCTCTCCCACTTTCTCTTGTTGCTCCTGAGAAACAGAAAAATTTACTCTCAGTGAACAGGAAGGACACTCCTAGAAATATGTAGGATAAAGATGCCTGAACTGATTCAAGTGTGAACAAGTGCATGAGAATGAGGATGCAGTCAGTAATGCATCCCATGGATTGGGCCAATTCACATGAGTAAAGCCAGGAGCCGGTCAGTGACTTGGATGCTGAAGGCAAGTCTAAAAGTGTTAAAAAGCCACCAAGCTGAGGCTGTCACGTGTGCTGGCAGAGATAAAAAGTGGTAAAGTCACAGTCCTCAGGCTCCTAGCTTTGGGGTAGTTTGTACCTAACAAGAGTCCCTTTCTTTTTGATAGTGTGTAACACATACTTAGGAATGCAGGGATTAGTATTTCCTTCTTTCCCATCTCTGCCATTCTCATACCTTTGTTACACATCCTTGGTTTTGGACACAGTATTTGTATGGCTGCAGATGATGCTCCAAGACCTGCCCTTCAGTAAGTACTTAGCTGAGTACACCTTAGTATCTGAAAGCCCTGTTTTTATAATCAGCCCTTGATTCTGTTTTAGAATATTCACAAGTATTCATAGAAACAGCCACAGAGGAGCAATGTGGTCTGGATCAAGGGAGCGTTTTGCAGTCACCACTCCCCAGATATCATTCCCTGAAGCACAGGAGGAAATATCCATTTCTGTTTTGGCTCAGGAATGTTCCAGGGCTGCATTGCTTGGGTCAGGATGCAGTAATCCTTGCAGATGAGTGTTATGAGTGCAGACATGGAGCAAAGTCTTGCATCAGGAACACAAACCTCTGCCCCTTGGCAGAACTGAGGGAAGGAAAGTGTGTGTGTGTGGCTACAGGTGCCCTAGGTGAGCAAAGTTAGTTCACATCCCTCCCTCTCCTTCCTGCCTGAAGACAATTAAGCTCATGCTGTAGAGGTCAGGAGGAAATGGCTGTAAGGAGTGATGATGTTGGCCTCACTGCATGTTCCTTTTTGAGCCAAAAAGAGTCTGAGCACTGAGCAGCCCAGGTGCTCTGAGGAGGACTCTCCAGATGACTCTGCCTGTCTCTCCAGAACACTCCACCAGATTAGAACCACTGCAAGTTCTGCAGTTCTGCCATCAGCCCATTAATTAATTAATCATCTCTTTCTCTTCTGCTTTCTTTCCATTCTTCATGTTCAGCAGTTGCAGCAGCAGTCACATTTGCCTCGGCAGCATCTGCAGCAACAGCGAAGCCCATACCCAGTGCAACAGGTCAATCAATTCCCAGGTAAAAGTCAAATTATTTTTCCTGTTTTGGAGTCAAGCCCTTCAAGGTAGCAAATGCGTGAAAGCTTGTGCACAGTATGACTACCAGGGTTTAAGCAGTGTGCCAGAAGATGAACACAGGCTGTTGCACACACCACATATTTTTCCAAAGGGGAATGCCCAAGTTTGCATATTCTATTAAGTTTATATTTTCCTTTCTGCTCCCTTCAGTGAAAACTGCTTTTTTTTTTGCTTTTTTTTTTGACATTTGTTTTGCCTCTTTGACATCCAGGTGTCATGGATCCATTAATGCATTTATCTTGTTGGCCTCTACTCTTACGAGGTTTTTTTCCTGCTAGCATTTCTGACTGTATTTTGATTTTGTCCTTCCTTCATTCCTCACTTTATCTAAGTCAATGAGCAGAGAATTTCAGAGAGGTCATACTTATCTGGAGAAGGGACTGATAAATGTCAGGTGTGGCAAACACAGAGAAATATCTGAGATGTAAATAGAGATTTTTTAATGATCTCAAAAAAAGCACAAGTATTATTTTGAGGTGTTCCCAGGTAACTGAAGAATGTAAGTGCACTCATTTTGGCTTAGGAAAAGAAGTTAATTCTGAGCTTTTCAGGTGCAAAGCATCAGCTGAATGTCTTCACTAACCATGATTTCTATATAGCCATGAAATGAACACACACTTGTGCTGTATATTCATGATAATGTCATGTAGCTGCAACAGAAAACAAGGGAGGCAATTCTGGACATTTGACATTGCTGTTTTGTTTCCCAGGATGTGAACAGGCAGCTGCATCTTTTACTGGCATATATCAGGGTGGCTTCTTCTAATTACCTCCTCATTTTTATCTTTGGCACCATAACTTCTGTATGAAATTACTTTTTTCCCCTCAATAATTCATTTCCAAAATCAAGAAGTGTGTGTGCACAGCCATCCACTGAGATGCACGCATACAATCTCTCTGCATTCATGCTTCTTTCAAACACTGCCTATTTAAAAGAAACAGAGAAGAGAGTTTAGGCTAATCTGACAGAGCAAGGAATTCATTTTCATAAATGAACTAATTTAAATAGTTCACCATTTTTTCCTTTTTAGTCACATGAATGTAATCCAGTGCAGTAGGTTATGTGTAAATGAGACCAGAAGGTGGCCTAAAACCTTAAAATCCGTTGCATCTCTCTTTAAACTACTCCTTGTCTGATCTCCTGCCACTTATGCCAAGCACAGTAGTTAACAGAAGTAGTATGTGAACCCCTTGCTGTTAGTGACTCCTTTGGAGCTTTTCAACTGCCATTTTCAATTAAAAAATAGCTAAAGATGCATTAAGATTTTAACATTATCTGTATCTTAAGCACTTACTGGAGTCACTGTAAAAAGACTGTTTCTAATCATGAAAGGAGCTAATCTAAGTTAAGAAAATTCAAGGGAACCCCAGTGCCAATCATTAAGAAAGCAGTTTGATAGCATGAATAAAGTAAAAGCTGCCACTACATGTGGCCTGTTCCTGTGAGATCCAGATGGTCTCTCTTCATGCTACAAAATGTTTCATTTAGCTGTGTGCTGGAGCTAAAAGCACCAACCAGAAGCTTGTGATGCTGCAGAAAATGGAGTTGTAGCCATTCTCTGCATTATGTAATAGAATGACACGTATAGAAATGATGCTTCCTTTATCCAGACCTGTTTCTCATGGAAACCAAGACAACGTCAATAACGGGGACCAGTGTTCTCCACTCCCCATGGATGTTCAGGGATGTTGCCTGCCAGTGGGGGACAACAAGTAGGGGCTGATTTAAGAACATTCAGATTCTGTTGTACGGTTCTGAACTCTTAAGCAATAATTTCATATTTACACTTAGCATTTAATATGTAACATTTGAGCCTGGAGCAATTGTGTGCCTCATACACTCCAAGCTTCACCTGCCCAGTGTTGTATTTAGTTAGTGACTCAAATCCACAATGAACCCATGGCATAGTCTGAGCTCCAGGTAATTGTCTTTATTTAAAGATAGTAAATACAGAAGCATATTGGCTTCCCAGAAATCAATAGCTTCCCCCTACCCCTGAAAGTAAGACACAAGCATGGTTAAGTTATCTGTCACAGTGTGGAATTTAACAAGGCTAGGATTTTCTGGTTTCCCATCACTGGCCTAAGGTGAAGTAAAATGTACTTATAGTATTGATTCACTAATACACTCTCCCTGCTTTAAATGTCCACAAAAACCCAATTTTTCTTCTTTCCATAGAATTAACCAGTAGCAATGCTATAGAAAATCCATTCATTTATGCCTCCTGAGCTATTAAAAAAATTGATTTGGCCTTCTGAGCCTGACATTTCCATTTTCAAGGCTTACTTTTGAAAGACAATGGAGATATTTAAAAGAGAGCTTCAAATGGTAAACTGAAGTTCAGCTGCTTTTCTGCCAGTGAAGAAGACCAGTGGAAGTTTCCCCATTTGCTTGCTAGAAGATGAATTAGGTGTAGCTGAAGAAGAAAAGCGCTGCTGAGGATGCTCCTACAGATTCTCTCTTATGCAAAGGTGTGTTAATTAAGATTTACAGGATTGTGGGCTTTTTCTTACCTTCCTCCCTTTTTGGTGCAGGTTCACCCCAGGATATAGTGGCTGTGAGAAACCAAGTAGCACTCCAGAGCATGAGAACATCCCGAATGATGGCCCAGAACGCGAGCATGATGGCCATGGGTCCCTCCCAGAGCCCGAGCACGCTGCCCACCACTGCGGGCCAGTCGGATATGGGCATGACTCCTTACAGCAATGCCTCTTCCAGCCAGCCAGGAATGTACAGTATGAGCACAGGGATGAGCCAAATGTTGCAGCACCCAAACCAAAGTGGCATGAACATGGCGCACAGTGCAGGCCAGGGAACAAGGCAGCCTGCCTCTGGACAAGCGGTGGGAATGGTTGGCAGTTTTGGTCAGAACATGCTGGTGAACTCTGCTCTTCCCCAGCATCAGCAGCAGATGAAAGGACCTGTGGGCCAGGTCTTGCCAAGGCCACAAGCACCACGACTTCAAAACCTGATGGGGACTGTCCCTCAAGGAACACAGAACTGGCAGCAGCGAGGCTTGCAAGGCATACCTGGAAGGACTAGTGTGGAAATGGGGCCCTTCAACAATGGCACCACATATGCAATGCCATCTGGGCAGCCACGGCTATCCAAGCAGCACTTCCCACAGGGGCTCAATCAGGCAGTTGTGGACACAAGTGGGACAGTGAGAGCCCTGAACCCAGTGCTGGGGAGACAGTTGCTGCAGCCATTACCTGGGCAACAGGCAGCCAGCCAGGCCAGGCCGATGGTGATGCCAGCAATAAGCCAAGGGATCCCTGCCATGTCAGGCTTCAGTCAGCCCCCAACACAGCAAATGCCAGCTGGTACCTTTGCTCAGAGCGGCCAAGGCCAGGCCTATGAGAGGAATCCCACTCAGGACATATCTTACAACTACAGTAATGGAGGAGCAGGGGGGTCATTCTCCAGTTTAGCAGAGAGCACAGACCTTGTGGACTCCATTATTAAGAGCGGACCAGGGGATGAGTGGATTCAAGAACTTGATGAGTTGTTTGGAAACCCCCAGTGAATGGGATTGTATAGTCTGGAGCTTTGGTTACATTTTGTTACGCTTGAACAAGCAAAGAAGGAGTCAGATGTTCTCTCCATCCCTGGATTGTTGGGTTTTGTTTGCATTGGTTTGGTTTGGGGTTATTTTGTTTTCTTTTGTTTTTAATTGTGCAAACCGAGCTGATCTGAAGATTCAGGTGATGATGAAAACATCAGCTTCCCAAAACTGCCACCAAGCAATCTTTTTTGTGTGGCAGTGCCCACTCTGTGTGTGTGTGTGAGGCAGAATGGGGAAACTGGAAAAGCCAGCTGATGCCTCTGGCTGGGAAAATTTGTTCTCTCCCCACTTAAAACAAAGCTTCATTGCACAGTGGTGTGGGGTAGTCCCAATGTCTCCCACCTTATATGACTGTGCACATTGCAGCTTCCAGGGAAGCAGATGGAAGAGCTGGGAGCAAAGCCTACAGATATCCAGGGGTGGTTGCACAGGCCCTGGTCAGAACTGGGCTTAGCCCCAGGGGCAAGCAGGTCTCAGAGAGCCATGACCAGGCCCATGGGGCTGGCTCTGGGCTGTCCTAAGGGAATGCCCAACACTCACATGACAAACCTAAACAATCACAGGGAGGTCACCGTTTTCACTGCAGAGTGATAAACCTCACTACAAGCATAGAAGAACATACATTTGGCAGTGTTGTGAGGGCAGATCGATTATGTGACTGCTGCTGGAGACAGCCTCGTGGTGGGTTAACTTAATGAACTGCTTAGTCCCCTTGGGACTTGCAATAGTGCTTCCCAAGTCAGAGCACTTGGCACAGCCGTGTTGCCTGGGGTGCTGAAGGGCTGAGAGGTCCCAAGAGACATTAGCAGAAGTCCTCAGAGGGTCCCTCCCTCTCCTTCCTCCCCAGGACGTTCTCAGTTCACTCCCTTCCACTCCTGTTCCTTCAGTGTAAAGCGAGCTGAGCTGGCTGCACTTTTCTTCAGGCAAGCCACAAAGGACGGGGCAGGGGAGGAGAAAACAGGCATGATAAAACACACAGTGAGGGTTTGGCACACAGGAAGACTCTCCTCCCACCTTGAAAAGTGCAGGTTTGGCAGGTAGTCTTACCCCAGGGTGTCTGGACTCTTGATGCGACATGTTCAGTTTTAAACAGATGTTTGGTCCAATCTCTCTGGTTTGCTGGAATCCAATTCACTGCAGTATTTGAGAACAGGAGTCAGTGAAGGACTACTGTAAAGAACATTCATGAGTGGGTAAAATAATAGGTATTACAAACATGGGGTCTGCCCAAATAAGGTTCTAGGTAAGAGGGATGTATCACTATCTCCACAGTTTAGACCAGTGCTGAGCAGCCCTGTGATGAAGTTGTGATAGGTCTCACACAATACTGAGGTCACCAGCCATTCTGAGTGTGTACAGCATGGCTCCCAAACTGCAGTTGGAGGCTGTTTTCTGGAACCTATCACCTCTTTAGTGTTTTCAACTGAGAGCTGTTTATCAGATTATGTAGTTGTGCATATAAAAAATGTTAACATGACCCACAGTCCAGAGCTTTAGCACCCTCTGGCCTAGTGCTGGCCTCTGTGAGCCATGAGTTGTGCTCTGCAGCAGTGTACAAGTGCCAGTCACAGTTCCCTCGCTCCTGATCACCTCCTTTTGGCTGCTCTCCCTGGGCCCAGTGATGCCAAGTGCTGAGCCCATGAATTCCATGGAGGCTGAGGGCCTTGGCACTTAGCAGTTTCACATCCTGCCTTTCCCTGTGGAACACAGACATGCATCACATTAAAGAGGGAGAGTAAATGAGCCTGGAACCATCTCAGTGCCCTATTGAGGCTCCCTTTTGAGTAATTTCCCTCGCTGGGCTTGCCTAGTGGGGGGAATTACCTGTTCTAAATGCTGCAATGCAGCAGGACAAGCTGCATTTTTAATGTGCTCAAGGTGAGCTATCAATCCAGCCTGCCCTGACTGCTACATTTTTTAAAATGGCTTTAATCGCACCTCTTTTAGCTGATCCCTTTTTAAAATACAATACAAAGGCCAATTCTAGCTCCTGCTGAGGATGATGAGCATGGTTTGCCTGCCTGCTCCTTCAGCAGGAGCCAGGTTGGGCCCTAATTCAGTGAAAGGGAGCACCAGCCAAAGTTTTTGGTTCATCCTGTGGGTCAGCATCTCTTGGTCAGAATGGAAGAGCTAGGCAAACATCGGGAGAAGCAGCACCCTGAAGGGAGCAGGGTGCTGGGGCTCTGTGTGTCAGCCCCCGTAGGGCACACAGCTGTGTGACAGAGCTGTGACAGGGTGAGAGGGCAGGGGACAGTGCTGGGGACAGCACAGCACCTGTGCCTCGGGTGAGAGCCATCAGGGCTCACCTCTCAACACAGAGGTGGGAAAGGGGGACTTAGAAACACACACCAGCCACCCAGCAGCCAATGCAAGTCGGTGTGCGTCGGCTTTGATGCTTAAATGGTGGTGAAGATGAGTCTGTTGTCTTTGTAAAGCTTCCTCCAAATACTCCATACTGGGGTCAAGTACTAGAGAATAGATTTTATTAGATTTGGGTTGACTGGGTTTTTTTTTTTCTTTCCTACTATGGTGCTGATGTATATGTAATGTTAAAAAAAAAANTAAAATAGAGTATTTTTATTTCATTCCTTGACTCATCCTTACTGCAGTGGTATTGCACTTCAGATGACATCTAATAACTAATTTGTACTGTATCCCTGACAGCAACCTGCTCCATTTTATTCAGATTTTTCTAGTTTTCTGGGTTTACTTTGTACATTAAGCATTGCTTATTTCCTTTTAAGACCTGTACAGAATCTGAAAATGTAGAAAAATACCTGACACCACTTTTAAAGAAAAAGAAACAAAACAAGAACAAACAAACAAATGAAAAAAAAAAAAAAAAGGAGAAAAAGAAAAAAAATAAACCCAAATAAAAGATGGTTATATGAGTCATATACGTGGTGTATATGGATCCTGTGTTGCCCCACTCTTGCACCTCTGTGAGCAATCTTCCATGGAGGGAAGGGAAGCTGCATGCACACAGGTCTGGACCAGCCCTGCAGTTTCTGTATGGCTGCATCACAGCACCTGGTGGAGTTACAGGATGTCCCTCTTGTTCCAGCAGGTTCAGCAGCCAGAGAATCCCTGCCCCCCAGGCAGCCCCAGCAGCTGTCCCTGTGCAGCAGAGCCCAGACTGCTGTAGTCAGCTGCTGGATGGGATGTGCTTCACCACCTTCTGCCATGGTGACCCTTTCTCCAGCAAGGTGGGCTGCCAAAGCTTCCTGTGCTCAGGCAGATGCTACAGGGAAGCTGGCCCTTAACTGGATCTGTTAGAGGTGGCAGCTCCAACCTTTAGGGTTTATTCTGTGCTGGGAGCAAAAGTAGGGAGTAGGTAGATGCTTTCAAGGGAGCAGACAAGATGGAGACAAGGTGCAGGGAAGAAGGGAAATGCGTAGCTGGACATAGAAGTTGGAGAAAATGGGAAAACTGGAGAAGGATAAAGACATGCTTAGAGTAATTCCCTATCACCTACCACTACAACAGTGTGAGAATTGTGTTGTCAGATGCCTTTTGGAATGTGCACATAGATCAGTTGGACATGCATGGCCTGTCCAGGGTAAATGTCCCATGCAGCCTTCAAGGCTTGGCACCACTTCTTGTGTGTTCCCAGCCTACCAGGGAGTCACGTAGGATCAGACATTGGATCTCTGTTCATGCAGCTGGTTGTTTGGGATGTCAGTGTGGTTTGGCTCCACATACAGCCTCTAAGTTGAGGTTCCCCTTCTCTTCTCCGTGCCAGTGTCATAAACTGAAATATTATAGTTTATGACTTAAACATCCTCATGAAGGCCTTTTGCCTATTATAGCAAAAACTATATTACAAAGGCTGCAGAGAAGACCACCACACCCTGAATGGAGCCCTGACTGAGGCCCTACACCGCTCGCTGATGAAGATGAAGTAACAACATAGGGCTGGAGGAGAAGAGCACAAGCTTAGCACCTTCGGAGTGGAGAGCACAGCCCCAGGGCTACCAGCTGCCAGGTTTGCACAGACCCTCACACCAAAGGGTGGGAGGAGGGAGCCTTTGGGTGTGTGTTGGAAAGCCTCTGGGCAGAGGCAGTGAATGCCCATCCTCTGCTGTGCAGGGCAGCTCTGCTGAGAGGCCTTCACCTGGGGAAGGAAAGGGGAGACACAGCCCAGCAAAAGCCCTCCCACAAAGGGGTCCCTGCACCAGAGCACTGCAGCATGATGCAACAGACCCTCAGGGCTGCAAGGGGCAGTGCCAAACTGGCCCCCTGCAAGGGAGACACCTGCCCAAGAAGAATACTAATCCATTGGATTCTATACTTTTTGGTGTGGCGTGGCACGGTGTGGTTGTGGGGGACCCTCACCACCCACCCAAAAGACCAGATGGAGGAGAGCAATGAGAGGTCACTGGGATCCCCAGAAAGGTGATCTGTTTCTACCAAACCTCTGTCACCCTCTCCCTGTCACCCCCCCCAACTTATATTTATTTATTTATTTATTTTCTCTTTCTTTCTCTTTGCCCCTTTTACTACTAAATAAAATATATCAAATTTTTGGCACCTACATCTAACCCCGTTTGGCTTTAATCATGTTTTTTCAGTACATTTCGAGCCTTTCTGGGTTTGATCCACTTTATTTGCAGAGACTTGGTTTCCTGTGCTCCTCTGTGTTTAAACCAGCTCGTAACAGCAATTCCTTACTGCTCTAGATGTGGATAAGGAGGCACAAAGAAGGAGACTGGCCCAGATCAGAACAGCTTGCTGGAGTTGCCCCTCAGCACGTGCTAACACAGAGAGTGCTTGCTGGGAAAAGATGCTTTCAGCAAGAGGCCCCTGGATACCAACTGGCTTTGAGGCTGCAGTGCCACCCTCGTTTCTGGACCATCACTGGTTTTGGTGCTGACTGACAGATGAACATTTGCAACAGATGAACATTTGCATCACCTCACAGTGCATGCAGAGTGTGCAGCCTGCTACTGACTCCTCCATCAGCAGGCAGAAAATGGTGTGCCTCTCACCAGAGCCAAACTAAATACTGACACTCCCAGCATCAATCTGTTAAAGGTGTATTTTGTTTTTAATGATTTTTCAATGTTTTTAATGTTTTAATTATAGATGAGTCAGTCCTTAACACTTTTTCATCCCAGACATTCTGCCCTGGCTTACTGGGGCAAAGCAATGATGCAGAAAACCGGGGGAATCCTCAACTCCAGGCCTACTTTTGCCCTCTAATTAGCTGGTGGAGTTCCTAAAATGTTCTTTTTATGTTTATCCTCTTGGTTTGTGTTGCTGGATGACGCTCTGCATCCTCACACCACCCTTTTTTGGCATGTGAAATTGTCTCTGTTTATTTCTTTCTGGGGAGGGGAGAAGAGAGAGGAGAGAGGAGAAGAGAGGAGAGGAGAGGACACCAAAGCACTACAACAGGTAAGCTTGGAATTGTTTCAGAGGCAAAGAAAGACCTACTTGAACCAGTAGGTGACCTTTGGACCTCCTCTAATCTAAGTTTCAAGTCTGTTAGTTTGGAGCTTTGTCTTGTTTTTGGTTCTGACAGCAGTGCTTCCTGCTGCCTCTGTGTCTTGGTTTTGAAGACAGATGTCTGCCAAGGAAGGTGGGAACCTCCCTTGGAATGGAAAATATGACCCCATACCCTCCAAATTATTATAACTTTGAAATTACAGGGCAATGGGCTGTTAGGAAAGAGCTCTGATGTTTTATTCACATGTAGCTTATCATATTTTTGGGGTTCAGGCAAAGCATCCATGTTATTCATTTATTTATTTTTAAAAAAAAAAATCCTCCAAAAAACACAAGACCTTCAGAGCAATTTATGGACTTTCTCCATTATGCTGAAGTCCAGGTATTAATCCAGAAAGCTGTTGGTAATCCCAGCTGCACCCAGGGTTATCAAGCAAATCAGAATTATCATACTCAAATAAAACTCTGTTAACCTAAAGTGGAATGCAGAAAGTTATGAGCTGTTATGAGCTGTCCATGTTATGTTATAGTAAAACTGCTAGTCAAAAACAGTTGAAGTCTGTGGAATCAGAAAGGACCATGGCTGGAGCACTGCCTTGGGGTGTTTTAGGAATAAACCAATCCCATGCATGACTTTTGCTAGAGACAAGAGATTCCTAATAAGCTCTTTCAGGGAAAACTTTCCCCCAGTGTTTCTGAATTTTCATGTGGAAGTTAAGAACTGGCTCCAGGATAAAGCTACCGTATCCTGTGACATGAAGACCTGTAGGTAAAGCCACAGAAAATCTTGAGCACCTGATTTCAACTCCAGGTGCAGGAGTGTGGGAAAGAAGCCTTAAGGGACTGAGGGAGAGGTGTGCATGTCTCTGACATCCACATCTATTGGGCAGGTACCCTCTGCTGAGCTGGGAGATCTGCTACTGGTCATCACTATGAGTTGGAGATGGATTTCTGGACCAGAAAGGAAGAGGCTGAGAATCTCACTGTTGCATATAGGGAAAACCTTCTAAAATAAGGGCCTTGTTACCCTTGTAAAATCATGGCTCAGGCCTGCCACTTCAGCTAAGCAGAAAAGGGCTATGGGAAACTGACTCAGCTGAACTGGAGGTAGAAAAACAAGTTGTATAACCATTACATGCTCACATCCTGGTTTATGGTGGTTGGTTGAATTCTATTTGTTACACTTAAATGGAATGTAACTGATAATGGGCTCACTGCTTAAGGAGGCCTGGTTTTTGCAGTAAAGCAGCTCTCCTTTGCACCTGCCTGGGGACTCTGCTTTGTACATCTCACTGGTGCCCAAAGTAGTGGTGTGCCTAAGTGCCTTCCTGGGCACGCCATGTCTAGATGAAAATGGTGAAGTATTTTCTCAGTTTCAAGAGGGCAAGAAAAGAGTCTTTAGCTTAGCCCTTCTTTGAGGATGCCTCTCCCTTCTCTTCAGCAGCAGCTCTTCCGAAGAGCATAAAGGATTGGTGGAGCTGTAGTGAAGGAGAATGGGAACCTCAGTACACAAGCCATGGAAAATAGCCCTGTAGGACAGTCTTCCTGCTGCTGCAGGATTATTCACTACAAAATAGCCTGTTTTGTATCCTCCTCTAGAATACATAGAAAGTCTTTTAATTTTATGACAAGCATATATTGTGCTGTTTTCTACTTATGACTGATAATGGGTGGTGGAAGAGAGCCTTAGATAAGGCCACAGAAGAGACAATGCAGTGCCTTCAGTGAAATGAAACAAACCATGTGTTTCAGTGTTTTATAGTGGAGGGTATACTGCCAATGTTTGCCAAAGCAGAATTCATATCAGGAGCTGCTGTGCACTCAGCATTCATTAATGCATGCTTATCTGGAGCCCTGTTCTCTTACCTGCTTGGTGAAGGTTCATCAGCCTACAAAGCTAGATTAGCTTGCTTCCTTTAGTGCAACTTGTGTGGCTAGAGAAAAGGTTAAGACCTTGTTAATGTGACAGAGGGAAAATGCACATAGCAGACAGGCAGGCGTGGTGCAAGCCTTGCATGAGCAGCCTCCCATCCCACAGCAGTCCTGAGATGCAAAACTGTGCTTCTGTTTCCAGGTCTCTCTGAGTGTTGCTGTAAAATTACACCCAGTACAAAGCACGGGCCCACAAGGTGAGCATCAAAACTCTTCTGTTTCCTGGCCTGCAGCACATGCACATCCTAACCTAGGCTTCTGCTGTAACACCCAGCCCTCTTCCCTGAGGGTTTCCAGGCCCATTGCTGACACTTTGCACATATTGCATTCAATTATAATCACTTTTCACTGCCAGTCCTCTGCTCTCAGCCCAGCTTCAGACCACAGCCTGGAGCTGTTAACCTGCATCTGGTTGGTAACTTCTTACCTTCCTTTCACAGACTGGACATCATCATGGAAGTACTTGTGGCAGGCAAACATGTACAACACACCCAGAAAGGAAGCTAAGAAAATATTAATATGGTGGGAAAAACAGAAAACTAAAAAATTAGGATTGCAGACAGTTAAACACTCTAGTTATGTTTTCTTGTTATATTGCTTTGGGAATTTTTACAGCTACCCATAACTTGGGAAGTTATCTTGGGAAAGAATAATTCAAAAGAGATCTATGTATCCTTACACAGTCACTATAGGAGGCTCTTCATATGGGTTTTACAGATAGGGGTGGATATAGGACTGCCCAAACATATCCAAAAGCATTCCTTCAAAAGGACATCTCAGGAACTGACAGGAATCCTAATGCCCCCCAGTTTGGTGATTATCTGAGAAACAGGATAGAGGGTTGGAGCATTGTGGCTTGACCAGGCTCTGTCATTTTACATTATTATGGCAGTTTGTGCTAAGGGGGAGTGTTTGTTTTGGGAAGAGAAATCTATTTATGTTGTTAATAACCTGCTTTGCATTTATATAGCAGCTTTTGTCCAAGGACATGGAAGGAAGTTGTAGTGAAGTTAGACCTCCCTGAGTATAAAGTCACCTCCACTTGACAGATGGAGCAGGGTATGGAGGTCAGTTGTATTATCCAGGACTAAGCAGTGCTTGCTAAATTTTGTGTTTTTAAACTCTGTGTCTGTATGACAGAGGACAGCTTCCACTGTGTGCTGTAATAACTCCTGTAAACATACCTGTGGGACATAGCTGAAACATTTCTTCAAGGGGAGGTTATCATAAGCTTTCATTTCTTACATGTAACAGCATCTGTGTTGCTGGCTAGCAGCTGTGATCTTCCCTGATTCAAGTGTCTGTCTATGAGCATGTGTATTATTTCATATCCAATTTGGCTTAAGTGGTGCTTCTTTGGGTTTACAGTGGAAATGGGACTGTAAGAGAGCCCCAAACAAAAAATAACTGGTTTGGAGCAGAGAGAAAATGGAGGAGTTGTTTTGGAAGGAGAAGAGTGATGGACATGAGCTAGTTATCCTTTCCCTAGCCCACAGACTCCAAGCTTCTAAAACATTAGCTGGGAAAGGGTTAGTAAAGGAGAATGCAAAGGTTAGGCAAGCCCTAGCTCTATGAGAGCTCCTTGGTTCACAGAGAGAAGGGAAAGCTGGTGGGGCTCTATGAAAGGCCATGGGGATTTCAGTGTCACTGACAGCTCTTCTGGGAAGGCTGTGTTAAGGTATGGAAACCAAGACCTGTGCTGGAAACTAGAGAGGCTGCTGCTGACTCAGAATTGTTTCCAGCTGAGCCTCGTTAGCACGCAGCTGACAGGAGGAGGGGCGTCAGCATAAAAGCCAGTGGGTTACAGCTGGAGGAGAGAGGCTCCAGAAGAAACTTTGGGCTGTGGAGGCACCTCCGGGGTTTGTCAGTCTCAAGGTACCATCGCTCTGGGAGTGTGTCGTGGCAGACAACACCTATGGCATTAAGGTAATGCAATTAAACAAAGGGGAAAAGATGTCTACAGTCAATTGCTTCCTGATAATACCAGCATTTTAAGAAGTTATGTAAAGCTTCTCAGTCCAGGATAAAAGCAGAAAGTGTTTTACCTTGATTGCAGGACATCCTGCAGTCCAGAGGCCAGTCAGGAATATTGGGTAAAACTCCACACAGTTTTGTCTGCAGAATAAATTTGAAAGAACATTAGTCTGGAAAAGAAATTAACTATGGGTGGGATTTTCAAGGAGGGTCAGCTTTGGCCTTGTTTTGTTGCCACTGAAGTTAATGCTGTCATATCCAGTGGGAGACCAGCATTAGGTACTCTTAAAATTTCTCATTTTTTAAATCTCGGATACAAGCTGCTTAAAATATTTTCCTGGCATTTAAATTCAGGCAAGGATCTGGATCCCAACCACGTGGAAATAAATAGGACAAATAATCCTCAATCAAGTGCCTGGGCAACAGACACAGGCAGGAATTCCAGTTTATTGATGTGATCTTAATCACTTATGTCCACACTTGGTATGCAAGTTTTGTGGGCCAGCATTCCTGGGACTGCCAGAGGAATTTGGATTACTCTGCTGCCATTGTGAAGGCACAGACAGCACATCATAGATTTTCCAATGGCAAGGGCCATAACACCTTTATTTGTGGACATTAGTTTTCCTGTCAATATATTATCTGGGTATCTTTTCTCAGTGGTTCTGAATGAATTTCTTTTTAAGTAATTAGGCAAACTTCTCTGTCTAATGAATCATGTTATCTAACAAGTTGTCAAATGCATATTATGTCTCGTTATAGTTATCCACTTAAACTACAGTTACAGCAGATGACACTGTTTGAAATAAATATAAATAATTTTGCACAGGGTCATTAGTTAATCACAAACTGAAGCCCTTTAGGAAAACAGTCTTCTTAAATTGGATATTCCACCATTATCCACTGCAGACACAGATTTTCTTTGCTTATCATCATCTGTAGTGTTAGCCACAGCCCAAGAACTGACAGCACGTTTTGCTGGATCCAGAACATCTGAATTCCCTAGGTTGCAATCAGTTGGATCTCAGACTCCACTTAAGTTTTGGGTAATCTGATTGCCCAGGTGGATCATAATTTGAGCAGTGACTTTGAAATGAGCTGAACTTACCCCGTTGTTGTTAAAGTAATAGCTGAACCATTTGAAAAGCCATCTGTTTTGGGGGGGGGGGTAT
>VZTR01020463.1:710916-740971 GCA_013400775.1 Chaetops frenatus
GCCCGCGGCGGGGCCGGCCAGGGGCGGCCAGGCAGGCAGGGCTCGCTGCGGGCCGCGCCGAGATGGCGGCGGCCACGGCGCTTTGCCGCCCCTGGAAAAAAACTGGGCCTGCGCTGCTTTGATTTTCTTCTTAAAAGTGTCATCGCAGAGTTGTTACCAAGCTCTGTAACTGGGCCAGCAGCATGTCCATCTTCAGAGGCATCAGAGACTGGCTGTGTTGGGCATGGTGGAAGCTTCTAGCAGCTTCTCACAGAAGCCACCTCTGTGGCTCTCCCTTGCTACCAAAAACCAGGCTGTGCCAAATGAACACATTCAAAAAAGCATTTTCCCATCGGTCTTCTCCCCATGTGAGTAATCATGAGCCATGCTCAAGTGATCTCTTAACTCTTCTCTCCAGAAAGCTAAAAGGGCAGCTCAGCTATCTCTCTACACAGCCTGTTTACAGGACCCTTCTTTGTATTTGTATCCAGGAGACCCCTCTGCTCCCACAGGTTTGGGTTTGGTCAAAGTGGTAAGTGAGCTGTAGTGTTTTGTGCAAGGGCACTTTTAGCCAGCAATGTGTTCCTCATTTTCTGACTGCACAGAGCCATTCAAGACGTACTGTCAGTCTGGGACCAGGCTTTTCTACTGAGGAACTAAGGCGAGCCAAGGCAGCTCACTGCATCCAAAGCAGTTTTTTTTTAAAAAAAGCCTTGAATGCACGCTGGACAAAATAAACTTACTGAGGGAAATAAGATGAAGGCACTGTAGGGCCAAATCATCTTTGTTTGTTCAGTACAATTAACCAAAGCAAATCACCAAGGCCATGGTATAACCCTGGCCTCAGCTGTAATGCTGTTTGCCCTTGCTACTGCTAGAGCAGCAAGGCTCTGGTCTGAGGGGCATGAGAGATGCTGGTTATCCACACGGTCATCCACAGGTGAGCCCAGTGTGCAGAGCAAGACAGATGATGACCAGGTATGTGAAAACTGCTCAGGAGAGAAATAATCACTGTGGGTTTTGTTAACTGCATAGGACTTGCCTTTCAGTTCCCCTCAGTGAATGGGAAGTAGCAGTGTAACTCCAAATTTACATTTTGTGCTGATGGTTTAACAAGAAAGCACTGCAGCAGTAGTAAGTAAAGATTTTCATAGCTTTTCTTCTCCCTGTATCAAGTTCAATTCTAATAGGTTAAATTAAATATGACTGAAGTAGTTACCAAGTATGCTTGATTTGCCTTTAAATGCCTTTTTTTTTTGCTTTCATCTTCAGGTGGCATTTATGGTTACTGAGCCAATAGCTTTACTCTGAAAACATGGGACAAAGGAGGCTTTCAAAGAACATTACTCTCAAACATCTTATATGCTTAAAAAGCCTGTAGAGAAGCTGCTACCTGTATCACAGTGTATGATAGTGCATATTAATTTGCATGGCCTGGCCTAACAACCTGTAACAAACCAATCCATTCAGCTGAATCAATTACTTTTTAATAATGTCTTCCTAGGTCCTAGAATTACTAAAAATTAATTTTAAAGTGGCTAGTTCAGAGACATCCTTCAAATTAGATGAGTACTGGGACTCGAGTGTCTGCTCTTTTCTGTATCAATGACTGGGATTCATTCAGCTCTTTCATTGTGTTCTCTTGTTTTCCCATCAGTCTATAAAACACTAATCTCTCAAGCAAATCTCGACTGTTTAAAACTAGATTCATGGCTGGAAACCAGTTCCTGCATAGTTTCTGTTCCTTCTTTCCACCCTGGAGCATTTCCTGCACAACTTAATCTTCAACTGACCTGATTCTTTGAATAACTCCTGGTTCTGAGACACTTAATCTTGTACCTCTGGTGGCTGCTAAGTGAAGCCTGACTTCCATCACTGCTCCAGGGAGGTAGTATTGCCCATTAGCACCTTTCTGAGTCGGGGCTGGAGGCTCAGCAGAATAAACAGAAGAGCAAACAGAGCACTGAGTGCTCTGCGTGTTGCATTTAGCTCCCAGGAAAAGGTCACAGGTTGGGCTGCTCCCTTTACATGGACTGGTTATAACATGTGCTTGCAGTTCTGGTTTCACAACGTTCATCAGAACTCCCATGAACTAACCTGTGTTGGGTAACCCGTGCTGGAAAGCTGTGATAGTTTAAATCAGGTCAGATTCTTGCACAGGTTTCTCTTTGGGCTCGATGTCAGATTGCCAGTGGAAATGAAAGTCCAGGTTATATAATCTTTTCTGTGATTTTAACTAAGATTAACTAATGTAGGTTATCCATCATAAGGAAGAACATAGGTATTTTTCACCTCCCTTCACAGTGTCAGTATCTGTAGAACTCCTTGAGTTTTCAAGATACTTTTCCGAATAATGTCTGGGTTTTTGGTTGTTTTTAATCCTTCACATTTTAGGTTAAAAATCAAGGCAGGCAAGCTGAACTTTCTCAGAAGGTGATGATAAGCATTGCCACCAGATAGAAACATTAAGATCACAGGGTATATTGGAGCTGATCTGATGACAGAAAAAGAGAATGTTAATTTTTTCAGTGCCCTTTGTTGTGTTGGGGTTTTTTTTAACTGGAAGGGTCACATCCTCAAGCTTTTTCTTTCTGCCGGGTACAAAGGTTTCAGTAGCTGAGGCTTTGAGAACAAACAAACAAATAATCAAGCTACATGGATGGGTTGCTAGACAAGTTGGCAGTGCTACACCTATTTGGAAAAAAGGCAGAGTGATTATTTTTAACTTGCTCTAAATCTCATGCTAGTATAGCACAAATGCCTTGAAAATGTGTCTTCTTCCTTGGTGTAAAGACAACTATATGAACCAACATATTTCAAAGAAAGTGACAAGCATTAAAAATTATACTGCAGTTTTAGATTGATGCATAGCAAAAAGAGCTTCTCAGACTTGTGCCCTTCTAATCATAGAATAGAATTATTGAGGTAGAAAAAGACCTCTGAGATCCTTAACCCAGTATTGCCATGGTCACCACTAAACCATGTCCCCAAGAGCCACATCCACATGCCTTTTGAACACTTCCAGGGATGGTGATCCCACCACTTCCCTGGGCAGCCCATTCCTTGAGTCTCAGAGGCATATCAGCAGGGCATAAAATAAATCCATTTACCTCTTAAAGACATGTGATTATGGGAACATAAGATGTTCTCATGAATCTGATAATTTTGTTGCCTGATATAAAGATTTGCTTTCTTACTTCATTTTGGATACTGAGTATCTCTCTCTGTTACTGGAAACGTTGGTTTTGGTTTTGGTTTTGGTTTTTTTACAGTATTTTCAGTCCAGTATTGGTGTATTTGATTTCACAGACTTTCTGTCATTTCTGCGGTTTTCAGTTGTGTAGGTGCCTAAATAATATTCAAATCAAGACACAACATGACTTTGGAGTAACTTTACAGCTAGTTAGAAGCTCTGATAATAGTATAGTTACAAGAAGTCAACAAACAAAAGAGAATTGAAAACAAATTTGTTTCTCCCACAGGGAAAAGTAATCTGTCCCACTGAGCCAACTCCCTCTCAGACTGCAGTGAGAGTAAACAGTGCTCTGGTGTGAAAAGTTTTAGGACTTCTCAGAAATTAAAGCTGCAGAGCAACCAATTTATCATAAAACAATTCCCGTAATTCAGAACCAGTGGAAAGCTCTCCAAACCCCAGCCATGCAGCCCACAGCTCTTTCTTGCATTGCTGGAAGGCAGAAAGAAGAGAGACAGCTGCTACCCTCGAGAAAAGTTAAATCACCAGCCATGTTCCCAGCAGTTTCTGTGCCAACAGGATGCGTGTATGGGAGAGAGCGCTTCAGTGAGCAAGAAGGGAAAAACAACAGGTGGGACACTGCAGTGCTTTTCAGCTTTGCAAAAAGGCCTGCCCCGGAAACGAAACAGACTAGCGTTTTAAAACAAGAGTTTTAAAATTACGGCCAGGTTTTGTTCCTGGAAAAGTTCAGCCCTGCCTACTCCTTGCCTGTGTGTGAAAGAGTGGAAAGAACAAAACGAGCCTTTCTTGCCTCTGTGGATTCAGCTGTTCCTTTATCTTCAGATTGCAGTTACAGCCTCTTTGGGGGCAAAGCCTTTTTGTTCTGTTTTTGTAAAGGATCTGTGTCCATCACCAGCAGTGCCCCTGGGGAGCAGCAGGTGTGGGACGTGCGAGGGAGGAGCAGAGCTTTGTGCTGCCCCGGCTCTTGATTTACAGGTTTTGCTGAACATGCGTGGCGTGGGCTCTGGCGGGTGGCAGGGCAGACACACAAGCAGCCAGCCTGCAGAAAGGAACTGCTCAGGATCGTCCCAAGGGTAAAACAACCGACAAAGAGAGAAAGGAATACCTCCCCTCATCCTACTGCCTGGAGCACGCTTCCTGTAGCTTATGTCTAGTCTTAAAACCGGGAAAGATTCTCTCAATTCTCTCAAGGGACATTTTTTTTCATCACCTAACTAACAGCAAGCTTAATGTCATTAGCCTTTACCATCCCATAAGACCGCTAGAACAAAACCACTATAACGTTTGTTTTGACTCCCTACAGCTAATGATAAAGTGGGATATTTCATTGCCTTTCATCAATCTTTCTTATTTTAAGGGCTAAGGTAAAGAAGATCTTGAAGAGTTTATTTTACCTTGCCAAATTTTACTTTCTTGGGTGTTAATATTGTTCTTTCTAAAGATTGGAAGAGTAGATAGTTTGATGTTTATGCTTAGTAGCTCCTTAACTGCTGATTTAAGTCCTTCAATTGCAGTTCTTGGTGTAGTATGGGTTGACTTTCTGACCACAGAGTCTCTGTTTTTTAGGAGCTGGCTCAGAAGTTTTCAAAGCATTGTCACCTTGCTGATAGATTAATGTGAAGGAAAACTCTGACAGAGCTGATCATTTGAAAAGTTAAAACCACAAGGGCTAAACATTTTAAGGCCAGATGACACTGAAGTTGTATTTTTTTCTGACTTTATTCAGAAGATGAGAATTTCAGAATGATGATGCACATGCAAAATCCAGCAAAGACTGACATAAAGGAGGCAGGAACAGAGGTTCTGAGCAGTGAAATGTCATGCAATTCAGAGACGCTGGTGGTGTCTTACCAGACATAAATCTTTCCTGTTTGGAAAGAGTGGTGTTTTATTGCCTCTTGGTGACCATCCCGAAGAGGCTGGCTTTCTCTCAGGAGAAGCTGCTGTTGACCAGAACTGCTGTCGTGAGAGAGCAGATGGTTGGGGTAGTGAGACCAAAAGCATTTTAAGCATGAAACCAGACTGATCAAATAAGCACTGTTAATGGAATTACACAGCCAGAGCTGCTCAGTTTTTTACTCTGGAAGAGCTGAAAAGAGCTTTGCAAAAGGCAATGCTCAGCCTCTGCTGGAATGCAACTCCTTAAAGATCAGTCACAAGTGGCAGTGCAGCATCTTCTATTCTTGAACACCTCTTAGAAGACAGGCCCTGAAGAACAGAGAGGCTCCCCTGGGTGGAAGGGAAAACATACCTGAACTCTCATATATTTCACTGCAAACATTTATAGGGTAAATCAATGCTATTACAATGTATGAGGCTGGCATGTGTATCAAAATCAGTTTAGCTACAGCAGTAGCAGTAGTGGGTTCTGCAGTTTATTATTATTATTGTTATCTGCTTTTCAATAATGTATTAGAAAGAACATGGGCCTGTGTGGCACTGGGTCATATATAGGCTTTAAATTTATCAGAACTATGAGACAAGGGAAAGAGGAAGAAAATATGCTTATTCCTTCAGTTGTTCCCTCTTTCTGCCTCCTAAATACCATTGTAACCCGTGTCTGGTGTCATTTCATGCATACTTTGTGTGGGGTTTCAGAGGAAGGATGAATAGTCCATTTTATCCAGTTCAGTTTAAGGTGTGGCTGTCCAGAGTCCCTGCTTTGTTGGCAGTGTTACCAGGGCTGATCCTCATTTGCCATCTCTGTCCTCTGGACACTTGTTGCATGAGCTCATGCATGATGGCAGCAGCACAGCAGATTCAGAAGGATTAAATAGGGTAGTAGACAGAGGTTTGGATTCTTCCCTGAACTGCACCTTCTGCAGCCTTGTGTCACCTCCATCAATATTGGATATAAGTCAGGAAAGAATTGGTTCATGATGTTCTCATCAGGGTGTACAAAAAATTAATGTGCTTTAAGCACATAAATTCCCACCTGCCCACAGGCCTCTTGGATTTTTTTTTATGGCCTTTGGGGACCATCATATTTTTTTACATTGGTGATTGCAAGAACATATCTGGGATGCAATTCCAGACTGCAGTAGAGAATAATGTATTTTAACAGATGTGTATAAAACATAAACTGTGGCAATCTTGCATGATATCCCATTGTCATCACAACAGGCTTTCAAAGTAGCAGCAAAAGGAGATGTTATTATAAGAAGTATCTTATGTAATTACAATGTGGGGTTGTCTTTTGTGAAAACAGTGCTATTCTGCTAAAAGAAAAGGTTATTTTTTAAAAAAATCTCCATCTGTTCTTAGCTGTGAGGGACTCAAAAGTGGGCTTTGGAGAATTCCTTCAGGAAAACAGTGCACACACAAGAACACCTGCACTGCTGTACAAGAGCTGTGTGTATGTGATGTTTAGGGAATAGCTGGGGCAGAAAACTGGGTAGAGGGTGAATATTCCTCATCTCCCATGCCTCAGACCTTCTCCTCCTCCTAACTTGAGCGTTTTTGGAACATGCAGTAAATCTGCAGAGAAGAGGTACAGCCTAACACAAGAAGTGAATTTTGCAAACTCTGCCTCTCCTGTTTAGCAGCAGAGGAGGAGGAAATGCAGTAAACAAAGCTGCTCTTTCCTCTAACTTTCCTTGTGAGGGATTTAACGTGTGCTGCAAAACCTACAAACCTGGAGACAGTATCTGATGGGCCTTGCAGTCACATGTCTGAGGAGAGAGTCAGGCAAAGTCATATTTCTTAAGTTGGTGCCTGCAGATTAGAAGCCACTCTCCCAGGTTCTCCATCCTGTGGAAATCAGCACACACCCCCCCACCTCGCGGCTAAAGCTGCCGAGGACCAACGGGGTCATCTTGCCTGCATAACACAGACTGGCAGTGTTTCAGGGGTGAGAAACAGCTCATCAGTAAGGGATGGGAGCTGGGCAGCCGTGGTGCTGCCAGGTGTTGGAACGCTTCCTTTCCTGCCCCGCGCAGTCCCGCTGCCTCTGCCTGCAGTGGCTCCCATTTGCAGCGGGGAGTCTTGGGAGAAACAAAGGCTGGCCTGCCAGTGGTGTATCCTGCACGACTTATGTTTGGATCAAAAGGAGGCTTAAAGATTCTCCTGTTGGTATTGACCAAGTGGAAGCAGATCCCCGGGCCAACAGACGTGCTCTGATATCTGAAATGCGGGGGATTAATGAAGATTCAGCAAGAGATTTGGAGATGTGTTGGCTGTACATCTTTTGTCTCCCTTCACATCACCCCCTAGTAGATTTGTGATGACATAATACTTGCTGGTTTTTGGCTTCCTAACCTTGGACAAACAGTTATTTCAATCGGTGAACCGCTTCTGCTCAAGGCAGGCTTTTCGTCCAAACAAAAGTTTAATTTAATCTTTGTGGAAATCAGCTGTGCTTAGGAAGCACACGCTCATGTTCAGCCTTATCTGATGCCTTTGGGCAATGAGGCAGATCTCAGCATTTGCTCAGGAATCTGGTGAGCCAGGCCCTGCAGATGGGTCCACTCTTGAGCGTGCCTTCTGTTAGAGACTGTCACAGCTGTGTGCCACGATTGATGGCTTGCATCTTCAACTTTTCAGAGACACTATTGGTAAATGTTGGGTTTTGTGATACTTGCTTAACCCCAGCTACTGGGGGACTTTGGCAGCTCTAGTCATTGTCACAAGTGAAAAACTGATACATTTTCAAGGTGCCTGCTGCAGTTACATATTCAGCAGGTCCCTGATTTCTATCATGTGTGTTGCCTGATTCCCTGAGGTTCATTTGAAAGTCTGGTGTGACTTGGCTGTACTGACAGAGGAGGTTAATGGTAGGGACCAGGTATCTGGCTGCTGCCCTTGAGCTTTGAATTCCAAAGTGCAACCTCCTCCCATCAGGCAGGTTGCAGAGCACGCAGGGCCTAGATGTCAGCTCCCTCGAGAAAAATAACCCAGGCAGCTGATGTTGTGAGCATCATATTTACATAGACACGTTTTAAAAAGAAAAAGACCTCTCCAGAGTCTCTCTCCCATGCTCCTCCATCTCTCTCTCCAGCCAGGAAAGCCCTGCTCACATCCAACCCTTCCACACTGGAGCGGGGTTTGCTTCAAGCGCTATTGAAGCAGCCACACTCCCAGGGTGACCACTCCATCCTGGATTGGCTTCTGTCTATCCTGCCTATCCTCAGCTCTTTCCTTCACCCACCCTTGGCACCATTGCCACTTCTTCCCTTGCTCTCCGCAGCCTCTCTTTGCCAGCTGGAAGCTCTGCCCTCTTGCCCTGTCCTGCTCCCTCGCCCCTCAGCGTGTCCCCTCTCCCCCGACGGATGCCAGCCCAGCTTTCAGAGCAGTTGTACCGGGAAGCTTTGTCTGCTCCTGAGCAGGGGAGGGGGTGCCCTGGACGGGGTCTCGTGTTGCTTGGCAACCTGTTTCTCTCTCCTCCAACAGTGATTTTCCCTCACAGTGCCTGCTGATGCAGGCACAACAAATGGCAGCAATATTGCCGAAGCAGTTGCTCCTGTCGCTGTTTACTTGTTATTTATGGTTATTGTCGGGAAAGGATTTGTAAACATTTCTTCACTTCCTTCCTCGGTCAAAGCAGATATAATTTGATGCTTCTGTAGCATGCTTGCATAGTTAATGGATGGTCACTGCGTTTCAGTGTATGTAACATACAATTTTATTGTGGTGGCTTTTTAAAAGTGGTTCCTGGTTTTGAGTGCTTCTATTTTTCAGCCCCAAATGGAGACATACAAGGTTTTATATTCAGATGTGCAAAAATCCAGTGTAAGAGAGTCTGGCTTAACTGCCTCAAATTGCATTTCTTGTGTTTAGATGCACATATACCTAAAAAAGTCTGCTCTGAATCACTTTCACCTTCAGGAGGGCCTTAAGTCTAACGCTGAGATTTCAAAACACAAACACTTCCATGAACAGAGATAAAGCAGCCAGGATTTTTCCTGTTTGCCATTTCCTCCTCCACACTAACCACTTCCAGCTTAGTCTTTCTGGTTTGCATTTGTGGATGTGCCAAAGAAGACACACAGCTTCACTTACCTGTTTTCTCCAAACGAGCACAGCAGGAAAGCCAGACCACATGTGTTTTCTGATCTTACTGTGAAAATGCTGCTGAGGCCTTTCTTTACTTTACAAACTGTAGCCACTCAGGACAGATCTGGAGAGCTTCATGCATGCTGCTGTGTACTTGCATGCTGCCAGAACTTCTACTGGGCCTTGATTCAGCTCTAGATAGGATTTATTCTATTTGCCAGCGCCAAGTGACTCCCAAGCTTGTGACTAAGAAGTTAGTTTTCTATTGTAGGGCGTGCTTTGCAGTGCCAGACTCGGATATACATCTGCCATTGCCCTCTGCTGGGCTATGCCAGAACTACTGGTGTGTGCCTGCTGCCTCGGGAACCCTTGGAATTTCCTGAGGAGAAGCCTCTCCTTCATTCTACGAAATTACTGCTTTGGGAGCTCAGGATGCCTGGCTGGCAAGCGAGGTTTGCGGTTTTGTTCAGCAGGTGACTGTCACACAGAGTCAGTTTGTTGCTATGCTACAAACAGTAGACAGTATATTTAGTTATTGTTTTTATATTTATGAACAGTTGGAATTGGATGCAGAGATGGTTTCTGACCACAGCTCTGTGGAATATTGCCTGCACGACATCCACCCACTTATCTTCATGCTGAGTAGAGACAACTGCAAACCTCAGCCTAAAAGCAGTTAGGTAGCTATACTGAATCCATTTTAAAATCTAGCCTTCCCATAGCCAGCCTTATTAAGGACAGCCTTTTAAAAATGGCTTTTTTGGAATTAAGACCTTTGAAAGGCCTTGAAATTAAGTCCTTAATAGAAATACAGTCTCAGTTCTGAGGTTTACCTGCAAGGAAGGGGCACCTTGCATTTCGGTGGGATTGCACCAGTAGAAAAGAAAGGGAAGACTGTGGACTAGCTGTTCCTCAGAGAAAGAAAACAAGCCCCAAATCAGGCACACTTAGCCTAGGCAGGTTGGTCGTTTAGGAGGGAGTTCTCTGAAATCAAACCAGAAGTGATCTGTGGTAATGACCCACTGTCAGCCATTTCTTTCCTGAATCTACACCGACCAGAAGAAAAGTCTATTCTTTATGAGTTTTTGTTTCTTTTACCCTGCATCCTTTCTAAGCACAGACTGCTCCAGATCCAGAGATCTGAGAGAGTTTCCCAGTTCCACCTACTCAGCAGTGGCTCTGGACATGCTGGATGGTGGGTGGGTTCCATAGCTTGCAAATCAGCAGTTTTGTCAAACTCTGAAAAGAGATTTGGAGAGTGCTTTGAAATCCTTGAATGAGCATAGCCTGGCTGGGGTAGTTTTCAGTCCTACTCATTTTGAAAATCTGTGTTCTCTGGTGGAAACAGAATTGGAGCAGTGTAAGTCCAACACGTAACTTGGTAAGTCTCATGTGGAGGCTCACAAGAGTTAAACCAGCTAACAAGGGAGTGCAATTTCCCTGTCCTCACCCGGGGCCCTGTCTGAATCAGCCAACATACTGTGCTGACTGACTTGACATCAACTCAGAGAGATGATATTGCAGAGTACAGAACACTGCTGATAAATTAGCAGATTTTAGAGTAAAATTGTTTTTTCCAGTTGCAGAAAGGCCTTACTACTCTTTGAACAAGCCAGGTGTTTCTTGATACAGTTCATTTAGCCAGCTCTGAAACAGGGAATGTAGAAATAGGTAGCATTGACTCGAGACATTTATTTTTAGTTAGTGCTTTTCGTTCCCTTTCTCAGCATAAGAACTACTTTCATCTTCTTCAGAGACAGAGTTATAAATATCTTCCACTGGGATCTGGGGCCTCTGAGATGAGTGTGTAGCACTTCTCCCTGCTGTGCAATCATATTTCCTTCCATTCCACTCTCTCACCCCTCTGACAGAAAAAAAGCCCCTCATCTTGTAAAATCCATTAGTTATTTTCCTGAGGAGTAAGAGGATGCTTGTGGAAAGCTGCATGTTATGTGTTGTATCAATATGAAATATAGTATGTCCCATTTCTGCCTATGCCTAACCAGTCTTGCACACTTCACAGTCCTGGATCTCAGTGGCCAGGTTCTTCTTTGTGCAGTCAGGAACTGGTGTAAAGTGCTCCTGTCCTTGCTCTCCTCTGCTTATTGGTTCTTTCACATTGGAGTCCCTGCCCGTGACACTTCAGACATGACAACACTTTATTTGTCAATGTGTGTTATGGAAAGGACCAAGGAGGCAGGAATTGGAACTCTGACAATGGCAAATTTACTTACTGCCCTCAAAATATGTGACAGACCCCATTTACATTTGTAACTCATTGTTCCCCTAGAGGAGGACCAAGGCTCACCTTTTGGTCGATTTTCTGCTAGGTACTGTTCCTTTAGGAAGCCTTGATCAGGTCATCTAAAGGAAAAATGACTAGAGAAAATAAATAGTGCAATAAGTAAAAAAATTGGTGGGGGAATGCCTACCTGACAAAATCTGGAGATGCAGGTAGGGAAGTAGCTTTTCCTATTAACTACCTTAACTTTCACGTGCATCAACATATAAATTGTGTTTAGTTTCCCTGGTGAATAGAGCTATGGGTGCATTACCATCCATGGGCATGATTGAATAAGCAGTGTTATAAAACACTCATAACCTGAAATAAGCACAGTGTGGCCATGGGCAGAGAATATCAGAGTGTACTTCAAGCTGTACAGTTTCAGCATCATTCATGATTTAGGAATGTTCAAAAGGAAACAAAAGCGTTTTAGGTCATTTTGGAAACGTGTCCATTTTTAATTTCTGATGGTCATTATTGTGATATTGCTTCTTAATTAAAATTTAAATTTTTGACATTTTGCTGGTGTTGGAGGTTAAGTTTCTTCAAGGAATTTTCTTCCCATTTGTTGTCTTGGAAAAGGCAAATGGACGTCAATTAAGAGACAATACCTTGGCATACCCTTCGAATTGTCCTGGGGGAGGAGGGGCGGGGGAAGCAGTGTGGTTTGGGCAGTTTCTTAGCTGGGGGTGGTTCAGTCTTTGCCGGGCTTGGAGAGGAGATGGTTGTGGTGTTTGGTGCTGGACTTCTGCCCAGGGGTTCAGCGCTGCTGTGAGGTGTCCCCTGCCTGTGTCTTGGCGAGGCCATTGCTGACAGGGCACTGTCGATGGGCTGGGACTCCCTCCCTCTGTAACACCTGCCCTGGCCAGGGTCCCCACCGTTTGCACGGGTGATTCCCAGGGAAAAGACCGGGCCCCCACCCCTCTCTCTCTCTCCAGAGAGAGACCACCTCTCAGCTGCAGGTGGACTGGAACCTCACCAGGATGGCCACTGTCAGGAAAATGTATCCACAAACACCAGAGGTTTCTGTCCTAAAAGGAGATAAAGGAGTCCTTTTACTTTATTCGAATAAAGAGAGAGGCCGTGGGGCGTTTCCCCTGGGATCTCTCAAACTTTTGGAGGACACAGCCTCCTTTTTACTCTAATTTCCCAGCAGCATTTTCCCTCTCTCTTTCCCCATTGGCTGAAATATTTGAGAGGCACAGACTTCCCGGAACGCTTAATACCCAAGATTCCCTTCTAATGTATAACACCCCCCGTTTTTAATTTTTCTTCTTTTAGTTCCTGGAATTCATGGTTCTTCCCTTTGTTACTTTCTTCTCTCAATATACAATTTCATTTATCAGCGAACTTACAGTTTATCTGTAAAGACAGATCTCTTACTTTCCATTTATAAACCGGCGGAATTCTTCCCCTTGCTTCTTACATCTCTCAGCGTTACTCTTACCTACAGCAAGGCCCACAGCTTGTTGGTAAAGACAAACCCTCATTCCTTTCCCCGTGGCCAGGGTACCACACCGGACGTGTGGGAGCAGGGGGAGAACTGGATGCACTTCCCGACACCTCAACCTCCCCTCCCCACCCTTCCCGGGGCCGCCACAAACCCGGGCCGGGGCTCAGGGCTCGGGGCTCGGGGCTCGGGGCTGGCACTGGAGCGCCCCCTGCAGCCGCGGGGGAGTCACTGCAGCCCCTCTGCCGCACCGGGAGCCATCACCGCCCCCTGCTGGTCATTTTTGTAACTACACCAAAGGGCAAGGGGCTTGGCGGGAGGGAAAAGGCTGTTACCGGGTTTCTGGGTGTTTTTTGTTGTTGTTGTTTGTCTGTCTTTATATATATTCTAGTAAAGAACTGTTATTACTTTCCCCCTGTCTTTGCCTGAAAGGCCTGTAATTTCAAGGTTGTAATAATTTTTGGGGTGGGGATCATCTTTTCCATTACAGGCAGCTTCCTGCTTTCCTTGGTAGACACCTGTCTTTTAAAACCAGGACAGCTAGCTTAGCATTATTTGAAGATTTTGGTTCACATTTTATCGGTCAATTTAAATCCCACATTTCCCTGAAGGAGAGCAGAAAGGGCCCGATTCTTTAATAGGCAAAACAGGTTAATATTACAAACACTTGTCTATTTTGAAATTAAACCAATAATTCTACATGGAGAAAAATATTTTAATGGGCTTTAATATGCAAAATTTAGTTTAAAAATAAATTAAAAATTGGCTTTTCTTGAAATAGTTTTGCTAAAAGCACAGTAGTGAAAGTATTAACATCAGCTCTAAAAAACCAGGTATCCAAATAAACATATTTCTTTGTTAAATCTATGCTTTTTGTACTTTTGACTTTGTTCCATTGATTATATAAAAATATTAAGGATGTAGTATTTATGAAAATTGTGTCTTTCCAGATTATAAACTGGTAAGATAATTTGTACAGAAAAGAGAATGGGATAAATTTTAGTTTGAGGCATGTCCTGGTATCAACACAAGTTGTAAATTCTTGTCCAGATCCACTTTCTTTTAAACTTCATAGACAACTTGGAAGCACTCTGTAAAAGTTTAATGCAGTTCCTTTTCTTTCCTGTGGTCTGAAACAATGTCAATGTGACAATGTTCAGAACTCATTTTTTTGAGACCACCTGCCTTTTAAAGAGAAATTAACAAATTAGTATTTTTGGACTGTAGACAGTCCAAGTGCTGTTGAATATGTGATATACTGGAAAAGTCCATATACTGATTATTGTATTTTTTATAGTTGGCAAGGCATTGAACTTAAGACAGCAAATAAATTAATCCACCCCATTGTTTTGCCTCTTTCCCTTGTCTGTGGTTTCACACTGCAAGAAAGAAGAGAGGCAAAAATTGGAATAAAAAAAAAAATACGCATCTAAAGGAAAGACAAGGTAGTCATCTATAATGGAGATTAAACCATTACCTGATACAGCCTGGAATATTATCATTAGGGTGTTGAGCTGACCCTGCTTGAAAAGCACAAGAAAAGCCCTGCCTTTGGCCCTGCCTTTGATTGCTACACAGCAGTGTCCACACTCTAATTGAAATCAACTATCTCATATCATCAGGGATCTGACATGGGGCATAAGTTTGCCACAGTTGTAGTTTATAAATTAGCATCATTATTATACAGTGATAAGAGACCAGGGCCACTTGGCCTGCTTCCTCCCATTTAAAAGTGTTTGTAATGCACAGACAGGCAAGTTGTTTGATGCTAATGGGAGGTATCTCTCTCTGCTAACTGAGATATCCATTTTGGCACCGAAGTAAGTGCTTCCCATTGCTCTTTCCAGGCTCAGGTTTTATTCCTTGCTAATCAGAAGAACTACTCTTGAGTCGAGTGAGGCAGTCTAAGCAAATCCTCTCCTGCTGTAAACCTCTGAGCCTGTATTTAACATAGAAATGAACTGAATGAATCAGACGAGGAACTAGAAGGAACCTGCTGGAGCCTAGGAGAGCCTCATAGGCTCCATGTATGCTGTAGGTGTGTTACAAGACTGCTGGCCTGGGCTGGGGAGCCATGAAATGATAGCTCAAATCTGCTCCTCAGCTGCTTGTTTCCAGGAGGAAGGTCACCAGACACTTTGTTGGCCTCTCTTGCACGCTGTCTTCCAAATAACACACTTGGGGCCCAAGAGGCTGATTGCCAAGTGTTAGCATTGCTGCATGGCCATCTCTGAAGCACCCTTTAGTCACCGTTCCTGATTTGTGCTCAAGCTTGTCCTCAGATGGATGCATGGCTGCAGGGGGAAAAGTGAGGAGATGCTCCTTAGCCTGCAGCTCTGCATGGGGCCAGTTCAGAGCCCCATTCCCTGTGTGCTTCTGCCGGAGTTGCTCCTTTTGTACCATCAAGAGGGAGGTCTCAGGTTCACTGGCATCACTAATATTTACTGGTTTAACTGAAGGGACAGGGCTCGTGCTTTCTAAAAATCAGCTTGTCCTCCAATGCCCTCTGGTGACAGGAACTAATTAGATGCCACTGCTTTTACTGAATCCACTTGTGAAACACTTATGTTATTTTATTCCTATTAAATATTTTAGGCAGATACTGAGATTTAGCACAAACCAAAACCATTAGTTTGAATAAAACCCTGCCCCTGTAATTGCTACAGTACTTCCTAGGAGTTGAAAAATAAGCACCCTCTAGACAAACCTTAACTTTAGGGAATCTCCAAAGCTTATTAGGTTGAGCCCTTAAATACTTTAGTCCTGATCCTTATTGCAGAGAAGTACACTTGTGTGTGTGTATGTGTGGCTGCATGGCTGCAGAAATGCCTTGTGTCACCTTCCACACCTAATCTCCCGGAATGGAAAAACAGTGACGCCAAAAGACTTTAGGAAAACAGGTTGCTAAAATGATCACAACAACTTGCACGTGCTGGTGTGCAGCTTCTGTCCTCCACCTGTCAGGGCTCCAGTGAGTGAAAGCACAAAGCAGCCGGGAAGCAAGAGGGAGGCCAGGGGGCAAGGCGAGTCACCTTAATTTGGTATTTGAAAGTCTGTCTGCCTCATAAATGTGTGGGCACTTTTAAAAATCAGACTTAATAGGAAGGATGACATGTGAGAGCTTCTCCACTCACTCTTTTTTTTTTTTTCCGTAGCCTGAGTTCACTGTTGCACCATTGTGATGTTAGGGCAGCAGGTAATAACACTGAAATGCACAGTAACTGGTTGGTGAAAAAATACTGAAAATAAGATAATAAAATTCAGATTTTCATTTTATGAGCCTAGTGACCTTCTGAGTGTATATTTTTAATAGTTTCTTCTACTATTTGCAATCTCTGTTCTTCAAAAGCAAACCCCATAGAAATAGCACATGCTTTAAAACCAAAATGCTGCAAGACTGCTGCCGCAGTGTGCTGCCACAGACTGAGAGCCTACAGCTTAGTTACTGACATGTGATAAAGAGAGTATGTAATTAAAACTACCAGCAGAGCCTTGATTACTGAGGGGGATGTAGGTCCTAGTACAATTTAATAAGGTCCTCGGGCATGCAGATCTGCAGCCCTTTGGTTACTGCCTCCAGCAGCACAGAACACCTGTGCTGTACCTCTGCAGCCTCTTTGTACCTGTAGCCAGCACTGCTTGCTGTTCACTCCTGCCTTCCCCCAGCAGCAAACCAGGAATGTCGTGTGGAATGTCATGTGGGATTGCAAAAGCACACCCAGGGTTGTGCTCCAGCCTCCACCCTGGGGGGGGGGGGGGAACACTGGCAGTGAGTATGTGAATGTATGGTAGCTGCTGGCTTTCTGCACCCTGATAAGGGAATCAAGAGCTCCAGAAGTGACACCAACCTTCCTTGTTTATGTTAGCAGAATGTTCTGCCCAAGACAGGTGCATCAAAGAACGTTTTCCTTAGCTGTATCAGATAACGCTCAGATTAAAGAATGGCCAGAGCAAGCTGGCTGTCAGGGTGTGCATAGACTTACCCTTCCTGCCTGGTCAGGGTTTGCAATCTCCCAGATTTGTGCAGTGGTCTTTCTAACAGAACTCTTACCTCCACCCCCCAGAACAGCTCCTTCCATACAAACAGAGCCCCCTCCCTGCTCCAGGGGTTCTCAAGCTGGTTGCCTTGCATTTTATACATGAAATAGCCTTTTCCTGTAGCCATGCATCTGTCTAACAAATCTGCTGGAGCTTCAGAAATAAAGACAAGAGATAGGCATTTTATGAGCTTTTCAGAGGCAGGAGATCCATCTTAAAATTGAGCTGAGGGTAAGTAAGGAGCATGATATAAATCTGTGCAGATTACCTCACCCCTGTGCAATGGAAGTCAATCTTTTGGAAAAGATGGGTGCCTGTTTATTACAAGCAATTACCATTGGTCATAATCCTTTTAGGATATACATGGAGAATGACTCAGTTCATTTGATGAGTTACACTGCCAGTTTTTCCTGAAGCACTGGCCCAGCAGAATTACTAAAGCTGGCCCTAAGCTTTCGGAATGGGAGAGGATTGTTAGGAAAGCATTTGGATGAGCTCATGGTAGCAGGCAGCTAATGGGTTGGAGCAGACCAAGGTAAAACTGGCAGCATGTGGAAGCTCAGCAGAGGTTTGGATCTCCCTCAATGGCCATCTGCCATTTTTCTGTGCTATTTTGGTAGGTCTGCAGAAAAAGAAGCTGTGATCTTCTAATATTCTAGCAATGCTTCAAATTATGTGGCTGAGGATCTCAATGCTTGACAAATATTACTTTAGCTTCAAAGTAGGTATGTGAATGGGATCCCACATCTTCACATCTACAGCACGTGAGGTATAGAGAGAGAGAGAAGAAGAGTTTTCCAGTCAGTGAGAAGGGTGTCAAGCTCAAGACTTTCTTCAGGCTTGCAGGAGGGCTAAACACAGGCTTAACAGAAATACCTAGAAGTGATTTACTCCTGCACAAGCAGACATCAATGGCAGTTAAGTAGACCTGAAAATCAGGGCAAAGTGTTATGGAAAGCATTGCCTGAAATGCCTTGTAGCTGGTTCCCTAGGGAGTCTGTCACACAGCCTAGAATATATCCTTCATCAAAGGAGCATTTTGTCTGCCCTCAGGTCCAGGGATACCACCAACCTGGCATTTCAGAGGAAGAAAGGATTAGCCATCTACATTTTTAATTGAGACTTAACCCAATTTTTGAGTTATTTTGAGCACTGTCTCTGTGCAGCTGGGTGTGTGGATGTCCTTGCTAACAAGACAGGGGTTCTCTAAGCAGAGGGATTGTTTTGATGTCTTTTCTTTGCAATGCCTCTCTGTGCAAACTGCTCAGAATGCAGCCCTTCTGTCAGCACTAAATTTGTGCTTATAAAACATTTACTACTATATTGGCAGCAGCATCTGGAAGCATCACTATTAGGAACAAAGTAACGAGTGCTCTCAGCAGGTAGTGTGCACAGCTGCCTCACAGCAGTGGCTTTAATTTTCTGCTGTTGTAGGGCACAGCTGGCCTAACATTAACTGTGGGCTTGCACAGTGTCAAGACAGCCCTGACAATGTCAGAACCAGGTGGGGATATTGAAGGAAAAAACTGGCAGGGAAAATTCTACCCAGGACGGATTGGTGTGAAGCAGTTGGCTCAAAGACCTTGGCTACCTCAAATTGGGAGCAATGGGAGGGCAAAAGCAGTTCCCACTTCCGTATGATGCCAAATAAATTGTGTGTTGTTGAGGCATGTTTTCAACACCAGCACAGAGAGTTTAAGCTATGACAATTCTACATGACTGGTGTGCTGGTGAATAGAACAAACCTAGCTTTTCACATGGGCTGTGTGAACACAGCTGCAGCCAAGCATTTGTTGTTCTAATTGCATTCACAGCTGCAATTAGAACCCCCATATGGCAGTGCCTGTGTATTCACCAGACTTTCTTGTTTGTTTTAACGTGGGTTTGTAGACCAAAGATTAAAAGGAAACGTACATGTTCTTAGTTTCTTCTTGCAGCACCATTTTAAATGCTAGCCATGCCTCTACAAATACCTAGAATAAATTAGTTTCTTTCTGTTGAGGTCTGAATGGTTGTGCATCAATGAATTGAAAGGATGCGATTAAGAATGAGTTTTGCACTATACTGAGCCTTGCCCTTCTTTCTCTTTCGTTAGCAAGCCAGACTACCTTCTGTAAAGAGTGGTCCATTTGAAGATCAGTGAAAAAGGAGGGAAAAATGTAGAGATAAATAGTTTAAGACTGCACACTTGGATGCTGTGAAACTTAAAATTAAGTAGTGGTACAACTGAGTACGCAACTTTTATCTATCATTAGCTGTCTTTGAAAAGATAGGGTTATGAAAATTTGATTTTCTGTAGGAATAGATGTTTGGGATGTTTTGTGCACACACTTATGGCATATTACTTATATCAATTGAAGATGCAACTACTAAGCATCCCCATCTGCTTCTCAACTGAGACAGATTACTAAAAACCCCTGTGGTAGAGAGAAGAGCTTAAAAGAGTAGTATCCAGATGCTTGTACACATGTACACATTAACCATGTCAGCTACTCATCCTGTGTGACATCAGGTTGCCATTCTGTTCCTTGCTGCACTATCTGTTGACAGATGTGATTCCTTACATCCCAGAGCCCGAGCCCCACTCCATGGCCATGCACATACATGGCCATTGTTTCCACACTGCAGTCGTGCTGTGCCACTGCAAACCTGTCAGCTCAATCTCCAGAGGGCAAGTACTGTTTGGTGAAGGTGTTTACATAATCTACTCATACAAGATTTTGTCCCTCCTATCAGATCTTGACTGAGTTTGCCTTTATACATTACACATGCATCCTCAGGAGGGAGGAATCTTACTTCTCTCTCCTCTCTCTTTTTCTCCACTGCCCTCTCAAACACCTGTGTATTGCCTTGTTTATTTTTACAACCGGTCCTTGCAGTGACAGACTCAGGATGAGACAAGTCCCTGCACCTACAGCCTCATGGTCTCTGCATTGTGACACATCTTCCCAGAAACAGCAGGACATTCAGTGCAAGGAGAGAGTTTCTTGGTGCTGTAAACCAGTCACTCATGCTGGCCTTTCAAAGGAGCATCAATCTCCCCATTCTCATTGGCTGCTCCCAGAAGTACAAATGGTTCCCAGAAATGATAATTGGCACCAGTTACTGAATCATGTTTAGATGGAAAGCTACAATTAACTCTGCACATCCCTCAGAAAGGCCCGATTCCGAAACTGCAAGCAGACGGGGACGCGTCTTGTTGTTAACAAGTGCCAAAGTTTCTAATTTGAGTTTAGTCACACTTTTTACAGAAGGTAAGTCCTACTGTATGGATTAGCTTGGCTTCCTCTCAGGCTGACACAGATGCTTAAACAATAAAAATCAAAGCCTCTAAGTAGCACAGGGGGGTCTTAGATGAACGAGGTGATAAAAAAATCACACAGCTCTGTGCAGCACACACATGCTAACAAACGTTTTACAGGAAAACTTCTCATTTATCACAACTCCAGAAATTAAATCCTTCTAACAGATTAATCTAGCAGACTTTTAGCTTTAAAACTCCTGAGTCAGTGCTGAAAATTAATTTTCACTTTCAGATGGGCAAATAAATATTGGCAAGGGCGTTTTAGAAACAAACAAACAGCAAGACCTGAGAGTCTCTTTGGCCTTTTTCCTTTACCAGGGGATTCTTCTGAAGTGCTGAGACTAAACTCTAGCACACTGTATCTGGAGCTGTTCTGCACCCCTGTAAGCAACTCAGGCTTTGGCTGAGCAACAGTCAGGTGTTGTGCAGAAAAAGGGTCACCCACAAAGCTGGAAGCTGGGAATGGTAATGGGCATATGCCTCATCCGTCTTAACCCTCTGCTTTTAAAATTGCTCATGATGACTTGAATTAAGGGTAGGTAGGTTTGCCTCTGAAAGATGTTTCACGGGAGTATCTTTGCCGCTGTAGCACCCTAGAAGTGCAGGTTAGTGGCTCCATCCCATCAGCAGGTGTGTTCTCTCTCTCTCTCACACACACACACACACACACTCAAGATTCTCAGTCATTGTTGTGGGACTGAAGGAGCATGAAGGATAAATTTATGTGTCTCCAGTCACTGCTAAATAGCTGAGAATTGAGGAAAATTAGATAGCTGCAGTAGAAAGGAGTTTTAAGAGTTTTGTATGACTTTTCCTACCAGGAAGAAGGCCCCAGAGAGGGAAATGAACAAGAGTTCTGACTGTCAGGTACTTTTCCATAACCATGTGTCAAAAGCATGTCTGCCGTATGAGCTGTAAGCCAAGGCTGTGGGATGTTCATGGTTATTACTTAAGTGCCAGACACTGACTTGGGTTGGTACAATATTTCCATACATTTATCTCTCTGCTATTTTATTTTATAAGAAATCTCAGGGGACCCTCAAGGTAATAGAGGGCAAACTCACTCACTGATATGGTAGCCAATGTCTTTGCAAACACGTGATAGTAAACTCAGTGATGTGCACAGTAACACAACCATCTTCCTAATCCCTAATCTCTCCAGCCACAAGTGGGACTGGCAGTGACCTGAACGACTCCAGCCAGCTTTCCCTGCACTACTGTCCAGATGCTTGCAAAGGCAAAGGCTGCAAGACTGTTCAGGCTTGCAAATGGCACATCACCAGGAAATTAATACAATGTTATTTTGAGAGAGAAAATACCAAATATCAAACCCCTACTCAGAGAAATTACGTGAGAAACCACTATGTGGAGCCAGCCACTAATTATTTGGCAGATGAGAAAACTGGATTCAAACTAGTTGTTACTTGAATTTCAGGTGCCTGTGCTACCCCACTGGCTTTTGCTTTGCCTCTCTCAGAAGTCTAGACATGATACAATTTGCTGTCAATCAGACACATAAAACCACCAGTGAACTTAGTAAAGTGATGCTGTGGAGACAAAAAGACACATCCTTTCTCTCTAATGGAGAGAAGTTTCCACTAGGGTTGCTATGCTTCCATCTACCTTATTTTACTCTCATCTAGTCTAAAGTCTTGTGGCCTGTGAAAAGAGTACTACAAGTTTCCCAGATTAAACAAGAGAACAGAGTGTAGCTCAAATGTCATTACTGGCAACATGCTGTGGTTTGGGGAGTTCATCCGGCAGAGGCAGAGCCTCTTCAGCCATTAGATTAGGATGGAATTTGATTTAGAAAACAGAATAGCTTCTAGGTAATGTCTATATTCAAAAGAATATAGAAATATTCTGGGAAATATGATCATACGTTACAGTCTCAGGCATGGCAGGCAATTTCAAATGTTACGGAAGAGGACGGTAAGAAATGCACACACCAAGCAAACCTTATCTGTTACACAAGACTTTCTCCACCAATCAGCCATGAGAATTTATGGACTAAAATTCCCAACTCTGTTTTGCGCTAAAATCTTTTCTCACCATTTACTCCATGACTTAATGTGAATGCTTCTCTTTGTTTCCAATACTCAGTTTAGAGGTTTTGTCACAGGCAGGCAAATGACTGAGATGTAGCAAGATGCAACCACTTTTTGTTTGGAAAAAACCCTCAAGGAAAGAAGAATCTCAAGAGTAATTCAGGTTTTTGTAGCAATGTGAGATCCATCTTTTTTATTCCTCCACTAACTCTGAGGAAAGAGAAAACTGAAATACAGAAGGGAAAAATTCTGACATCCTCAGCAACCATCAAGAAGTATTTATTATTTCATGCAGGCAGCAGGAAGCCATAGAGAAAAGATGCATATTGTTGGTACTAGGAACGGAATGCCATCTGCTCAGGAGTGTCACTTTGTATGGAAAATCACAGTATGAAAAGCTTGCGTCCACAAAGGAGACAGAGGAGTCCTGCAACTTTATTCTAATCAAGGGAGAGTCCACTGGGGCACACACCCGCGGGGTTTTCTCTCTCGAGGTTTTGGAAGGCACAGCCTCCTTTTATCCTAACTCCTGGCTGCATGTTGCCCTCTTCCTTTCCCCATTGGCTGAGGTACTAGGAAGGTACAGCCTTCCAAGACCGCTTGTTATATATGTTATTGCCACATTCAATGACATTGAACATGTCATTTTACCCCAAAGTTCAGAAACTCAGGCCTGTGCAGACCCATTTGTCTGTTTCAGGAGCCAAGCTGTCCGAGCTCTGTAACAAACCTGCTACCCAAAGTTAGTGAAGACAGTAAGACCCATTTCATAGACATTAACACCCATACCTTCATCCAAGGAATTGTTTGTAAAGGCATAAGCATACATCTTCTCTCTCAGCTTAAATACAGTCACGTCTAAACAGAGCACGCAGCTGCAGAGGGAAGTCTTCCGTCCATACTGATGAGCAGATAGGAAGGACAGCATGTGACTCTATAAGCGGTAAGGGGCACACAGTCTCTCTACCTGCAGTATATTCACCTGTATAGCAGAAGCCTTAAGCACAGCTTGTGTGTCTGAGAGCGACCTGTTTGATTTTTATTTATGCCTCAACATACGTTATAAACGCGGTGGAAAATGACTGTAGGGGCTGTACACATGCTGTGAGCCCTGTCCCGGGGAGGCTTCGCCTGAAGTGTCAGTCAGGGCAGAGAAAGCTTCCCCGAGCGCTCTGCAAGCCACCCCGCCTTGCCGCTGGGGCAGATTCCCAGATGTCCGGGAAATCGGGCTGTGGGAGGAGCCTTAGCACATAAAAGCATTAACTGTGACACAATGTGCACCGTTTTCCTTTGGATTTCTTGGAGGCTTGTGCGCGTCGTCTTGTCCCTCTTCCCCACCGTCCCCTCGCCCTTTTCTCGCAGCAGTCCTGCTTCTTCCCTGCCTGCCCTGCTTCGCCGCTTCCCCGAGGCAGCTCGATGCCACGGCAGCCTGGTGCTCCGATGTTCCCCGACGGGGCAGGCGCCGCCTGCACCCTGCCTGCGCCCCGACCACGACAGCCCGCAGCTGCTCCACGAATTGACCCGTAGCCACGGCAACCTGTTCTTCGCCAATGGAAGAGACACGCAGCCTGCTGTTGTTCGGAAATCGCACCGAGCCGCCACGGGACCCACGCAGGCTCATCCCAGGTTGCAGCACACGCCCCACCAGCCGAGCTGACGGCGGCGGAGCGCCCCGGGGTTCAGCGGTAACGATGCGTCCCGGTGTTCTGTTTCTTCTCGCCGCCTCTCTTTTCCTTTCTTTGCTCCCTTTTCTATCCCCCTTCGGTAGGAACATTTACCTTTCTTTATCGGTAAAAATCAATTGTATCAATCAGATACAATATTTGCTGCTTTTGCACTGTATTTTCGTCCAAGAAATCTATCAGATAGAATCCTCCCTGACTCCGCTTTTACAACGGGACGAGACAGCATCCTATGATATTATGATGAAAGAACTTGAGAATATATATATGTTATTAGCATCCCTTCTCCGGATTTCTCCATCTAAGCCTATTGACAGGCAATCAGCCACATAAATCCTTCAAGTTTCTGAGCGCCGGCTGCTCATACAATTCTGACCTGCAAAGGCATTCGCTGCACCTGGTGAAGTACCTCAAGTAGCCAGCAAGGCATGGAGGAAACAGGAGTTGTAAATTATCTGCAGAGAGGCTCATGCTTCCTGAATAAGCAGCCCAACCTCCATTAACCCAGCTGTAAAGAAGTGTCTTGAAAATTGGGCATTCAAGTTGAAGCTTTGTCAGTCTATCGAGTGAAACATTCCCAATTCATTCCAGATAAACAACTTGGACACAAGTTTGTCTCTTTCAGCCCCGGGTCTCCCAGGGTTGGAAAACATAGTTCTTGACTTACCTAGTCTTTGGAGTTTTAAAAGTGCATGTTTTTTGTGACATTAACTGGGAGAGTTCTGATCCTCCCACAGCAGAAAAACAGAAGAAACTTCTGTCCAGCTATCCAGTAAAACCCACCATCCCAAGGTGTTCATACCCAGACAGCCCGGAGGGCCTGACCATCCACATCAGCCCTGAATTTGGGGTCTTCCTATAAAAACTGGAGATAAATGGCTGCCTCTACATGTGCTGATGTTGCAACTCTAATCCGTAATAGCACATCCATAATGCTAGAGCCCCTCAGCAGAGACCCAAGCTGTTACAGCCCTAGCCAGAAATATCAACCAGTCTGACAAAGGAGCAGTGATAAGCAACTTCAGCATTAAGAATAAAATGACAGTGGTTTAAATGTAAATTGGATTAATAAATTATATTGCTGCTTTGTTAAAAAGAGGAAAAATTTTTCATGTGTTAGAGGAGCCATTTTTGTGTTTCAGAGGTCTGAAGGAAAAGGTCAGGAATCACCAAAGAACAATCCACTCTGCTTTGATTTAAGCCTTTAAGTACTGTCCTTTCAGAAACAGACTATTTTGTAACCGCACTGCAGGTTAAATAAGCACCAGTGTGGAGTGTAGAAAGGGTTGTTCCTTATTTTAGCATTTCAAGTAGTTTTAAGAAGCAGTCATTCCCTTTTCTGTCTTAATAAAGCTTGGCCTACTTAGAGATGCCAAAAGCCATTTGCTATGAGGTGGCAGGACCTGAGCTCTGGCAGAGTGGGCAGCTGAACCTGGCACACTGGGGGTCTGGGAGAGACCCCAGTGCTGTGCAGGCTCAGTGCTGAGGGGCGGGAAAAAGATCAGAAGAGTAAAGAGGGGGAAAACTGTAAGGGAGGGGCAGGAAGGCAGATGATGACGGATATTGTTTTGTTGATTTAAAACCAGCAAAAATCTTCCAAAACCTCAGAGATACCAAATCTCTGGATCCTCTAGTTGCTTTGAGCAAGCAGCTCCAACAGCCCTTTGGAGAACAGTCACACCTTGCCCAACAATCTCCTCCCCATGGGTGACAATGTCCTGGGTGCTACCAGTCCCTGCATTAATTCTGTAACCTTAGGAGCACAGCTGGGATTCACTGTGATACTTTTTGCTGTTTTATTTAGAAACCTTATGAACTTAAGTTTAAAGAGAATGCTCTTCCAAACTGAAATAAAAAGGAAGTAAGGGAACAGAAATTGCATGTCCAATCTCACTGCATTATTCTGTGTGTTTTGCTGCTCTCTTTCATTACGAGCTTGTTGCCAAAGGATCCTTACCAAAGTCAGAGTAGTGCAGGGAGATCCAGGGTGTTTTTTTCCTCCCAGAGGTTGTCATTAAATAATAGACAAGGCAAGGGATTGTACAAACAATATTACCATTAGACTGTTGGATGTGGAGTTAATGTTTAAGGAGAGCAAGCCAGCATCAAGCCCCTGCTTAGATGAAAATAAAAGAGGCAACCAGTCCTAGCAGCTGCAACCAGTCCTAGTAGCTTGAAGGAGCTTGAACAATGCTTAATGATGTGAAGACACGCTGTGAGCCCCAACACATCTGCTTGCCTGTTTAGACAGTTAATAAAGCTGAACACCAGCCTAGAGGTGCTTCTGCAGTCTGCCAACTGATGAGACCCCTAAACACTGCAGCCTGCTAAGAGTTGGCTAGGGATTGCTCCCCAAGGAGGGCACATTGGCTGAACCAAACTGTTGGCAGCTGATGGCCACTTGTTTTCCACTCCACAAGGGGCACTGGGGAATAGCTCAGCAGATGGCTGAGCTCTCCTGCAGCAGCCTGGCTTTGGGTAATGGGTTGGTGGGCTTTTCCTAGTTTGATGTTAAACTTTCCCCCACTTCTTAATATCCAACATGAAATGCTAAAACAGTGTGTTTACCATCACTTTCACTTAGGGTTGCTCTGCTGTTCTTAGAGCTGCATTTGAAGTTAATGCAAATTACACTTTGAACATGTGAGACGCTGTGTAATGCTAAGAACTCTTGACAACAATCCGGTGCTTGATATTTGCCAGACACTTTAACAGCTTCAGCCCGAGTCTCTTAGTCCGAGTCTCTGCTGCAGACAGGATAACGTGCCTAGTGCCATCACTGCTGCAAAAATATGTTAATTAATGTGGGAGGAAGCTGGGTGCCATGGAGAGGGAAGCACAGAAGCTCTCACCACTGTCACCCTTGTGACCCTTGTTGCAGTGGAGGGTAGGAAATAAAATAAGCAAGGCCTGAGGCTGTATGTGGAATGATCAGGGCAGAAGGCAGCACTGTAATCATAGAGCAAGGTATGGGGCCTCTGAAAGAAGAGTATGTGGTCATGCAGATAAAGGCAGGAGAACTTATGCACAGAGCTGGGCACATTGCACCTGGAGGGGGATTTCTTATATTTGGAGAACTTATAACTTCAGCATTTTTACTGTGCGATTTTGGCCAAAAGGTTTGCTTTCAGTCTGAATGCTGCTGCCTCATATCCCAATGAGTGCTCACCACATTACCATGTTTAAAGGTCCTGTTGATCTGCACTTCGTGTGTGTAAGTCACAGTATGCCCTCTTCTTTGCTTTCTGTTGTATTCCCTGAACTCTTGTTATCTTTCAGTAAAAGGGATACCTACTTCAGCTCCAGCCCCATAGCCTCATCTCCTGTCAGATTACTAGGTATGTTCATAGCTTAAGCACATCACCTTTGATAACTCAAACACTATGTATGTGCTGAATATGAATTAGTCTCTTCAGGGACTCACAATTACTGAAATAAAACAGGTACTTTGCATAGGGGTTCCTATTGTGTTCAGTATTTGCTCTTTCCTTTTTGGAGTGTTGAGATGAGAATTGTTTTAAGTATGTGGACTCTAAACAACAAATCTTCTCTCCTAAACAGCAAAACTGACTTTTCTTTAGTTAAATTAACCACCTATGATACAGAAGCAAGCCCTTCTGTTCTGCTCAAGCTTTCTGTAAAAATCAAATCCTCCCCAAAGCTCTTGAGATTAATAAGTTCTCATGTCAATTAGGTCAAATATTAACCTCATTGTTCTAGTTCAAAGATTTCCAGACTCTCTTTCTGCAGACATATCTAATTATTTTGTTTCGTTCAGTTGTAGCTGCCCTGTTTCCCTGGTGGGATGCTGTCCCTGCCTTCAGCAGCACTGCCTGGCAGCACCTGGCTGACTCAGCCAGAGACTTACTGAGACACCTTCAGGTGGGAAGGGACTGCTGGAGGTCCCTACTACAGCCTGCTGCTCACAGCAGGGGCAGCTGTGAGATCAGGTCAGGCTGCTTGGAACTTTTAACGGGTCGGTCTTTACATGCTCCCAAGGATGCAGAACCTTTCTGGACAATCTGCAGCACTGCTTGGCTGTTCTCACAGGGAGCAAATTCTCCGTATGTCATGTCTTATGTCACGTTTTCATCATGCCCATTGTCTTATGTCCTTGTGGAGCACTGTGAAGAGCCTGTTTTCATGGTGGCACTGCTGTAAGTGCTGGTGGGCTGCTGCTGGGTGCCACTGAAGCTGTCTCTTCTCTAGGCTGAAGAAGCCTCATTTCATCAGTCGTTCCTCACAGAGCCCCCGACTGTCTAGGTCACCTCCAGTAGGATGAAGACACCTCCTGTGCTCCCAAGACAGCTGTCTGGAGGACCTAGAAACACTCTGGCTTTCCTTTAAGGTGATCCTTGCATGTTGTTGAGCTATGGCAGAGAGGAAGGTCCCTGCAGTAGACTGAGACATGGTAGTGACAAAGCACCATCCTTACATCCCCTGGGTAAGAGCTCCAAAATTACCTCTGCTTGGGGCTGTCACCCTTCTTGCAACACTGAGATCCAAGAGTGTGATTCTGTGTGTTTTGTGATTTAAATCCTTCAGCACTGTGAGGGGGAAGTCCTGCTTGTCCTTCTGCAACAGAGTAACCCACCTAATTGATCTAGGAAAGCCAGAAGACAACCTTTTTCAGCAAAGCTTTTGGTATAGTCTTTCACAGTATCCTTCTGGACAAAACGTCCAGCACACAGCTAGATACCTGTGTTATGCAATGGGTGAGCAACTGGCTTACGGGTCAGGCACAAAGGATTAGAGGGAATGGGGTGACATCAGGCTGGTGTCCAGTCACTGGTGGGGTTCTGCAGGGCTCCATCCTTGGCCCTGTGCTCTTAAATACCTTCATTAATGACCTGGATGCAGAACTCAAAGGAATGCTAAGTAAGTTTGCTGATGACAGCAAATTGTGAGGAGTTGCCAACTCCCTCGAGGGCAGAGAAGCCCTGCAGAGAGACCTCAACAATTTGGAGAGATGGGCAATCACCAGTTGTAGAAAGTTTAACAGGTGAAGGGCCGGATTCTGCACCTGGGATGGGGCAACCCTGGGTGTACAGACAGACTGGGGGATGAGAGGCTGGAGAGCAGCTCTGTGCAAAGGGCCCTGGGGGTCCTGGCTGATGGAAAGTTGAATGTGAGTCAGCAGTGCCCTGGAGCCAGGAGGGCCAACCCTGTGCTGGGGGGCACCAGGCACAGCATCACCAGCTGGGCAAGGGAGGGGATTGTCCTGCTCTGCTCTGCACTGGGACAGCCTCACCTGCAGTGCTGGGGCAGTTCTGGGTGCCACAATGTAAAAAAGACATTAAGCCAATAGAGAGTGTGCAAAGAAGGGCCACAAGGATGGTGAAGGGCCTTGAGGGGAAGCTGTGTGAGGAGTGGCTGAGGCCACTTGATCTATTTAGCTTGTCTTGGGGAGGAGACTGATGGGAGACTTCATCGCTGTTACAACTTCATCATGAGAGGAAGCAGAGGGGCAGGCACTGATCCCTTCACTCTCCTGGCCAGTGACAGGACTCGAGGAAACGGCCTGAAGCTGTGTCAGGGGAGGTTTAGGTTGGATGTCAAGAATAGGTTCTTTACCCAGAGAGGTGGTTGAGCAGGTTGAACAGGCTCCCCTGGGAAGAGGTCACAGCACCAAGCCTGACAGAGTTCAAGAAGCGTCTGGACAGTGCTCTCAGGCACAGGGTAGAATGCTGCTGTGCAGAGTCAGGAGTTGGACTCGATGATCCCAATTGATCCCTTCCAACTCCGCATATTCAGTGATTCTGTGGTAGGAGCAGCAAGCGTGGGAACTGAGAAGGGGTGTCCTGGCGCTGCCGCGGACGCTCAACGAGGCCGGCTTTGTGAGGTGAACTGCAGCAAAGCCTGTCGGGGTCAGCAGGCCGACGGATGAACAGCAGGGAATGCGCTGGAGGACCGGCGCTGAGTGGGCCGGCGTTCTTCTGCCCTCGGTGCCGTATGTGGGGACACACGGAACCAGCCGGGGCCCAGCGCTGACAGCTCCCCGCCATTGCCCTGAGGGGCGGGGCCTCCGCCTCGTCGCGCTCGGGCCCGCCCTCAGGGCGGGGAGA
>VZTR01020463.1:741102-763853 GCA_013400775.1 Chaetops frenatus
GCTGCTGCAGGAGCTATGGGGGCGCGGGGCGGTGGCGGCGGCCGGACCTGCGCTCCCGGGGTCGGGCGGCAGCGCATGACATCAGCAGGCTTATGCAACGGACAGGCCGGGGCCGCGCACGTGGCGGAGTCCGGCCGGCGGCCGGGCCGGGGGGAGCCGGGGCCGCGCTGGCGCCGGTAGCGGGCGGGCGCTTTGGGTGCCTTCCGCCGCCGAGCGCTCCGGCCACAGCGGAAGGCTCCGCACCCCGGACGCGGGGATGGCGGCTGCTCAGCTCTTAGTGTCAAAAATAAATCATGACCGTGGTTTTCTGCCGCTGCTGTGCCCCCGTGCGGGCGGTGGCCTGTAAGCCCGCACTCCCCGGGCGATGCGGCCGGTGCCCGGCCCTTCCCCCGGCGGCTGGGGGACGCAGGGATGCCCATCCTTGGGGAGAGCCCAGGGAGCCAGGGCTGCAGTCACATACGTGTAAATAGAGAAGGGAAAAGAAAGAGCGACTCCAGGAAGACACTGTTACCGCATCCATGGGCAGCAAGGCTGGAGTAATCTGTATGGGAGCAGGCTGGGCCACCTTTATAGCTAATATACACCCTCTGCGTGTAGTTCACCTCTCATGTGTGGATAACTAATCCTTGAAGAGTTCTAAACCCAGAGGCACATGTCCTCTGGAAGTGAACTGCTGATGGAAACGCAGGCAGGGGGGGACGCAGCTCCCCACACGCTGCCATCCCGGGAGGCGTCTGGGAGCTGGGAAACAAAGCGTGGCACCTCTGTGGGGAAGATCCCTCGCAGAAGGGACCGTGGTCCTGCCGGGAATAGCAAACCGAGGTGTTCAGCTGTTGGCACAGGGAGCAAGGAGCTGCCTAAGATGCGGAAAATGCCCGTGTTTGCCGTGGGCCGTGTGTCTCCTCCTGTGGCAGAAGGATTAGGCCTCGGAGCGAGTCGCTCCGGAGAAGGTGTCTTGCACGGCAGCTTGGTCTGACAGCGGATCTGAGCTGAGCAGCTGCTGCTCGGAGCTGGAATTACCGTCTAGGTGTGTGCTGTTGGAGCCGAGGAGAAGCTTTGTTGTGTGGAAGAGGGGTGTCAGGGGAGCGAGGCTCTGCTATGGATGGGGTGTGCCCTGCGTCCTTACAGATACGGTTTTCCACTGCCTTTTCGTCCCGACCCCTCTGTGCTGTGGATTGCAGTTGTCTGGGGCAAGGAGTCACAGTTTTCATCCTCGTATCACAGACAAAGTGTTCTGCTATATCCTGGATTTGTTTGGCATCTCCATGGGCTAAGGAAACAAATTTTTAAAGCATATTTTATTCAATAATATATGAATGTTTGTGTTTTTCTGAGTGAGACAGAAGTAGGGTGCTCTTTGGGGGTGAGTAGGATTTTGCACCTACCCAAAGGAAGTTAGAAATATTACAGAAATCAGCACTTCTAGTTTTATAGTGGAGAGTTTGGTTTATTGTTGTTATCCCCCAAACATCCATCTGGCATCGTTGTGGCCAGAATCTTTTATTGATGATGCACGTTGTGTGTCATCTGTTAAGTAATAGTGATACTGACAGTAAAGGGCTTTTATCTTTGGTTTGTGTACCTCAGTGGTTTCGGTAAGTGACTCCATTGTGAACTACCCCTGTTAGGGTAATTCCTTTTCTTGAAAAGTTCACTGTCTGAGCTTAAGACAAAATCTTGGGAGACCCTTAATAAAGCAACAAAAGTGAGATTTTACAATAATCAAAAATATGTTTAGATGTTTTGTTTGTTTTATTTTTTTGCAAATGGAGGAGAGTGGTGAGAAAAGAAAGCAGAACACACTGGTCCCCATGAAACAATGAGGATTTTTTCCGTTGACTTAATCTAAAACAGAATTAGAGCCAAAGGCCTCAGCCATACAGAAAAGAAGTTGTATTTATGTTATGAAACTTGAAATTGCTTTTTTTTGCATGTTGTTGACTAAGAGAGACTGTGTTTCTTGTTTTGTTGCAGTGGTGTGGCGGGGATGGTTTTATTTTTTTTAATAAGGGGAAACTTCTAGCACATTAGAATAATTGGATTCTTTGTATTGTGGCTGAGATTAAGACCCTGTATAGAGGCCATTGGCTCAAAGCTGACCATTTAATTCCCTGAGGTAGTCTGTATCCTGCTGTGCAAAAGTCCTGACATGTGTTCTGTGTACAAGCATGGCAGCTTTTGTGTTGGGCTTTGCATTCCAGCAAAATCTTGACGAAGCTGAATAGTCACAGAGAACAAAGTTGCAAGGGTTTTGTTGTTGTTGTTGCTTTGGGTATTTTTTTTAGAATAGTATGATGTACCAATATTATCAGTGCATTTTTTTAATCCAAGTGTTTTATAAAAGTTTTGCCCCTGCAGTGATGGGGAAACTGGTATTGTATTGTTCAGGGTTTCTTAACTTACACCAGAGTACCCTTCTATATAGATAAAAATTAAAAAGGCTTTTAATTAAAACTAAGTGTTGACATAGTTTTTGGTCTAAAAGAGGTGTCCACATCAGAAACGTTACTGACTTTTTAGTTGAATTGGTCATTAATTTATTGATTTAATATTTAGCCATTAATAATAATTGGTTAAGTCTAGCTAAAACTACTCTTTCCTACAAAAAGGGGTGTCCTGACAGAATGGGAGGGAAAAAAGTCTTCTGTTTGTAAAGAGCAGCTTCTGTTTAAAGAGTTCCTCTTCAAGTAATTAAAAGCCTTTAGTGATAGAGCTTTTTTCCTTCCACCTTTTGTCTCTCTTTTTACTCTATTATTTCTCTCATTTTGAACTGATAAGCAGTGCCTGATTGGTTTTACTGGCTTCTTAAGCTTTTAACTGTTTTCAGTCTAGTTTGGGCTAGGGAGTTCCAGTGAGAGCACAGTCATGTGCAGGTGCGAGAGAAACTTGGTGGAGCATGCAAGGGAAAGCTGAGGAATCCTGGCTCTTGGATGATTCAGATTCCTCGCTGTTACTTTCACTTGTTCACATTTCCAGGTGCATTTCCATACTCAATGAAGTCTGCACAGCTTCTTTCCTGTCTGGGCACAGAACTCAAGGTGTGATATTACTGAAGTGCCTCTTGTTGCCTGTGTCAGCCTGGACTGTAAATCAGTCCCCCTCACACTGAAGTTTGTTTCTGCCTTTCCATATGTGTGATGAACCTGTTCAGTTTAGGGCAAATTTGGTCAGGGAAGAGCTTGACCCAAAGCATGAAGAAGTGGATGTATATGCTGTCTCTCATCTCTAATAGGCTGTGTATGAATCACCAGGAGACTGGGGGAATCAGAGGTAATGTTTTAATTAGAAGCATGGAAGAACATAAATATAGGCTAGCTGTTACTTATTTGACAGTTTTCATGCAGAATTTATACCTGCTAAAATGTCACTCTGGGAGCTGTAGCACCCACCCAGGAGTGTCCCTGTGCTGAGAGCAACCCTGCTGAGCTCCACAACCAGAGCTCACACAGCTAAACCAGGCAGTAACCATCGTTTAAAACACTTCCCTGTCATTTTCCTTTGGCTTTGAAGAGGCAGTTAGAGATGCAATAGGAGCCTTATTGTGCTTTAACTTAGTAGAGTTGGCCAGTTATATGCAGTAAAACACAAGCCATGCAGCTGAGGATCAAAGTGTGTTGGCTCTGCTTTCCTGCTGTGCAACAACTATGATAGGGAAAACTGATATGTCTAGGGGTGGCAACAAGATATAAAGTGAATGCATTGCAAAGGCACTGAAGAACAGCATTTAAAATATTAAACACCAAGTTGACTGACACATTGCAAGAGCACAGCATTATGGATATTACATACTTTTATTTCTTTAAATTCCTGTGAGTACAGCTGTAGGGTGGCACACCCATGTTATTATAAGGCATGTATTTATCAAAAGAAAAAATCGAACCTTTTCTTATCCTGTTCTCCCCAATAAATATGTTTTAGATAAAGAATTATTATACTTTTGAAGATGTATATTAATACAAGTTAGAATAATATAAGCCTTGTTTCTTTCAGAAACAAGTTTTGCTTATTATTCTCTTCTCTCTCCTGTCTCTCATCTCTTTCCTTTTATCCTTATCTTTTATTTTTATTTTAAGCTATGTGTTACACAAGTACAAACTTGAGTTATACAGAATGTCTCATCACTGTTCCTAACAGCAATGATCTGAATTACTGTTTGTACTAGGGAGTTGCTACATAATGAGAGCAGGTTTAAAATCTTGTATAATAATTAATGTGTTCTGTTGCTCTTCGTTTGGATTTTATTTCAGGGCATCTAGATGATGATGGACTGCCACATGGATTCTGTACAGTAACCTATTCGTCATCAGACAGATTTGAAGGAAATTTTGTGCATGGAGAAAAGAATGGCCGTGGCAAATTCTTCTTTTTTGATGGAAGGTACACTGACTCTGATTTTTGTTCTGTATTGTTTCTTCTGCTTGTAGTGATGCAAAACTAATCTACATTGATTGTATACTGGTGAGTTTCTGGATATGATTTCTCATTAAAAACTGTAGCTGAAAAGTTTGCTGCTGCTGTAGCCATTCCTGTGGCAGCTTTGAGTGTAATGAGGTGCCTGTAGTTGTTTCCTTAAGGGAGAATGCAGTGGTGTGAGCTCTTTTAGCACTAAAGTTATGAGCTGATTAGAAATCATAAGAAATGGGAGGTGGTCAAAACTATTGAAAGCCATGCTGACAGTGACTTGGATATCAAAGTTCATTACTTCAGGTGGACTTCTTTGCCTTATAGAGCTACACAGAGAGTGCAACTGGACCAGGAGCTCCCTGTGCCGTCCCTCACATACAGACATAGGGCCTTGACAGAGAGGCTTGCCTTCTGCTTTGTCAAATTGTTTATCAGTTAAAGGACTGAGTTAAATACAGGTTTGTTAGCAACTCTAGTTAATCTTCTGCAAGTTGCTTGTGGCCTGACCTACTTTCAGAAAAGCCCCTATAGTTTTCCCTCTTTCTGCTGGGAATTGTGACAGTGAAATCAGTCTAGTCTGTGCCTATGCATGTGTTTTCTTCTTTGATCCTCATTTTGAACACCTTGTAAGTCTTCCCCCCACCATCACTGCAGCATTCCTGTCTGCAGTTGCTCAGAACTTCCTCCAAGGGAGCAGCAAATGTATAAAATGACACAATTCTTCATGGTTTTGCAGCTGTTGGTGACACTCTGAATAGTGGCTGTTAAACTGACAGTCGCGCTGGTTCTACTCTCTTCCTGCTCAGCAAAATTCTGAGCAGGAGCAGAGGTATTGTGCTCAGTGAGTCAGCTGCTTGTCTGTGCTTGCCTTTGCACTTGCTTCATACTGGGGATTGTGGGTTTTTTCATGAGAAAGATAATATATTTATTCAGTTATGTAGAAAGTGATTAGGCCTACAGGCTTGGATGAAGAAAAACCCTCACTGTTGTTGATAATGGCCTTATTAAATCTTGTCTGAGTAACTGAAAATCAGTACTGCCCAGCAGCTGATTTCTCTAAAATAGTTTTGGTTTAAGTTGTTAGACAGTGTCTCTATAGGCACATGTACATAATGTTTCTGTGCTGGTGGATGATCTCAGCAGAGTAGTTGCTGATTGTTCAGTCAGAGGAACTGACCCGCTATTTTGTTTGTGGGGCTGCTCCTCCATGTAATCCAGGGTACAGGGAGCATTTAGTGGGACGAGTCAGGTTGCTGCTGAGCCTTTTCTGTACTGCTTAAGTGTTGCTAACTCTTCTCTTTTTTCTTTTTTTTTTCCCTCTCAATTTTCATAACCCTTAAAAAAACAAGAATTGCTGGCCACTGATGACTTTAGGAACTAGCAGAATGAAAATATGCAAAAAGAGTCTGCAACGTGGTTTTGGAAAATGAGATATTTTCATTAACTATTATATATTTTAATTTTGCTAAAGTAGCCTTAACTGGGCAGTACCTAATTATTGAAGATATAATTTATCTAGCTATGCCCAGCTAGCAAGACTAAGTTGCTTTCTGAAATGGATGGTTCAGGAATCATGATGTGTCATAAGAGTGACCTGGCATAAAACAGGACATGCTGTTTCCATTAACTGTGCCATGGGCAAGGCTGAGTGCTCATGAAGATGAGCAATAAATATCAAAAATGCCTCTAAACAGCTCTCCCTTTGCAGAATCCTGTGCATTAAGCTAGCTGGTTTCAGCACTTGGTGTGTTTCCCTGGCAGGCTGCTGAGTAAAAGCTGACAGCTGTACTGCTGTACCTCTGTTATTGGGGAGCAGCTGAGTCCTGTCAAATACAGGACTGGGTGCATTGTAAGCATGCTCATTTTTTGAGTGTTGGGGAATAGGACTGGCTGCCTGGCTGCCTTGTTTGGTCAAAGAAACTTCTCCTTTTACTGGAATAGCTGCCCCCTTCCTGTTGATTATTTAAGAGAATAGAAACCTGGAATGAAATATCAGTTGTTTTTTTCCTCCCCCTTCAAGAAAATGGCAACAAATCGCAGCATATTCTTTAAGAGAAAGAAGTTTCACCTCTGGCATACTCCCTGTTTTGGATTGTGGACTTGATCTTCCCTTGGTGCCAGTGCTTCTGGAGTGTACTTTGCAGAACACTTTGTGTTATAAAGGCAGACATGAGAGCCGTGCTTGGCACAGAGCTGCAGCTGCCCTTCCTCCTTAATTGGAAATTTCTGTAAACTGATGTCTCCCAGAACACAGTAGAAAACTATTATTTTTAGGGGAAAAGTTTTCAATGTTCCATATAAAGGGAGTGAGAGATGAGTGGATCAGTCTCTATTGATATTAACTGAATCCCTGGAAAGATACTGGAGTAAGTCTTTTCCCCTCCAATTCATATCACTGGTTTAATTTTTAGATAAGGAGTACCTTCAATCCCTTCTAGGCATAGTGGATAGTGGGAAGATGGTACATCTGATAAATCTTGACTTTATGTTGTCAGAAGTATGATCATCTGAGAAGCAAACCAGAGAAATACAGGCTGTTTCAGGTTTTGTGTTAAAAAAGTTTTGCTTGTGGAGGGCACGGAAGCTATTTATTCGTCTGTGTGCTGGTCAAGTCTTAGTTGCAATTATTGTGTCTGGCTGCAGACACCATACTTGGAAAGCTTAAAAAGAGTTAAGTGGGGAGCAGGGTGGAAATAACTCAGAAACTATGAACAGCATAAAAATTTCAGAGAACCTGACTTTTTAGGTGAGCTTGAAGGACATAGACTTCTTTCTTAAGGTGTCATCCTTTTGATTTCATTAGATGAGATGGATCTTTTGGTCACTGTTTGGAACTTAATACAAAGAGAGAAAACATAGAAGTAAAAGAAAATATATTCTCTCCAGGCCTGAAGCACTGTTATCATTTAGCAATGTTTTAACTTGAACTAGTGCAATTAAAGGTAACAAGACAGGATTTTTGGTGTGTTTCATTACCTAAACTGGGAGCAGCTGCTTCTTTTAAAGAGTAGTCCTACATGTGCACACTGTGTGTGTTGTCACTACAATGGAATTGAAACCTAGTGATCTGTGATAAAATAGAGGGGAAAGTGGCATCATTTATAGTTAAGTAAGAGCACTCATTTCTGGTGGTGCCCTCATCGTTCCTTGTGCTGTAGTGCCGTAACTATCTGTGCAGCTCTGTAGCAACCTGGATCAAGAATTCCATCTGACTGAAAAGTAAAACAGTTTTCCTGCCCCTATTTGTTTTGCATCTGGTGTGCACTGAGGCTTTTACTGTAATGTATTTTCCCATGGAAACCTCATCCAGCTTGCCAAAGTTATGTAAAAACAGAGCATGAAGCTTTAGAAACGAGAAAGTGAATTCTGAAAAAACACTTCTTCCACAACTCTTGCAAATCCATGTTGTAAAACATGTAGAGTCATGTGCTCACATACACTGTTTGGGCTGATACCTTAGATGTCTGCATCTGAAAAAGAATTATGCAGTGAAAATATGTGTATGCCGACAGCTGGCTGCTAGCTAAGTGCGCCGAATTAAAAACTAAACAGGTTGTGTTCCCTTTTGCTAATTCTAACATGAGAAAGAAGTATCTGAATAGACCCTCTTTTATGGTGATAGTAAAGGGTTTGCAAGACAAAACCAAAATGAAATTTTCCTGTTTTAAATCCAGGTGCAGTACTAGTTCTGTGTGACAGGCTGTTTGATTTTAAGAGAAGTACATGAAAACTGACTGCTTTTAGTGGGGCCTGTACAAATGGCTGCATAGTGTGTTTGCTGGGGAGCTGACGCTGAACTGTGGCAGGTTGTAGTTCACGCCTTGTCATAGTTCATGTGTACAGCAGCTCAATTTCATCTCTCCAGAGACATGTCAGTGAAGGTCCACACCTAGCAGGTAGAAGATCCTAATGACATAGTAGCCTGCTTGAGCAAGAATTCCATCTTTGACCAGGAGAGGCCATTTGCTGGCTATTCCAGCCTCCAGAAAATGCCAAGTACGTGATGGGGATGAGCGATACTGTGTCCATGCAGCACACCCTGATGAAAGGGTGCTGTAAGTTGTTTTCTGCATTTGGAGCTCCATAGAAACAAGTTCCTGGTTTTCACCTTGGCCTTCCAGTGTGTTGAGGCTTTGGGTTCACCCCTGAGAGGTGAACAGTTTTCCACTGCTGTTTTCTTTCTCTCCTCACCAGCACCCTGGAGGGGTACTACGTTGATGACGCCCTGCAAGGCCAGGGAATCTACACCTACGAGGATGGAGTGGTCCTTCATGGCACCTACGTGGATGGAGAGCTGAATGGCCCAGCCCAGGAGTACGACAGTGATGGGCGGCTGATATTCAAAGGGCAGTATAAAGACAACATCCGACATGGAGTCTGTTGGATTTATTACCCGGTAAACCTGGCCACCTGCTCTCCTTCTTATAGAATTATGTACCTTTCTTTTCTCCCCAGCTGAAACAAATACCCACCATGACCCAGCCATCCAAAAATCAGCACACACAGATCTGGGTAAAAGATTTGTGCATTCTGATTTTGGATAATCCAACACAAAGTTAAAAGATTTTGGTGTTGAATGTTTGCCCAATAGATGAGATTCAGTGGGGTTGCAAGATGCCCTCCACCATTTTCATCTTCCAGGAAACCCAACCTCTTGGAAGTGCATTTATAGAATTTGTATGTAATGTAAAAAATAGTATGTCTAATAATTTATGCGTTGTCTCTTTGGGAAGACTGGACTAATGATTTTGCCACTTTGTAGTGCTGGCTGCAGGTGAGGAGCAGGGAAGCCATGCCAGTTATTGCAACCCGCTGCTCTTATTAAAGTAGGAGGAGACACATTGTCTCCATTTCTGCAGGGTATGTTGTGAAGTCTGGCTTTGCTGAACACGAGATGTACCTGGTGTGAGAGCTGTACCTCTTGAGTGAAATGGTGGACAAGTAATTTGCTAATTAAGCAAGCCAGTATTTTATCTTTTTGAATTTTGATATACTTTTACAACTATGCTAGTTTAGGCAATGACTGTTGTACAATTTTTAGGGAGTTTTTGATGCAAATTTTTAAAATATTTAATTCCTATTCAGCCTTGCACAGCAGAGTTGAACCTTTCAATCTTACCTTGTGCCAAGAAGAGGTAATGTCTGTATGTAATTAAGCTGCTGGACAAAACCCAGTCTAGTTCCATGCTACATACAGCTCAAACTTTAGTTGCAGATTGATTTCTAAATGCTTACCACCACTGACTTGTCATTTTATTTACTGGTTTTCATTGTTGCCATTAAGCATGTATTAGGATCAGCAAATGCTTGGTGTATGCTGCCAAAAGTTTTTCACTCCTAGTGTATAAAATACACACATCTGACCCTTCACTTCATGTATCTCCTGCTTCGTCTTCCTAGCTGACAAAGTATTGCTGTACCTTTTGGAAATGTGGATAATTAGAGGTTGTTTATCGTTATCATCTTGCCAGACTAAGGGATGCAAGGTGTTCCAAAAAACTCCTTTGCTGTGGAACCAGTTGTTTCCTCATGACTCTGTGCAGGATGCTATGTGCGCAGTTTCTTCCCCAGACTTAAGGTTCACTGTTCCCTATTACAGCGTGCTTGAAACTCTTTCATCCTTGGAGTTGAACAAAATGGTGTCTCTTTGAAATAGAGCCTGTGCGCAGTGGTCTTGATATAAATCAGTTTGTTTCCACAGCACACCTCCTGGTCTTGCTCCAGGGTGTTATTTGGAGATGCTTCCTTGTCTTCTTTGGAGTAAATACCTGAAGTGGTGTGTGGGTTTCAAAGACAGGTGTCTGCCAAGGAAGGTGGGAAGCTGCCTTGGAATGGAAAAAAATATGACCCCCTTCCCTCTGAATTAATATAACTTTGAAATTAAGGGGCTTTCAGGCAAAGATATGGGAGAAGGAATAACTCTTCTTCACTGGTAACAAGGCAGACAAACAACAACAACAGCGGCAGCAACAGAGGGAACAGAAGCAGGAACCCAGGCAGAGCCTTCTCCCGGCTGTCAGGTGCTTTCCCCTGCGGTGCAGTTCCGCTCACAGCCGCCAGGGGCGCTGCTGGCTCCCGGCCGGGCAGGGCGGGTGCGATGATTCCCCCGCGCCTGCAGGGGGCGCTGTGGCGCCGGCTCAGCCCCCTCTCCCTCACGCGGCAATGGCGGGTGCGCTGGGATGAGCAGATGCTGGACTAGTAAATGAAATGTATCAGAAACNGGAGTCCCAGGGTTTCCCCTGAGACACCTCAGTAGATGGTGAGGGGCCTTTCTGGTAATGTAGGTTGTTAATAAGGTTCCAGTGCACACACAGCCTGTCTCCCCTCCGATGCCAAGAGAGAGAGAGAGAGAAGCCCAGCCCAGCCTCACCACCCAGCCAAAATCTCAGAGTAGCCAGCTACACCCTTTTCCCTCTTCCTCCCAGCCACATCTTTTGTTCTCTTAAGTATCAGTATTTATTGTTTTGTAGCAACAGATGGGACAAAATTCCATTAAATAAAGAAACTAAAGCGAAAACCCTAACCCCCAACAAGTGGTTAGACCTGTGCTAATGCATGCATCTCATTCTGCAGTTCTGGAAATAGATCTAAACTGAGCTGCAGGCAATGCACAGATGGCCAAGCCCAGGGCTGGTATGCGTAAACCTTGGAGAGGAACAGTGTTGCTGTTGATGCTTTCCACAAACAGTTGTCCTGATTACCACCTGACACTGGGGGGCATTCTGAGAATCATTTTTCCCTAATAGGCTCAAGTCTTTAGAGGTACCGTGAATTAGCAAGGCAGCATTAAATCTTTTCTTGCCTCCAGCACAGTGTAATAGTAATCAAACTTGGACATCTGTGTGGCTTTGGTCCTTGTTTTGCACACTGTACACATAAAACTTTCACCACGTGAAATTGAATATTTTTGTCACGTGGAAGGAAAGACCTTGGGCTTTGCCTATTCCAAACAACATAGAAAATCAGTTTTATCCTAACTGGAATGACTGCATCCAGCTTCATCCAGAAACAGTATGTCTGTTTCTCCCTCATTTTCATAATTTCACACTTGAACTTACTGTTGAATTTTTTTAAAGTTGGGGAAAACCCTTTTCATTCACTGAGGATGTTACCTAGGAAATAGACTAGATCTTCTCAACAACATTAGAGTGAATATGAAAGCAAACCTTTACTTGAAAGCTTTCAGGTACTCAATGTGGTGAAAACTGCACATGGTACAGTAATTTCACCATTTTTTACGGTTTGTTGATCAGTATAACTATCATATGTTGTGCAATTAAAGGGTTAGTTGGTTAGGTAATAATTCCTGGGGTTCTGCCCCACTTGGAAGCAGTCCACACGCTTCTTTTGCCCCACTTTTTTTATGTCTGGTCCAAATTCTGGTTGGAAAACTGAACATTCTTGTAGTTGGTACTCTTCTTGGAGTTAGACTAAAGAATATTTTAGGAATGTGTCTAGAAGATTAGCTTACTATTCCTAAATGTAGGGGAAAAGGATAGGAAAAGAACTAGAAGCTACAGCCACATATTTGTAATTTACAAGGCTACAAATACGTGAAAAACATGAAAAGCTGAAAGTCTAAGGCATCAAGGATATTAGAGTATAACTAAATGCTTTGCCTTTTCTTTCTTGCTTGTGCTCCCAGGATGGAGGCAGCCTTGTGGGAGAAGTGAATGAAGAAGGGGAGATGACTGGAGAGAAAATAGCCTATGTGTATCCTGATGGAAAGACTGCATATTCTGGAAGGTTCATAGATGGAGAAATGATAGAAGCAAAACTGGCAACTCTGACAGCTGTTGAGGATGGGAAACCTCAATTTGAAGTAGTACCAGGCAGTAAGTTCAGCTAACACAGACTTGTGCTCCTGCTACCAGCCCTTTGCTGCAGACTGCTTGGTTCCTGTGATGTTCCCCACTGGAGACTGGCAGTGATGGCACAGGCTGTTAGTGAGGGGCCCTTTCTCCAAGCCACAGAGTTGGGCAGGGAAGGAAGGTGGTCTTTGTCCTGAGAACAGATGGGAGGTGCCCCCCTGCATGGTCCTGCCCAACTGCATTTCATAGCCCTTCTCTCACTCCTGTGCTCATGGGCACAGTCCTGTGTGTCACACATCCCACTGCCCTCTGTGCCAGCTGGAAAACCTGCTCCATTCACCCTGAAGAACATATGTATTTGAAGAACATATGTATCACCTTTTTGTGTTAGTGCTGTTATTCTAGAATGCTGAGGGGGAAAATAATCAAGAAGCAGTATCTCACTTAAGGCTTTTTACAGGTGCAGTTCTGTTTAATACCTTTTTTGGAAATGTAACATATATTTTTTTGCAGCCATTAAAATTTAATTTTTGAATGTCTTGATTAAGTTAAGGATTGCATACTCTCAGTACTGCCAATTAATTTATTTCCTTCTTTGATTTCTGATTTTTTTCAGGCCCAGTATACAGTTTTGACAAATCTACTTCATCCTGCATTTCTACAAATGCCCTTCTTCCTGATCCTTATGAATCAGAGAGGTAAGCTTTTTTTTCTTCTCCCCATATTTCTGTACTGTTACCTATTTAGGGCCTAATTTTACAAACCTTTTCTCATCTAAAACTTAAAAGATGTGTAAGGGTTTATAAAATAGAAGCCCTGTGTGTGCCTCAACTGTAGGCCCTTTCTGATACTCTGAAATATCTAAAGAAGTGATGAGTAAAACGCTTTAATTTGCATGAAGTACTTGAAGGTGTGGCATTTCACTTTGAGAATTCTTGCTCCTCAGTGTATGTACATACCAGGAACCCCAGCTTGGTGAGGACTTCTGGGGTTCTGGTATGTTATTGATGGTGTTCCTGAATTGCAGCCATCATTGTGGAGTAATAGTAGATTGGCACTTGAAAAAAAAACAAAAATTTTTCAAGTCAGCCCAAAGTTCCCACCAAATCTCAGTTTTGACAAAATAGAGAGAACAGATGGAAGAGAGGAAGGGAAAGGAGTTCCATATAGAGGTTTTGAAGTGATAAGAACTTGGTTTTGTTGTTATTTTTGCTAGCTTTATCTTTATACTGAAGTATTGGGCTTTATCCCAATAGTGTTGTACTGCTTGAAAATTAAAACTGCAGCCAGGCACTAATTCCATGCCTGGTTGGTTCCTCTTGTAGGGTGTATGTGGATGTCTCTCTCATTTCCAGTGCTGGAGAAGGATTGTTTTCAAAAATAGCTGCAGAAGCCAGTACAGTGATGTCCTTCTACAATGGAGTGCGAATTACACACCAGGAGGTAAAGAAAAGTAAAAAATCAGTCTGAATTTTCATTGCTCCTTCTGAATTTTTCTTCTCATAGTAGGATCTTACACCCACTACCTTCCCACCCTTGATTTAACATGATGGAGTTTAATTGAAAGGAAGTGCATGCTTACCTATGTATAGATTTAAAAAGTGTGGGTTGTTTTTTTAATGACTTACATCCATGAAAAGCTTTATTTGCATATATTTTGAATGTTGGGTTTCAAACTGCTGACAACATTGACCCCTCCACATAGACATTGGATTTTTGCCTTGCAAACTAGGTAGACAGCAGAGACTGGGCCCTGAATGGAAATACAATATCCCTGGATGATGAAACAGTCATAGACGTGCCAGAGCCCTACAACCACGCTGCCAAGTACTGTGCCTCGCTGGGGCATAAGGCCAACCATTCCTTCACTCCTAACTGCACCTATGAGCCGTAAGTACAGCCCTGTGTTTTGGGGTAGAAGCTGCAGCCTGGCTCTCTGGGCTCACAGGGGGTCCCTGGGCAGCTGGATGAGGAGCAGTGGTAGGCTGGGAGTAAAAGGTTGAGGCACTGAAGGAGTTCCTGCTCACCTAGGCTGAGTTGGAAATGGGCTAGCATTATGGGTGCTTGATGTCTATTGGGACTTACTCCGTGGAGTATCTTGAAATTTGCAGCTTGTTAGTTTTGTCATGAACTTCATGAGTTGCTTCTTGATTGTAAAATGTATAATCACAGTTCTAAATCCTAGCTTGGTTAGAACTGCATTGTATTTGCTGAACTACCAGTGCTTTGATAAATCAATATTTTTGCTCATATTCTTAAATCTTTATGAGGTTGACTCAAGTCTGCTAATTCAGTATCAGATTATGCAACATTGCTCTGAAGTGAGTGAATTCTGAAACTGTAAAAGGGGCTGGCAGAGTATGTAAATTGGCAGCCAAGCCTAGCAAAAGTGGGTTTTTTTTCCCAGGTTTGTTCATCCTCGTTTTGGGCCCATAAAGTGTATCCGCACCATCAGGGCTGTGGAGAAGGATGAGGAATTGACAGTGGCTTATGGGTACGATCACAACCCTGTGGGGCAGAATGGGCCAGAAGCACCAGAGTGGTACCAGCTGGAACTGAAAGCTTTCCAGGCTGCCCAGCAAAAGTGACATGGGAGCACCTTCTCCATTCAGCAAACTGAAACAGAAACTTGGATCTATGCACTACCTTTATACCGAAAACTGGACAACCAGGGATTGTTCATGCTGTTGCATCATAACTTTGCATTCTGTGTTAAGAGATAAGTTTCTTGGATACTAACTAGGTTTGACTGTGTTACTCATAGCAGATTTAAAAATTAGCTAGCGTTGCACCAGTCTTATCTGAAGCAATTCTTTCATATTCTATACAAGATGTGGTATTCTTTGGTAGCTTCTGCTTTTGCACCATATGCAAAGATGCCAAAAGACTAGAAAGAAACTAAAATGGGTATATTGTTCACTTTTAGTCGGCAGAGTTAGTGTTGCTCTCTATCTGCCTAGGCATTATTGTGCAACTGCATTTTGCATATATGCCACTTGTGATGATAACAGTAATATTTTGATATTCTCTAATAGTAGCATAATTTTGCCTTTTTAAACCTTTGATCTGAATCTTGCAATAGAGCAGTTTATTTATTAGCATATAGGAGGCTGGGTTTTAACTCCCCTTTCCTCTTGTCTGAACGTTGTTCTTTCTACAAATCCTCTTTTGCAGGAGAAAATCCTTTCTAACTAGTGGAAAGGCTTGTGTGTGTATGTGAGAGTGCTGTGTGTTGGTCTCTGTGGCTCTCTAAATAGTATAGCAACATGTCTAAACCTAATATTTATCTAGCCTGTATGGCTGGCTTATTTTATTTAATTTATTATTATGACATGCAAATGAAGCTGTTCTTTGCATGAAGATTTTGTGAAAAGGAGAAAACAGATTTGCTGTTGAAAGACTTCCAGAAGTAGATGTTCTGGAAGGCAAGCACATTACTTGCATCAGTGTTGATGAGTTGGTTTGTGTATTTCACCTGGCCAGTTCTCAAGGCAAAGATGCTTGGATCTCCCATGGAATCTCTGAAAGGAGGTGCATGTATTTGGGGGCAGACTGTAGTTCTTGGTGAAGGAGAGCTGTATCTTTTCTATGTGTTCACTTGACAGAACAACATAGCCTTATAGCCATCTTTTAGTAGTTCTGGTTTAAGACAGAATTAATATAATACGATGTATCAAAATAAGATTTTTTAAAAAAAGATATTAAAATATTGTTTTTGAAAGACAAACAATGAATGTAAAAATGTCACTCAATGCTCATATTTAAAAACAGCAGTCAGCTTTGTTGCAGCCAACAGTGGGGCTTGTGAATATTCATCTGCAGGGCTATGTTCTGGGGTTTTTCAGGGGTAGGGAAGTTGTTGTGCAGTTTTTCAGATACCATACTGGTCTTGCCTAGTGCTGTATAAGAGAGGAATAATGCATTGTCTTGGTCTGGATACTGGAGCCTTTCTGGGACTCTGATGTTCTCTTTTGGGTTTAGCAGCTTAGGAGAAACTCAAATGCATTTGCAACACTTCCTTTAAATGTTTGTAGTTTTAAAAAGTTTGTATATATGGACAAAAATGATCTGGGAATCAGACCTACCTTTCTATTGCAACACATTTTGGTTGCTTGCTTGGACTGTTGGAGGTGTCTGGCTGTCTGGGGAGCTGGGCAGGGAGAATGTATTGGGTACCTGCAGGTAGAAGGATGAGGCTGCTGTTATGTGCAGTCTGAGAATCCTTGCTTTGGTACCTGAGGAAAGTTAGGAATTACTCATAAGAACCTGGAGCTCTAACCTGGGGCTCTGTTTCGTCCCTGTGGCTGCTCACAAACATTTTCCATCACCTCATCATTTCAGTTTGCACAGAAGGTACTCTGTGCATGTGCTGGGGCGGGGGACAGGCAGGCTCAGGGTGTTGTGACATTCTTTCAGCAGTGATCTGCACATGAGCTGTGACACCTCCCATCTTCTCTTGCTGAACACTCAGGTTGCAGCTCCACATCTGGTCCACAGCAGAGGTGAGAGCTCAGGGACTCACCTGAGTGTGCAGAGACACAACTAAACTCACAGGTGAGGGAGAGTTGGCAAAGATCACTCAGCTGCTCAGCTTCAGTAAATGTTTCTCAGAAAGAAATACGCATGACTTCATCTCTCCCTACCTACCCATGGGTTGTTACTGTAGGTCATCAGCCGCTTGCAGGAAAGCCTCTGGTAGGGAGCTCTTATGTGTATCTTGGGGATTACTGTGCCAGGATCATGAAGTTTGTGAAGCTGAGGCTTGAGTTTAGGTGCAGGAAAGAGCAGAGGGAAGATGTGACTGAACCCTGCTGGGAATGGATGGTAACTCCTTCCACAATCCTGATAACCTGCTTTGGACTGCTGGCCTCTCTGTGCTCACTGGGGAATTGTGCTTAAAATGGTCTGATCTCTAGTGTTCCTTTGCCTTCATTTCTGATCAGTCTCCAATTCCTCTGCTAATCTCCTCTTTTTGTGGAGTTGGGTATGTTTTAATAGATTTGTCAGTCTTCATATTGCCTGATTTTGCGATAAATAGAATATAGGTGCTCTTTTTGGATCAGGCTTGAAGATTGTATGCTAAAATAGGGAAATTCTAGGAAAAAAAGGCACTGAGATATCCTGTGTCTTCTCAAAAAAGTTGGTGAGAGTCAAGCAGATTTTTTTGTACATGCCTGTAGCCTGGTAGGTAGCATGCCACAACTGTGGCTGTTTGTCTCTGTTACCTCTGCTGTCCTTCTCAGCTCTGTAAAATGTGTTGGTCCTTCTATAGCTCCCTTCTTTAGCAACCGACCTTCCATAAAAGTTGTGATTATGGAGCTGCTTTGGCTTGATTCAGGACCAAGCCTTTTAACTCTTCTTTGTTTTCTCTCTCTTCCTGGTCTGTTAGAGTGGAGATGGCTGGGATGGCTTTTGCCACTGGGTGGTGAAAGAGCTTAGCGTGTCCTTCAGAGGTAGGACACACTGAGGTGTGTTGCCATCCCCTTATTCAAACACAGGTAGTTACAGAACTCCAAATAATGCCTTAACTTGGTCAGTGTGTTGCAGCTCAGTTTCTGGGGCTCACTAGAGTGCAAGACCAGCTTAACAAAGCTCCTCATTGGTAGTGTGATGACATATCCATAGACACAAGACCCACACCCAACCACAGTTTTCATTTGGGGCAGAGGAAGCATCACCTTGCACAGCAATCTGCTCGGGTCTGTAGGATGCAGCTGACTCCTGGTGAATATGCAATAAGTAAAGAAGCTCCACTTCTTAGAGTCTGGCCAAAGACCTTTCCTGTTGGCACAGGAGCTAGAAGGAGAGCTGATGCCTGGCAGCTGAGCCTAAGTGAGCAGCTGGCTCTCGGGATACCCATTGTGACTAAAGAATAGCATAGGAAAACTTGGAATTGCTGCATTTTTCAGGTACTGATCAGTTCCCAACAATCTGCCTTTGGTCTGCAGTGCTGCACATGGCTCCTCTGTGATGGGAGGGTTACTTGAGCTCCTTTATGAGAAGCCTGTATTAGAGATTGCTGATTGTCTCTTTAAAAAGAAATAAAATCTGAAGTGGATCTTCCTGCGATGGCAGCACAGGTGACATTTTGTCACCAAGAATACAGAAGCTTTGTTTTCTGGAAGTGGCTACTCTTGGAGACAAGAGCCAGAAAAATTGCAGCTGAAAGCTGCCTGCTGCTGGGGTCACTCCTCTGGATAAGAAGGAAAAGGGCTTAGGCTGTGGAGGGGGTGTCTGAAGTTGAGTCTTGTGCTATAATTTTACTTTTGGGGATCCTGATTTTCTGTTAACAAACCTGAAAAGGCTTTTTTTCCTTTTTTTTCTTTTTTAATAGTAATTATAAAAAACTTATCTACATAAATACCTGTAAATCTTGACTGCTGAAAAAGTCAAAGGAAATACACAGAAATTGCTTTTCAGCTGTGAGAGCTTTTTGACTTCTTTCATGGTTGCCATGATACCTCCTAGTATCTCCTAGGATGGCCCATGCTTTTAATCAGGTGAAGCTCCCGGGGAGGTTTTGGGAGCTTTGGGAGGCCATGGGGTGAGGCTGCGTGTTTTGGGAGCAACTAGGCAGGCTTCTCCTTGGCACAGCCTTTCTGGATGCAGAAGGGTTGCACACAGATGGCATGGGGTTTTTTTCTGGGGTCTTGTAGCTACAAGAAGCAAGAGCTCCGTCAGGGATTTCTTGCCCTCTGCCAGGCACTGGAGGAGCAGAGTAGCCAACATATCTCATCTGGTAAGAGAAACACAGAAATTATGGAAATTGCCACTTTTTTGTTTCCTTCCCAGCTGTCTGCTGTTGTCCTCCAGTCAGAGCAGTGCTTACCCACTTGGGTTGTGCCAGGGGTGCAGCGGTGTTGCTTCTGTCCCAGAGACCTCTGTTATTTGTGTCCTTTCCCTCAATTTGATGGCCTTTAGGAAAATGCTGCAGTTGCAATGAGGTAACATTACACAGAGCTGAGTATCTGCTGCTTTGTTCTCCTGTGGCCCAGCAGAACTGCTGGAGCTGTGGGTGCCTGAGGACTTCTCCTCCAAAAAAAACCAAATTTCTTTGTAAACAATGTTGCTGAACTATCTCCTTACATGCTGGGGTGCTGCCTGTTCCTCACTTCCACTGCAGTGCTGTGTGCAAAGAGCATCCAAGTGAGGAAAGCAGGCGTGGGAGCAGCTTCATCTGTGGGTGGAGATGGGATTCACCTGCAGTGAACTTGTTCCTTTTGCTTCATGTAATGGAAACATGAGAACTGTATTTTTGGACAAAAAGTTTCTAAGCAGTCTTATAAGGGATTATTTTTTTTGAAGAGAAAAAAAAAAAGGTGCAAGATTAAGTGTGTGTTTACTTGCCCCAGATCAAAGGTTTTGAACACTAAGGTCACTCTCTTGAATGGACTCTCCCCTGTCATCAGGCAGTGGAACTTCCTGCCCTTTTTCTCTTTACCATTTTACTGTAACTCTTTTTTTCCCCTATGAGAAATATCTATACAAAAATTATAAGCAATTAAATGTTTAAGCCATAAAATCATGAGTGTGGAAAGACTCGCTTCACAAGTTTTAACATTTGTATGTAAAATGATGTTTGTAGGAAATATTTTCATGGTAGAATGAATATTTAAACAAAAAAGTTCCAGTAAGATCTAAACCAGATTTAAAGGGATGTCTTTTTGTAAGATACAAGTGTAATTGAATACCAGTAGGTAGATAATTTTTTTTTTTAAGGGGAGATGCAACAAATGATCCTTACAATTACAAGTGGTCGTTTCTGCTATTTGGGGAAGTATTTATGCAGCATTACATGCAGCCACCATAAATAATTGCAATAGCAAGGCTAGTCACATTTTCAAGACATACCTCTCAGCTTGTCTCTTCATGATATTGTACAAAAAGACCCATCCCTCCTTTCTGCAGATTCCCTTCTAGAAAACTTTTCCTACTGCAGCTGTAACAAATTTAACTCAGAGCTAAGATCCAGACTAAAATTGTGTATTACTTAACAGTTTCTGCTGGGCCTTCTGCTATTTTAATACTCTTTAGCCCATAATTACTGGGTGTCTCTGTTCTGAAGAACTAAGTGCTAAAGAATAATCTTTGGGGTAAGCTTATACACGTGTTAACAGTTAACCCCGGAGTATTTAACTTGTGTACAGTACTTGATAGGTGTTTTATGACATTTGTACTCGAACTATGAGCCTTACTGAACATCTGTAAGTTTATTCATGACTTTTAAAAAATGGATAACTCTAAGAAAGATGTTTACATGAATGATGATTGCCCTTCCTTTGATGTTATGAATGAGGTTTTTATAGTGTGTTTGGGCGTATGTGCAAGGAAGCAAGAAAAGCATTTCTGGGGAAAAACAGACTTGACAAACATTTGTAATAAGTGAATTTTAAAGATTGCTTTAATTGCGCTATGAAGGCAATGCAAAAATAAAATATTCAACAGAAAACCACTGTCTCTCCTTGTTATTTGTGTGTCGTGGTTTTGGGCATCCTCTGACCTCTCCCCCTTCCTTGTGTCGTGTGTGACCACAGTTTTCTGCTGATGCACAGGAGCAGAATTTCACACAGTTAACACACATCTAGGCCACGTTATGTAAATAGTGAATGAACATCTGACACCACTTGTTGTTTTCTGGCACCTGTGCTGCTTTTCTTACTCCTCTTTTTCAGTGCACCTAACATGGGCTTCAGTTGTGTTGTGGTATGGAAGAAATCCTGCCCAAAGTGTCATTAACTATTGTGTTACAGTGTGGTGTATTTTCCTCTGAGGCAGTGGGAAGGTGCAGCAGGTAACGTACTCCTCTGCCTCTTAATTCTGTGTGTACCCATCCTGCTGGGTGAGTGGTGAGGAAAAGGGGGGGTAGTGCTTTTGGTGCCTGCCTTGCCTTCCCCTCCTCTGTGATCACAATTGCTGAGGTAACTGAGCCTCTCCTGCCTGTGCTGGGTGTAGGTGTGCAAAGACTGTGCCCTCCCCTCTCTGCAAGGATGCAGAAGTGCCATTGCTGCTTGAACCTTGACAGTTGTAACGGGCTGGAAGGATGGATGGGTGCTTGGTGTGTATTTGCAAGCTGTGTGGAAGATGGCACTGGGGTGGTGGATGATGCCGTGTGCTGGCTTCAACCAGCCTGGCTGTGTTCCAGTCCTGCCCTGGTGTAACAACCCAGTACACTGTGGAAGTGCAGTGGGTTTATTTAAAGAAATTACACCTGACCTGTGAGCTGGTTTCTTAAAAATGTTTCAGGGATGGGCAGGTTTTGGAGGTGTGCCTGTTAGGATTTGGCTGGAGGTGCTTGAGGGGTGTGTTAGAATCACAGAATCATTTCATTATCAAGGTTGGAAGAGACATTCACCTGCCACTATCACTGTAACCCCTAATGCACATCAACCAGATACCTCTTGAGCACCTCCAGGGATCATGACTCTACTGCCTCCCTGGAAAACCTGTTCCAACACCTGACCTCCCTAATAGTGAAAATATTTTCTAATATCTAATCTGAATCTCCCCTGTCTCAGTTTAACACCATTTCCTCTGGTCCTCTCACTGCAGGAGAGACTGACGCCCACCTTACCACAGCCTCCTTTGAGGGAGTTGTGGAGCGTGATGAGGTTCCCCCGAGCCTCCTCTTGAGACTAAACAACCCCAGCTCCCTCGAACACAAGACATGTTTTCTACACCTTTCATGAGCCTTGCTGCTCTTCTCTGGACATGATCCAGCACCTCAAAATGCTTTTTAAAGTGTGCAGCCCAGAACTGAACACAGCACTTGAGGTGTGGCCTCACTGGAGCCACGTAAGGGGATGATCACTTCCCCAGTCCTACTGTCTGCCCTATCCCAGATACNGATCCCCCACCCCGGGCAGTAACAGCATCCACTAGACCAGATTACTCAAAACCCCATCCAGCCTGGCCTTGAACACTTCAGAGACGTGGCATCCAACAGGACCTCTGAGCAACCCATGCCACTTTCCCCAGCTCACAGTATTGCACATGTACGTCATGTGGCACTTACAGCTGCAGGGGAAAAGAAAGAAGAGAAAAAAGGTGCAATTGCTGTGGAGAAGGGATGGGTGGAGTGCCCGGTCTCGACAGCCCGAGGGTGCCCGGGGCGGGGCGGGCGCTCCCGGCTGCAGGCGAGGCGGGAGGGGGCGGGCGGAGTAGCCGAGTTCCTGCGTGGCTGCCGGCACGGCACAGCACAGCACAGCACAGCACAGGGTATCTCTGCCTCGCCGGCTTCTTTTGGCACAGGCTCGGAACTCCCTTCCCCGGACGCGGAGCAGGAGCTCTCCCGACGCTGCCCGGGGAGAGCCGGCCGGGCCGGTGCCGCTGCAGGTGAGGGCGCAGCGGGCGCGGCGCTTCCCGGCCGGCGGGATCGGAACGGAGCAAGGGGACGCGGGAGGCCACGGGAGACGGGGCTGGAGCCGGCACGGGAGAGGGCCTGCGGTGACCGGCAGCAGCCACGGGGAGTATCGCGGCTCGGCGCTGGCTGCCCGAAGGGAGCAGCGGCGCCTTCCTGGAGAGGTGCGGAGCTTGACT
>VZTR01020465.1:3772-56254 GCA_013400775.1 Chaetops frenatus
GGTCAGGTCAGAAATCTCATTTTCCTGCTAGCTCTCAGGAGTTTAGCTGCATGTAGGATTTGCACAGACAGAAAAGGTTAAAGAGGATTGTTTGTTGGTCATACTATAAATTTCACAGGATGACTGGACCACAGGGTACAGTAGAACACATCCTAGATTTGCATGTGTATTTCTACTTTAGACTTACTTCTTCCCAGTATATGGTTTACTGTTTATTAATGCCAACTATTACCAGGCAATAGCGCTACAAAAGTCTACAAAAAATTCCCCAGAACATAATTTTTTCGACCTATTTTGTGATTCTGTACTTTTTAACTCCCTCAACTCAACTTAAGAAATTCTGAGAGTCCAATGTTACTGACAGATCATGTAAAAAAAATTGTCAGTTCTTCCCAAAAATACACACTAAGACTGCTAAAAACAGATGGTGTTTTCATTTAAGGCTCTGAAAAGTTATTATTAATTGCACATCACTGCCCTCTGTGGGTTGAACATAGTGAAAGGTCAGGCTGAGGTGAGGAGCCATCATTAAGGAAAACTTGACAGTAAAGGGCATATTTCTGCATTGCTTTGTGGCAGTGGGTCCTAGTCTTCCCCTGGCACATCATGCTGAGTAATAAACACTCACAGAAAATGGCAGAATTACTTCTAAGAAGGCCACAACCTGTTTAGATCTGTAGGCCTAGATGTCTAGCCCTATCAGAAAATTTATATTCATATTCAGAGGATTTTTATCTGCTTTCTAACAGTCTGAGAAGAATTTATTTCTTAAGGATTTTATTCCCTTGAAATTCAGAATCTCTCTCATGCTTATCTTCATCTGAAGGACAACCTAAATTGTTTATAACCTCTCTTTTTAGCACTTCAATGGGGAAGGTACAACTTACTAGACTCAATATCCTTGTTAATTCATCTGGGGATAGTAAGAATAAAGGAGAGGAGGGATTTCTTTCTGTCTTAGAATTCTTTATATTTTGTGGCCGAGTTTAATCTTTTTTCAATCTATCAGAGACCACCATTACTCTCAAAGCTACGTTTCTAACAGAGTAAGAACTGTATTAGGAACTGACTCCAAAGCAAGCACAAGGAGAAAGTGATTTTTCATTTCAAGATGTTGCAAAGAAACTTCCTGTGAATACATTTTCTTTCAGACCAATCCAGTAAGTATTCCAGAAGCAATTATAAAGGTTCTTCTATGAGACAATTTTCCTAGTTGCATCTGCAGTGAAACAGCAATGAAACACAGATTTTGTTCTTCAGTTGCATCTCTCCTTCTATTCATATTCCAACCTGAGCCCAAAATTTTTTCCTGGTTCATTCCCATCAGATATTTATTTCAGCAGAGCCACAGGAAATGAAGCAGAGCTTACCAAATGGATGGAGGCAATGAAAACATTTGTTAAATGTTCTTGGACTCTTCAAACCAAATATACTTGAGGGCTTTTTAATCAGAGACTGAATATTGTCAAATGATTAATGAAAAAAACATTGTTTGTTATTAATACCTCAAAAATGCTTTCCAGATTCTCTGCACCAAAAGACTCCCCTTTCTACAACACCTTTCAGACTTTTGAGAGAAGTAAAATTCTTTTCACATACTCTTAAAAAACTAGAAAAAAACATCTCTGAGTTCAGGTTACTTTGAAAACTATCTTCATGACAAGCTTTGATGATTCAGGATCTTTTAAACATGATGAAAAAGCACAGAAAAATAGTACATAATGAGCATAATATGACTTTAACTGTCATTGTTATTTTCTCTAGTTTTGGATGCATTGATATCCCTTACAACAGTATTTCAGGAGGGCAGTTTACTTTTCAGACATTTCTTCTTGGTTTAGAATGAAATGTATTTTCATGATGGGCAAATGAAGTTAATTAATAAACCTGGTTTTAATGAAGTTTTATTTTCCTTGGTACAGTAACATTATTAAAGACTTTTCATGGCTGACTTACTAGTTTAAAGCTACTGATGATGAGCTGTGTTCCTTCTGTGTTTCCTTACATGCACATCAAAGAAACAGGAAGCAGTAGGAAGAAAAGTCACAGCTTTTCTTTTTTTTATCTATAATTTAAAGACATTTTCCATTTCTCCAAGACACAGAAAAATTAATTTTCTGACACTTCTAATATTGTCTATATACTTATTTCGGTTTTATTGCTTGAGAGTGAGTCCTATTTGGAGAAGGTTCTGAGGACCTTCCTTGTAGATTTGGGCTGTTGCTACCTCTGCACTGCAGCACACAGAATATTTGCTTAATTTAAAGATCTCACTTCCTAGGCTTAATTATCTCATAAGTAGCTTGAAACAAAAGCACATTAAAATACAATAAAACTGAAGACTGATGCTGCATAGAAAAAGCTCTTAAAAAAAAAAAGTGATTATTTTGTGTCCTGATGTTATATTCAAAGTATGAGAGAGTATTTTTTTTTCATTTCTCACTGATTTTCTCTTAAAAATTCCTAAAACACTATTTTACTTGAAAACAGTAAATTAACCCTACAGAATTTGATCTTATATTTCATTCTAGCAAAGAAAAGCTCTACATGACCTAATTGGTCATGAATATCAAATTATCAAACTTACTTAAATGAGTCAAAAAATGAACTGGTCAAGGTTTGTTCATCCAAGAGTTAAAACTCAAGCTAAAATTTTCTTTATGATCCTCTTCTCTGTTCTCTTTGTTCCCGTTTCTTTTTTCCTCTATCTTTTCTTCCCAGTGACATGAAGAAGAATGAGAGCAGCCAATAAGGCCATGAAGATGTGAGTTCTGAGTGAGCACGTGTGTCCTCTGGCACACCTGTCAATCACCATTCTGACAACAATTCAATACAAACAGCTCAGTGGTGCTTCATAGCAGCACTAGTTAAAACAACTCAGCTACCTTATTCTACAGAAAGGCACATACTTGGCATTTTATAGGTAACTTTAAGTTACTTTATGCAAGGTAACTTTTTTGATAACTTTATGCAAACAAACTAAACTAAACATTTGTACATGTTGTTGTTGATAACGTAGGAAAATCTGGGCACAGTAGTAGTTATTTATTACTCTGCCCTTAGCTAATGTTTTGAAAATTTGTTGCTCCTATTAAATAATTCTTGTGGTTGGTATTACATTTAGAAAATTGCTGCTAATTATCCTAATGTTGAAGCTCTGCATAAAACATATAATTCCAAAAATAATAAATCTTCCTAGAATAGCTCTGAGACAAATAAAAACTATTTCAATGTAGCAAGAAATTTCAAACTCAAAATTTATCTTCCGTCATGAAACTGCAGGATGCTGCAGGATGCATGCTATCCAAAAAAACAGACAAGAAAACTGCAAGAATCTGCAGAGTAATGTTTCCAAAAGGCAGGAACAAATTAGGGACAAGTATGCAACAGGACAAGTTTTACTTTAGGAATATGGTACTGATGAGCTTACTCAAGTTCCACTGACTTCAATGAGAATACATGTATCTGCCTTCAATAAAAAACACTTAACAAAGAAACATGAAGCTGATCAAATGACATATTGGAGAACTTATTTTATCCAGGCAACATGTATACTACCTATGTAGATCAGCATGCATGAAAATTTGGCTTCACTTTTAAGGACAACTTAAAAAAATCACACAAAATATTCAATTTTTATGATGCATTATAGAAAGAAGAAAAACAGCAAGATGAAACAGTGATATTTCAGCTTTCAAGCCTTTTATTACAGCCTTTATGTATTAGTCTCATTAGATTTTCATAATAAGAGTTAATGGCAAAACTCATCCAGCCACCTCTTTAATTTCCTCCTTTGTGTAAAGTTTTAAGATGATTTTCTTTCTCTGAAATATCTTTTTCCCAAATTTCATTTCCTAAATTAACATCACTATAATAAAGGATTATGCATATCAACCAAAAAAAACCCCTTGCATTCTAATGAAAAAAACTAGATAAATAAAAGTGTACCACAGATAAATTCCTTTTTTGAAATGTACCAGTTTTGTCTGAAGTTCTGGAATATCAGTGAATCCCTCCAGAGCATCAAAAGGAATCAACACCTCACCCTGCTGTGGGTGCCAGCACTTGCAATATTTTTAGAAGTAAAATTCTGGAGTAGTAAGACTCTTCTTTCTTAATTGCTCTAAGTTCTGAGTTAAGAAAAGTCAGTTTAAAAGATGCTTTGATAAAAAGTGATTGGTAATTCACCTGGAGAGAGCAGTTTGTTCCAAGCAGGTACACATTGCAAGGAAGGACAATTAAATTGCTTGTTAAAAAAGATGAAGTTATACTTTAAACCTACTTAATTCGGAAATCTATAATAGGAAGGCAAGAATAATTTATTCTTTTTCTTTCAATTATTCCGTGTATTTCACTTTCTTATAAATTTGATTTATCCTGTCACAACTATTAAATCTTATATGAATCATAATAGCCAACTTTCATTTATAACCAAGAAAACTTTTCTGACATTTGCATCCCTTTACATTCCCATGACAGCATTTCCCTCAAATATACTTTTATGTGCTTAGGCTCTTAAAAAATATATCTTAATTTCATATGTTATCCTTACCACTTAGAAGAGAGAAATAAAACAAGTCACTGTAAAAGAGGATTCATTAGGTACTTTGTATTACTTAATCCTCTCCTCATTTCCTAGCCCTCCCAGCCCTTTTTTCTCCTCAAATGCATACATTTCTTCCTCATTTCCTGTCGTAATCCACCTTTGTTTGATTTTGGGTTTTAGGTAGCTTAAGGGATACAATTTTGATTGCTTGGATTACATTTTTTTCCTTCAGTTCTGTTGCTAAGGCTAAGTAACAGTAAGCATCAAAGCCACTTTATAAGACCATTAGCATTTCAAGGAACTTAGTTCTGTTTTCTCTCAGACTTTGTTACACCTTTGTTTTAATCGTATTTTACAGGTCTCTTTGGAATATTCTCATCTCAGAGTGGAAGCAATTGCAACTTCTTGGAAAAGGAAAGCTTGAAAAAGAAATGATCACAGTTAGAAAACTTCTAAGAATCTGGACAGCTGGTACAACCCCCTACAGTGTAAACAGGACAGTCTGCTAAATGCTGTGTAATGCTTGGATTAAGAAATAAAATAACCCCCTTGTTTCTATGGACTACCTAAACAAATGCAGAGTATATAGAGTAATAGATGTAACAGAACAGTTTTTGAATCAAGTTTATGATAATAAAAAGTTTTTTGCTGACATGAGGCAACCTCAAATCTGCCATGTTTTTCCTCCTATAGGGAATACTCTGAATACTATATTGAAAGATGGGAGGCAAAAGTCACTTACAAAGCTTTGGTATTTTTATGCATCTTTACCTCTTTAACTCACCTTCTCAATTTTTTTTCTGTTTATTTTTCCCCTATTAATGTTTTCCTTTATCAGTTTGGATATGAACTGAGAGAAGGAATACAACCTTTTTCTCCAAGTAGGAGGTGCATACCCCTAATAAGTCTAGAAGCAGTGGTGACATCCATGATGCAGCTTGACCTCAGAGCTCCCAGGAAGGACAATGGCAAGGCACAGCCCCATGAGTGTCTTGGAAAGCCTGTGTGTACCACAGCTGCAGTGAAACTGGACATGGGAAAAACTCTCACCTCTGGTCTGCAGATCAGACCAGACACTGCCAGTGAGCTTTTGTCCAGGATGCCTTTTGGAGAAAAAGCATGGTGAAACACCTTTTCTTTCACACATCATGGACCAAGGTACCCTTTGGGTGACACAGTGGGCAGGCAGAAACTGTGCTGGCAGGACAACTTTTCTCCTCTGACATTTTGCCAGATGATTGCTGAGGTCAGAAGTGTTCTATCCACAGTGACACTGTACTCACCAGATCAGTTCCACAAAGTGGGAATTATGGAATCAATCTCTGTGGAAGTCCTCTCAGCTCTTCAAAGTGTGAAAAATTAAAGAATTATCCCCATAGTTGCCTTGTAAAATAAAAGCCCCAAGGCAAACCCTGTTCAGCTGAGCAAAGCATCTGGAATCTTCCAGAGATTTTGTTTGTTTTAGTCAATATTTCAGTTTGGCAATTCACCTCTAATACAGCTGATTCTCTTCAATTTGATTCTCTGTATAATACTGAGTGAAAGAAGTAGGAAAACATATCTTTACAGGAATTCTGGTGAGAGAAAAATAAAATAAAATTTGACAAAATAAAGGAAAAAGTATATATCTCTGATGAAAACTAGAAATACTTAGAAAAAGTAAGGTTCCTTTGGGCAGGACAATGTACTTAAAAGATGAGTAATATTTATCGAGACTGACAACAGTAACTCTTAATTCTTGTACACCGTTGTTAAAACTTTTAAAATTTTACTAAATATTTAATCTGTCACTTCAAAGCAACAAATCTGCAGGACAAGGATTGACATGAATATCCCCTTTTAATCATCAAAGTGCATCATATGCTTTTTCAGATGAATGAGAGAGTGATTAATGTCAGTCAGGTGCCATTCCTACTTTGATGCTGTGGGATGTTCTCTGGGATATAACTGTATTTCTTTGTGACATCTACTATACAGCCTATTTCTATTTTGTTGTAATATTCTTTTCAATTGGACTGTAGTTTTGGGCTTGAAGAAATATAAAACAGATCCTCTGGGATATTAGATGAGCTGGGCAGCCTCAGAGGACTCAAAACACTGAGACTGAAAAAAATAGTAAGTTCTTTACATAGTCAAAGCTCAAGTAAGTATTTTAAGCTTCCCTGAATTGATCCTGGACAAATGAGATATCTTTAAGAGAAATGGTCAAGCCCTGTTGACAATACACCTAATTGATATGACTATTTTTTTCCTAGAAGATGCCAAGGAACCAGCTATTTGATTTAATTTTTTAATCTGTAGTTATGAAATATATTCTCTACAAATTGAGGGCTCTTATAACTAACATATACTCCTATAATAAAACACTTCTCTGTCCAATCATCACTACCTAATATTTTGAAGGACATATGGAGTTATAAATATGTAAATATACATAGAGTGGTAGGGATGTACAAGACAAAAATTTGCAGATAGATTCGTGAGATCTTGGTGTTTGCATTGCCAGCATAGATACTAAAAATTTACATAAGAATATGACAACATTTACTGAAATATTCCAAATTCAAATATTTATCTAGTGACATTCCTGACGGTATCCAATAATGTTTACTGAAAGGTACTGAATGTAGTTACAAGTCTACAGGAAGCTGTAGGGAAAGTTAAAGCCACCTTTCCTCTTATAGATGCTTGCTCTACAATGAAACAAATCATACTTGAAATTCCCTTTGACATAGGGAGTAAAAACCCCCCATCAATAAAGAGACTGCAGTAGTGGTTGCTCTGGGGACATCTGTGACTTTAAGGAGCAGGAATCCCACCCAGACTGGGATAAATTTCATTTTAACAGCAATATGTCACCTTAACATATTTTTTAGGAAAAATAATTTCCCTATCTCTCTCCATAATTCTCCTGGAGAAAGTACAGACATCTCTTTCTAAGATGTCTTCCCTGTGGTAACAGACCTAATTTTCCAAAGAAAGGCAAAATGACTGATCTAAAAATAAACATGGGAACACATGTCAGCCACACTTCAATACACGTGAGAGAATTTGTAATATCTTTCAACCCGTCAGGAAATTCAGTGCCTTTTTTTTCTCCTTTTTTTTTTTTCCTAATTTTTTAAAAATTCTTTTTATTTTTGTTTTCAGTTAAAATCCCTCAGAGATCCTTCCACTTTTTTCCCCCCAGTGCAGCAACTATCACATTACCCACTTTGGGTTTATAGCTTAAGTAGTTGTGATAACCTCAATTCTCTGGTTCCACTTCACTTTTCCCCTAGATCTTGCAGACAGTGCAGAAGTTTTGTCTGCATTTTCTAAGTGGATTTATTCCCTGGAGCAAATAAGCACAGAGCTAATTATCAGAAGAGTATAAAGCTTTTAGTGTGAACTGAGGAAATATTGCAACATTAAAAAAGGCAAATCAAAGAAAAATATAACCACTATGTGACAAAGCAACCAAAAATAAGAAAACTCCAAGGGTTTTGTGGAAGAATGTACTTTCCCCACCACTTCTACAGTAGAAATTCAATCTCATCATGTCAGCTTGAAAAGGGATATTTCAAGATGATGTTAAAGAAACTTCTATAGCAATGGCATTATCCATGTAAAATCTGTATCGGTTAGATTGACATACTCAGAAAATTAAAGGGTATGCTACAGCATATTTTATTATTATTTATCATGATGTTCCTACTTTAATTCTGCCACATGGTCAACTGTAACTTTCTTTCTCATATGACCTCATCTTCTGTGCATATTATTTATAAAACCATTCAGGTTTTCAACTACATACAGTGAAAATTCTCTTGGCAAACTCTTTAACGTTGCTCTTTTCTAGATAGATGGTCTCTTTAAAAGAATCTTACTGCACCATTATTGTCAAAAGATCTCAGATCTAATCTGAGTAAATACCTCCTTTCTCAGTGCAAGAAATCTTGGTACAACTTGGAAGGAGGGGACTGCAATTTTTGTATAGATTAAATTCCAGAGATACTGACCTTTAATGGACTATACTCTTAACTAAGGGAAAGTCTAAGATTAACTAACATGCAGTTAGTCAGGGGAAGATTTTCAATAGCTCTTGGTTCCTTTCCATAGCCCACATACTCCTAAAACAGCTAGACTGGGGGGGAAGAAAAAAAAAAAAAAATCAGAACTCTCATTCTTTTAGTAACTCTTGAAGAACAGAGCTGGCGTATAAGGTGTTAAAGAGATGGAAATCCACTTAGATAATTTTTGACTGCTAATAAACATTTTGGTAACATATTTCCTCTGAACTCCCGTTGAACACAATTCAGAACTGATTCACACTGTCAAAATGCTCAGAATAATGCTGTGCACTGCAGAATCCTTCACATCTAATGATATTTCCATGCCATAAATAACGAGAGTCTTCTAGTGTTCGCTGATCAATGAAATGAATTAGATGCCTCATGAATCAAAATTTAAATAGTACCTCTTCTGGATCACATTGGAAATTCTTATTTAAAGTTTTTCTTCCATGCAGATCAAACTAAATTAAACTGGAAAACAATAATATACTAGAGCTGTACTATTCCGCGGAAAATGTGGAAAGCAACAGTGAGATGCTGAGAAGACCAAATAACATCTAAATATAGGCTGAAGATTTTCATGGCAGGAATGGCAGAGTAGCTTTATCATTCTGTCACTTAAAAGAAGAAGCACTTCATTCAGATGCCTAAATGAGATTGTATAAATGTACAGAAAACAAGCATAAGCAAACTATTTAGAAGCTGAAAGATTCTTCAAATTTGTGCCTTGATTTATTGATTCAGCCAAATATAGATTGAGTACCTGGTCCACTGCAATTTCAAACCACACAACACAGTTTCCAATAAACTGAGAAGTTAAGTACATAAAAGCTATACAATTGCATTAGCCTAATTTTCCACTGTGGTTTCATATGGCCTTTCCACAACCTCTGTCTCTTTTCACATTTCAGTGAAAGAGAAACTGACATCCATAAAATTGGATGACAAATAATAATTTAAATTATTAATAATAAAATGGCACCTGTGATATAAAACCTTTTCCTATCATTATATTAACAAAAGTGTAGTGATGTCTAATGGTTTAGCGAAACGAGATGATTTTGAAAGGCAATAAAAATAAGGTTATTTGCAGTTTTTTGTTGTCCTCACTTTTAAATGTTTTCCTATTCAAGGTGTTAGAATTAAAACAAGTTTAAAATATATCACTACATTTTTATTCAATGATGACTATCCAACAAACAAGAATGCTTTCCATTATATGAATTTTTTTTTCACTTGTATGAATTTGAAAATTAAGCGAAAATATTGGGCTGGTAGTTTTAATTTACTATGAAAATCTGAAAAGCATCCACATCATGTTTTGATAGATACAGTCTCAAAGGCTTCAGGTTCTTTGTTTGTTTGGTAGGTTGTGGGTTTTTGTGGTAGGCTCACTCTCTTTAGAAAACAAAACCCCAATTCTACTAAGAAAACGCTCATATTTTGACCACACCTAGTTATTCCTGTTTCACATTACAGCCCAGCACTACAGCTAAATGTTAAAAAATTCTCCTTACTTTTTAATTCCATAAGATCCATACTGATAATAAAGATTTATTTATTAAAAAACAAACAAACAAACAACCCCACAAACTTTCTATATCATCTAAACAACTGGAGCTGAAGAAAAATTAGTATCACAGATCAATTATAACCCTCTGCTAATCTGGTATATGGGAGTTGAGAAATTAAATTTTTAGTGTTCATCTTCTTCTTTTCGTGTTCCTGCTGAAGGCAAAATCCAATATACCCTGCAGACCACACAGTTACACCCATATATTCCAGACTTAATGCAAATGGTATATAACTCCTGATTTTAGTAGTATTACACTGTCATCTCTCATGTCTTCATTAATATAAACAGAAAATCATGTTAACATGGTTTCCTCCATTTTAAGAATAGTCTAAAATTCCTTATTTGAGCTCCCAGATCTTTTTAAATTTTGCAGATATGGCCTGGCAAACCTTGCAGAAACAAGTTACAAAAGAATGAGGAACACAGGGAAGTGCTGAGGGAAGCTGGAAACCTGAGGTGTCTGACTGAACAGAAAGACCTGGTGGAAGAATTTGAGTCTACAGAGATGGGAAGCTGCTGTGAATGGACTATGGGGTTTCCATGAGTGAGCAGGATGGTAATCTCTGATCTGCAATGACCCTTTCAGCAGCAAACATGGTGAAGTTACTGAGTTATGGAAGGTTTTGTTTGCACAGTAAGATGATGGGAAGAAATGGGTGTCTCTCAAAGCTCCCACTGCACTGACACTATTATTGTCTGCTGCAAATAATCCCTGCTCTCGACAAGCCTCTTGGATGGTAGTGCATGCAATGATAAGACAATTCAACCTATTGCTATAGGGTAAACCTACAAACAAATACACTTAGAGATTATTACAGTCATAAATACATGTACTAAAAAATTCCTAGTCTGACTCTCACAGGAAATTACTGGAATCAGATCCTCCCATATTTGTGAAATAAATTATGGTAAATACAGAAACACAGCTGATTCGGGGTGTATTTGAGGGTTATTTCTGGTTTGGTTTTTTGGGTTTGAGTTGTGGGGGGATTTTTTGTTTTGCTTTGCTTTATTTATTTTGGGTTAGTTTTGATTTCTGGTTGTCGGATTTTCGGGATTTTTTTGTTGGTTGGTTGGTTGGTTGGTTTGGTTTGCTTTGATTTGGTTTGTTTTTTCTTCCTGAAGCTAATGAGGATTCAAAGCTGAAGGTCAGAAACTTAAAAGAAGATCTGCAAGGATAAAAATCAGGCTCTTATGTAAAGAACCTTTATTGATTAATCAAAGTAATTTTAAGCACACTACAACTTGATACTGCAAGCCTGCAAAAGATCAAGGACTATCTGGCTCTTCAGGACACCAAAACTGATCTCTGAATTAAAAATAAAAGTTGCATTAAAGCAATACAAAACCTGTAACAGATTAATGGTCTGCACCATGAGTGCTAGTGCTACATTTGATCTTGCTGAAGTTTCACAGTATTACATCTACTCAGTTCAGTATTAATTTGAAAAAAAAGGAAGACACTTTTCTCAGTGGAAGACCAAGGGGCTTTGGCATGCAAAAAGAGATGAGAAAGAAAAAAGGAAAAAAGAAAGGTCTTCCACCTTTTCTGAGGTCAAATGGAACTCTTGGAAATTTTAGGTTTTTTTCTTAGAATATTTCTTAGAAATTTGGAGTGCGTTTACCAAGTAGGGTTGTTGATCAGGAAAATTAGATACTGTCTTGGGATTTTAAATCTGATAAATGCTTTATGCTTTGTAGAAGATATTAGTAGGCACAAGGTTACATCTTGCATTATTTATTATCTCAAAAAAAAAAAAAAGGTTAATTAAATTTCTGAATTCTTTAGAAGAAGGGGTGGGGAAAACACTCAAAACTCAAGGCTATACCTCAGAGTCTATTGTTCAGACAAAGTCCTAAGCCTGTTTCATAGTTGTTATAAAAAGATCTGATCTGTTGCTTCAGTAAAAATCATTAAAGAGGAGTTCTATGATCCTTCAAAGAACTCTGCCCTGAAACCTATTTAAATCACAACTTTCACTGTTGAATATATGCCCTGAAAAGTGTTAAAAAAAGAGAAATCTGTCTGACCTGCAAAGATCCCAGAATCATTTCAAAGTCTCATGGGATAAAAAGCAGCAATCTCTATGAGATGATAAACTGATAAATCAATAAAGTAAATTGCCCCCAGAGATCTCTGACTTGAGGAATGGGTTCAGTGAAACAACACTGGAGAGCTGTGCACTGTGGAGGAGGCTGAAAGTGCATTTGTTATCTATGCCACATTATTCTATTTGGTGCCAGACTGGGGTAGAAATTAAGAGAGTGGTACCAGTTCTGAGGCACAGGGCTTGTGAGTACAGGTGGAATGTGACAGGATATTGCTGAGTTGCTTCAATGACTTGGTGTGCATCCCTCTGTCTAAATCTGTCAGACTGCCTGGTTTTATAACCAGGCACTGCCCTGCACGACAGAGACCTGCTCTAGTAACAGTAATTCTATACTCTTCATCACCCTCACCTCCTAAGGGAGGAAAAAGACAAGTTCTCAAAGAATTTAAAGAAAAAAAAATCCTAATAATCCACATATGAATAATTTCACTTATATGTGTTCCTAGAAAAACAGTGATTGCAGTTTAAGAACCCTCTGATGAACCTCTTGTCTTCACAAGAAAGATGCCAAAATAAAAGGGTGATTCTTTAACTCTTCTTTAAAATACTTTTTTCTTCAAAGGATGTTCAAATATATTATTGTCTCTCACCATCCCTTTGTAATAAATGCTTACAACATGCAGTAAAAGAATACAATGGTTGCAGTATAGGAATACAATGAATTATATTCTTCCAGTAACAGATAAGAAGATTGAAATAACTTCCTAAGGTACTCATCTGAGAAAATAAAACACACTGAATGGTATCTGCATTACCTGGAGTTGTGCATATTTGTTTGTACCTTCTATGTCAACTCCTTTTGAAAAAATTATGCTTTCAATGAAAATGGATTTATTTCTATTTAATGAGTCTTACTCTCAATTTGTTTGGAAATATGCTTATGTAATTGTGTCAAAATCAGGCCTAAAACAATCCTGTTTGAAACAATGTCTAAAAAGATGCAAAGTGCTGTTTGAGATTCAGGAAATACAAATAAAATATTTTCTTGCCCTGGGAAGTAAAGATGCCAAAAATTACTCTTTACAAGCAATACTGTATTTCACAGTATCTCCACTGATTTCTTTTGGAATTCGTGGGACTAATATTCTCTTACTCTCACTCATTAATCAGACAAGACACTTAATTGACTCAAATACAAGTTTTAATAACAGTTCACAGGTCAGCAACAGAAGTAAATAGCTTATAACTGCACCCTTTAGAGAGTTGTAGATACTCATTAAATAAAGGCTGTTATCACTGTGCTGCTTTGTGGAACTAAATATGAGGAAAATTTACACTTTGCTATTAGTTTTAAAGAATTTTGCTAATAACCTACTTTTGTCTACAAAATAAACCTTATGTCTATGTTTGTTTTATCTACAGATAGTCTACATTTTTTTTTTGGAACATGATTTGAAGTTCAGCAAACTCTTAAGTAAAACATTCAAGCAAATCTTTGGAAATTTAATTTCCTTCTCTAGTTTCATGGAGGTCAGATAATCTGCTTTGAGGCTACCTGAACACAATGCAAGCTCTAACTTTTACATTAGTGTGGGGTGTTGATTGCTTTTCATGCAGTCAGTGAGAAGAATCAATATAGAAATGCACATTCTATTTTATGCTGTGAGGTAGAATAAGCAGGTTCCTTAGGCCTTATTCTTGAGTGACTTCCCAAAGAACTAGGGTCAATTATATTTGATTTGCAAAAATGTCACTTTAGGCTACTTGATCCTAAAAATACAAATGTCCAGAATATATCAACTGACATCTACAGCACTTCTGCTGCAGATTTTCATGTCCTCAGCCCTGGATAGTAAAATTCAGCTCCATTAAAACTAACCAAGGATTTAGAAAATCCACTGTGAGCCATCTATACCTGAGCTGTGGCACATGCTAAACCATACATTTTTACATGACCAACTCTCTCCTGCCTCCATTTAGGGTGGATAAAAGCAATAACAATACCAAGGGAACAAGTGTGATGACTTCCAGCTTCTGCTGAGAAGCAGCAGCCAGGTAACAGGCTCTGTGCTGCAGCAGCCCCGAGCAGCTGCAGGAGGCTGGATGCCGGCTGCAGCTGCAGGAGTTTGGATGCTGGCTGCACCTGCAGGAGTTTGGATGCTGGCTGCAGCTGCAGGGGGCTGGATGCAGGCTGTAGCTGCAGAGGGCTGGATTCTGGCTGCAGCTGCAGGAGTTTGGATGCTGGCTGCAGCTGCAGGAGTTTGGATGCTGGCTGCAGCTGCAGGAAGCTGGATTCTGGCTGCAGCTGCAGGAGTTTGGATGCTGGCTGCACCTGCAGGAGGCCGGATTCTGGCTGCAGCTGCAGGGGTTTGGATGCTGGCTGCAGCTGCAGGAGGCCGGATTCTGGCTGCAGCTGCAGGAGTTTGGATGCTGGCTGCAGCTGCAGGAGGGCGGATGCTGGCTGCAGCTGCAGGAGTCCGGATTCTGTCTGCAGCTGCAGGATTTTGGATGCTGGCTGCAGCTGCAGGAGTTTGGATGCTGGCTGCAGCTGCAGGAGTCTGGATTCTGGCTGCAGCTGCCTGCTGCCCTGGCCAGGCCAGCCTGTTGCTGCCACAGTGTAAACGGGGCCCTGCTTCACTTGCCATGTGTTCTGCTTTTCCCGAATATCCTTATGTCTTTGCTCATTTGTAACTGGATGGAATTAATTAAATGCCTGGGTGAGGTCCACTGGAACTTCCTAATGAGATCCTGTGTGTATCGGCCCTGTCACAGTCAGCAGAGGGAGTTACTAATGACAGATTTCACCTCCCTTATTCATCTGCCTATTTGTTCTTGGAGGCTTGTTTCAAATCTTTGAAAGAATCCTCTCCTAACTGTACTAGATCCTAAATTTTCTTTTTTATTTAAAATCTCAATATGCAAAAGCAACTAACATTGATACCACAAAAATTATTTTCAACAAATCATTTTATCCTTCGTTGCTCATTTCCTACAGTGATAGCTAGGACTGGCTTCTTTCTTTTTAATGGCAGAGGCAACTTAAGCAGCAGTAGAAAGCTTATTTTAGATCACCAGGATAATAAAATGCATTATCCATTTCAACTAATAATTCTTGCTTGTGTCTCTATAAGCATGTTTAAAAATACACTGTTTCTTATGACTCATAAAATAAACTGAATGTTGATGAGGTGCCCCACCATGGCCACTAAAACAGGTACAGTGAACATGCTGCACTTGATCTTTGAAATATCTCCTGCAATGGATGGTATTCTCTTACAACTGCCACAGACAAGACTAGAAGGTCTCAAAATCTCACTGGAAAAAAGTTTTGATTAGTTATATCCAGATATCTCTGGGGAATATTCTGTTTGCTTTTGCACTGCTATTAAAAACTTTGTAATTTGAATTTAGATGGGTGGTGAGTTGGAAATTTCAGGCTTCGTAAATAGCTGCACTGTTAACATCTTTTCTTTACATAAATGTTGAGGGGATCAATTTGAAGAATACTTTAGGTTTGCAGCTAGTTCAACAGCCCATCACTTTGACTGGATTATTATTAATCCATATACAGACAGTTTTCTTCAAAGAATATGCAGTGCAATTTCAAGAGAAAAAAATCAAAGCCACAGTTACTTCAGAGAAATTCCATTAGGAAAATGTATTGATTTTCTCCAGCTGCAAACTTTCACAAAAGAAGTTCATGCTTGGCTATAATTCCCTTCTATGATATTTTAGGGGTTTTTTTTCTAGTTATTGTTTATCTCATAATCTGAGATACCACTTTAGTAGTATGATGGATAATATCCTTAGACTTCCTGAATGTGGACAAACAATGCATATGTTAAGAAAAGACACTGATGCATACCATGAACCATGATTTTCCTAAAAATGGCTTTTTGCTCTTGATTACCATTTTTGCTCCAATATTTCTGGAAGAAGAGAAATGTCTTCCTCATTCTGCCTCTATAAAATATTTCCTCATTATTAGTTGTTGTTTCATTGTATATAACATCTTCACTCTCAGTTAAACTATCAATGGATGGGATGACTTCAGCCAGAGACAGTTTGCTAAGTTTTTAAACATGAGATGGTAATTGCCTTCCTAGATCACCTCTTCTTCCTTTATTTTCAGCTAATCACTACCTACAGATCTGTTTTCACTGACACTAACTTTACTTTAAATCCAGGGATACTCAGTCTGGATGGAAATTTCTAGTTATTGCAGTTTGAACCAGCAGGAGAAGTTTCACTATGACTTCCTATGACTATGTGTTGTTTAATTAGATTTTATTCTTACAGACACTGCTAAATAGAAACTCTAATTAAAATATGGACTTATGAGTCCTTATAAGCAGCATAACAGGTCAAGTTAGGTTGATCCACAAAAAATCCCAGGTAAAATGATGAGAATAATTTTTCCTATCTCCAGGTAGAATTCTTGCTTTTATTAAAGGAAGAAAATCTGAATAAGTGATGACACAAATGTCTTCTATTCTCACTTAGTTTGAAAATATCTTTACGATCCCTGGAGACAGGGGTTTAAAATAACACAAAAATAATGTCTTGAAAATTTATTAGGATAATAAAATAGGGTGAAAATAAGAAGGGGGCAACTTCTCAGTGGAATATGAATAAAACAAAGAGAAAACATAAAAAATATTCCCAAAACCTAGAAAAAGGAAGTTTTATTGATTGTCACATAGAAAATCCCATAGAAGTAATATATTTGAATCTTAGTACCGCAGAAAAATTATTTCTACAGGCTGTCATGATAGGGTTAACTGTCTAGTAAACCTCTGCTCAGATTAATATAGAAAAAAATAATAAAACATTTTGTCCGTTCTATGGGTGGAAAAAATAATTACTGGACACAATCAACAGTGACACAAACACCACATGCAAACCACTCACACAGGACTGATGCTGCTAGTATTTATTTTCCACCAAAGTTAGTTTACAACTAAAATTAAGCAATCCTAAAATGCTTATAATTACAATATTTGGTTACTACAAGTCACACAGAGTAGTAATGAAGTGAGAACATAATCTGATCTTTGAGTTTAGATAAATATTTGGTTTTGCTTTCATTTTATCTAATGGAATCTATTTTATGTAATGGGCTGTATTTTTGTTTTCATTTTTTACTACATTAACAATTGAAATTTATTCTCAAACAATTATTATTTTTCTTCAATATACTTGTCTCCTTTACAAATTTGAGCCTTTCTGGGAAAAAGAGCTGCATAAAAACCTCTCAATAATTATACAGTTACTTGATGAGTGGTCTGTAGTTATTTGTAGGTGTTTGGACTAATCAATGAAAAAAATCTCCTGATGTCTGTCAAAGGGTTCATTGTTTTTATATTTCAGACAGACATAATCTAGGTTGTATCTATAGATATTAAATTCTATTGAATTTTTTTATCTTTCAGGCTTTAAAATTATTTTTACATTATCCAGAATATTGGAGAAATAATTTTTAGTAATTTGTTTTCAAGGAAAAAATGATCATTTATAGTTAATTCAGTCAACATATGCATTGGAAATAAAACAGAAACTAATGCAGTTCACCAAGACATTATTATAGATCTCATAGGAAGGGAAGTTAACAAACCTATGGAAAATAAATTGTACCATGATTTATACTTGAACAACCAGAAGAGATGCCCACACACTTTCTTTTGCAAAGGTTTCTAATGCATCTAGAAGTGGTATATTTGGTCACTATGTCTGAACAGTGTTGATTATTAATTTCTACATAAGAATTAATTTCTAGTCTGAACCATATTATGATTTTTAAAATGCTTCTACAATGGTTCCTTTCTAATGAACAGCAAAAGACCAGCCAATTTAAAAAAAAATCTCAGTTTTCACTTACAAATTACTAACTAGATAGTATTTTAAAATAATTTTTTGGTCATCTCACATTTAGTGAAAAAAAAATTTCTAAATAAAATTGATTGTGTACTCTTGTAGCCATTTATATAAAAATATAAATTATTTAATACAGTCATATTTTTGCATTTTATTCTCACTTTGTACATTTTGTTAATTCTTTTCTTTTTGTGTCATCCCATCAGAGCAATAGGACTGTATACTGATAAATACCAACTGGGATGTCAGCAAAACAAGAGAATAGCCTCACATGGAGAATATCGAAGAGAAAGGTACTATATGTAAAGAACAGGGAAATGAAAAGAGGATTTTAAAAGATTTTATGTGGCTTTTCTGAGAAGCTTCTCTTGGAAGAGAAATGCTAAAAGCATTTTTCAGAGACCGGAGTAATAAAAACCAGCACGGAACCAGGAGGTGTGTGGGAGCTCTTCCAGTCTGTCAGCTAAATATCACAGGACATGTGGGAGCATGTACACCCTTACAGTATAATATATTCAAAAGAAAAGGGGTTTTTCATTACCTTAATCAGAACCTGAATATGTCCCATGGCTTTTGATGACTTGAAGTACCAGAAGCTCATCACACAAGTCCCACTTGATTCTTTCCATATGGAACTCTTCACATGGGCTTTTTCATTTATTAGGCCTATTGCAGTGGCCTCAAGATATAGGAAATGTCCTGAAATTAAATGATGTGTTACTGAAAAAAAAGTTTTAGACTTTCAAATTAGATTCCAAAACTCAGCCAAGTAAATGAAGAGACAAATGAAGCACACTTCTCTCTTAAGTCTCATAGTAGTCAACCTCAGCTTAGGAGAAAAAATGACCAGATCCCATTCCTTGTGCACTCCTTTTATCAGGAATAAACTGCTGGTAGCAGCTTAAAGTTTGGATGGGCCTGTGCTGAAGACTGGGAACACTTCCATATTTTCCAGCTACTTTGATTACATGTCCCTGCTGGACAGCAGTACCTGCAATTCTGACAATACATCACACAATAGCTGCATCGTGATAAAATTCAAGATAAAGTCTCCTGAAAGGTACTTTAAAATAGCAAGTCAAACTATATAAAAACTTGTGAAACAGGAAACTACTTTTATGCATAACGAAATCATTAGGTATCCCTAATGGTTCATATTACCTTTGGTCATTTTAACTCTGTATGAATATTAATGAAGATATAAATTATTCAGTCAGAGGAGATTGCAAAAATAGATGCCTAAAGTTAATATTTTTCAACACTGATATGGTCCTTGAGTCTTCCATCTTTATTTTTAATTGGAACCATAAAAGATTCTCCCAGGTTTTCAAATTCATTCTTTCCTCTGTACAAATAAGAAATGTGTATTTCACATAAACATAAATGTAGTATAAATAACACAAAAATTATAATTGTACATCTAATAATGTTTGTATATGAATTAGGCAAAAATATTTTATTTCACTAGATATTGCAAAAACTAATGAGCTCATTCTAACTTTGACACTTCTCTGGCTAATATGCAACCATAGATGTTTGCCATGGTATTATGAGATAAGAAAGTTTCTTTTTCCCTGAGGTTCATGCATATATTTAACAAGTGTAGTTACGTATTTGTGATAATACTTTAAAAATATATATTACTAGACAATGCAAATGATTCTTTTTCTCTACATATTTTGAAGTTTATTTGGTTTAGTCTTTCAGCAGTTTGTATAAACATTCAACAACTACTATCACACCTTTGTGCAACTGTGCTGTGAATATTTCAATTTAAGGTCATTCTGAACTCAGCTTTGGTAGCCTCTTTGAGCTATAGGACCTTCAAAAGCAAAGTGTGAAAGCACAGAGTTTGTAGCAAGAACAAGAGCAGATAAGTGAATGCTTTGGCAAAAACAAACCAGGAGATGCACTAACAAAAGAGCTTTGTTTATTTAGATATATTTATTTAATATTATTTAAAATTAAGGTATGAATAGTCACTATGGGAAGCTGTAAGCTTCCTGCAAATTACCTCAAGCTCCAGAGGAGTGGGACCCAGTGGAACTCAGGGCTAAGCTAACTTTACACCCTTGTAAATTATAGCCAGACCAAATGCTTCTCTCCAGACAAGAATCAAATTATCTTGCCTGGCTCATATGAGAAACAACTAAGATTCAATTTTCCTATGTTAAAGTTATTGTATAATGGTAATTAATATTTTTATATTGTAACACATCTAATTCATTAAAAATGACACCCTGATTAGAGATTTTAGAACTCCCCTGGTGCCTGTGAATCTTTGAGATATTTCATGGAGACAATCATATCTGATTTGTGAACTAAGAGCATACCCGTTCTATTTCCAAGCGTGTGGTCCCCGGGAGGTCTAAGGCTATGAGGCCAGCTGACCCCTAGCACCCAGTGAAAACTGTCAGCCAGGGAGTTTTGCCAGCCACATCTGCCATGCTCAAAGGTGCAGGAAGTCCCGCATTCACTCTCGTCTGTATTATCCCCACAGTTGTCTTCAAAATCGCAGCTTTGTTCTGCTCTGTAACACTTGCCATTCTGGCACTGCCTGTGGCCATGTGAGCAGGAGCCTGAAAAGAGAAGAATGAGGGTGTCCTCGTGAATCACAGTGCCATGCATCCCAGCAAGGTTACTGGAAGGTTACATTTCAGAGAGCTTAATATTTAGGAGGAGGAGGGTGGTCCAGAGCAGTTTTATTAAAAGCCTTTGGTTCCCCTGAAGTGCCAATCCATTATCAGTTTATTTCTTTTGTATTTTGTCAAGTGATTGCCTAAATAAATGACTGTTTCTCTTGTAAAGCCTCAGAGGGCAAGCTCCAGCCAGGCATTCCCTCACTAACAAAGCTTTCTAGTCTGACTTAATTGCTGGCATTCTCCTTTCATGTGGTGTTGGATTAAATCATTTTATTTTAGCTGCAAAGTTGAGCCTACTTTAGGAGCCCTAATTTGGAAGAAAAAACTTTCTGTTTTAACTACAGAGGTTTGCCTTTTAATGGATTTTTTTTATGAGTTCAGTAGGTTGATGGTGTCCTTTTTGTGCAGTCTTTCTGCCATTATCGTGGGATAATTCAGCTATTGTACAGCCTAAAGATTGTAGGACTCAGACCACAGGATCTATTTCTAAGTTTCATGCTTTCATTTCAGATCAGTTTCTGCAGGGCTCCGAATAAAATATAGCAACTTCAGTGCATTCTGTTATCAAGAAGTGAAACACAAAATTCTGAAATGGACCCCTTTTCGTTTACTTTGTACATGCTGCTCTGCCAGAAATAAATGAAAAAACAATTTTACTTAAAAATAGGAACATAATTATAAGAGCTCAACAGACAAAATTAGAATACATACATGTTTAAAAGTTGCACAAGTACAGGGAGAATCTAAGTTAATTGATACTGAAAAATCACATGGTGCTAAAAACTTGTTCCTATTACCACTGTATTAATTTAAAGGAGCTCAATGACATTCACATAAGGCTGGATTTTGTTAAGAGGTCTGAAAAACTGATTTATTAGTAAAAAGAGGATAAGAGGTGGGATATACAGTTGTCATGTTGGCAACATCCATCCTATGGCATTTGTTTCAGCCAGACTCCAAATTACAAATACACCAAAGTGAAAAAACATTGCCAGAACCATTTCCTGTAGGTTTTGGGTAAACTGAAAACAAGTCAATTTATTTCTACATATCAGCTAAAGAAAACAAGTGTTAACCTCTCCTTTTCAAATAAAGGTTTTCCTAATGGAATTCTTATTAAAATACATTTAAAATGCAAATACATATTGGAATATGATAGAAACATCCATCAAGATTTCCAGGGAAATTATTAATTTTTAATTCCTGATTTCTTAGCAACATAAAAATACATATCAGGTTTGCTCCAAAAGACTGTGTATGATCTGGCTTTTAACAATCGCTCAGAGAAAGGAGGAAAAATTCCTGATAAAAAAGAAGCAAGGAAGAATAAAAATCTGATACTGACTTTAAAAGTCAAGAACATCAGACTAAAATCTCCAAATCTGGAGACAGGAAAAATTGTTAATCTTTGACCAGAAAAAAAAAAATTTGTTTGAAGTTCACAGCTACAACCTTATAAAAGCATCAGTGTGACTTTTATTAGTACACGGTCTCTGAAAATGGTCCTGGTCAAAAGAATGGTGCAATAGTATGGATGAATCAGTCAGCATCCATCAGAAACTTCTATCAATCTTCTTCAGAATTTCAGTTATCTGTGCTTTATCCCAAGAAGTGACAGAGATTTATTATAAAATTGCCACCTAATTTAAATGACGTATATTTTTAGGAGCTAGTTATTATACTCCCACCTTTCTTTTAAGTGATTGCAGTAAGAATTTAGCAAGACATTTATTTTGTCAGCAAACTAGGAATTTAAATTTCAGGACGAATTTCATGCCTTGAAATATTTTCCCTTGCAGTTCAATGATCAATATGTGAATAACTATTGAATTTTGAGCATTGTAGCATTGCTTCCAATTTCAGGTTAAAAAAAACCCCAACAAACCAGAGTTGAAAAGTGGAAGTCTTTGTTTCCTGAGGAAAAACAAAAAAATCCATCTTGAATCCTGGCATGAATGAATCTTTTCAAGCATGTGTAATGAATGATATTACACTGCCTAACTGAGTCTGTAACGTGACTTGCTTCTGGATGTACTTCCATAGCATAGCTTCTCTTTAAATAACATTTCTAAAGCTTTAAAACTGTAGGAAAAATACTTCACCAAACAAACAACCTCCTGTCCTCTCAGAAAACAACCCCGAACAGACATGAAAAGGAATTTTTTTTCGAGCTCTCTTCCTTTCTTCCCTACCTTTTCTCAATCTTAATTGTTCAAACACACTGTTACATAGACTCTTGTGGGTATGAGAGAGATATTTAATTGAGAGGAACTTCTCCTTAACAAGGTTCAGTAAATTCTTCCTCCAATCAGTGCTTCTTGAAGATTGTCAGTGAGTAGACTTTTTGTCCTATGTGGTAACTGCATTGACACATTAGGCTGCAGTAGACCCATAGGGGCTCTTGGAGCCCCTTCAGATAAATATCTTTTATCTTATCTTTACATGTATCCTTCAGATTGAATTGAGGAGGATTTACACAACAGAGTAAAACAACTGCACCAGTCAATAATCACCTTGTTTAAATACCCTGAGCAAAATCAACAGGGGAAACATTTATATTTTAATATATGCTGTTAGGACAAGAATTAATCTCCATATTTTATAAGGGTGTTTTTAAAAATATATCTTGGGGGGAAAAAATGTACCTGCAAACATCAAGAGAGAAAATTAATTTTTCCTGAGGACAATCTGTCTTATTGTTGAAAACCGAGGCAAAGAAGGTTTCAAGTACTCAGCCTTTTCCTCACCTTTGGTAACTCTATTCCCCCTTGCATCCAATAAGGTATGGAGGTTTTCCTTGCCACTCCTTTTTCTATTAATGTATTTATAAAAACATTTTTATTATCCTTTCCAGAAGTAACCAGATTATGTTCTAATTGGGATTATTTTAAAGCTGTTAAATTTAATAAATTGTTAACATCCTTAAACTTATTATATTTAATAACATCAGCATTGAAGCTTTTCAAACCTAAACCAAATCAAATGAATGTGACAGTTTACAATTATCAGAATAACCCATCAATAGGTGTGAAAATCTAGACCTGCTTCAAAATATTTTCAAAAGATTTTATTTACATTCACATAGCTAGGAACATACCTTCTTCTAAATCAAATCTTGAGCTCCTGTAGAACCATGGTCTGCTATAGAGGCCAGAGTAATTAATCAGAAGACTAAGAGTGTGACATCCCAGGGATAGGGGCTCTCTGGATAATTTAGATCTCTGAGTTTTTCCCTGCAAAAATTACTCCATTATCCTTCCTGCTCTGAGTTGACACTACTGTATGACTGAAATCTATGTGTCCTTAAAAAAATAATTTGTTAACAAGAACATCTTCCCTCTAGTATCTCACCAGTATAGCCCAAGGACACAGAGAAAAGTCTTTTCATCACTGTTGATGAAGCATAGTAATACTGACTTGTCAGTACAGGAATGTGAAAAATGCATCTCATTTCAAAAGCAAAGCTTTAGAAATTACAAGAATTTTTAAAGACTTTCAGATGTTGGGGTGTTGGAGAAAGAAATAGTTTAAAAGTATTATACTACATCAGTTTGGGTTTTTTTTTTAAGGAAATAGGTTTTATTTCCTCAAATTGAGTGCAAACATTTGGTTTTGCAAGCCTTGCAAGTACCTTGACATATTGATTTGCATTCTGAACAACTGAAAGTTAGAAAAACAACAGCTTGAGTTCATTTGAAAAAGGGACTTCCAGTTTTAGAAGAAACTGTTAACTGTCTAAGTTACTGCCACGCCAAAGAGTAGACGAAGGCTCCTCCAACAACCAACACTTCCTCAACTGATTTCTTATCTTGACCATTCCTACACAGAAACACAAGAGAACTCTTTTCCAGTAATCAGATCCAGTAATATTCAACCTCAGAACCAAAAATAACCAAAACCATAAAGAGCAATGTAGGCTATCACTGTTCAATATTATTGTCTCAGTCCATGACAGAGCATTGAAGAATCTCCTTTGTTTTGTTTGTTGGCACTTTGTTATGAGAAAAGTATGGTTTTTTTATCAGTCACTCAATACACTTTAAGACATATCCAATCTGTGACACATTCTATGGGTCCTAACATGGTGCTTTACATTATTTAAGGTTACCCGAAATTTTGACCTGAAGGTAAGAGGGGCAACTCAGTGCCTCTTCACACTGCATTTACTGCATATACCATAATTAGGGCAGTGGTAAAAACAATATTATAAAGAGCAAAAGATTCAGTTTCAAATGCTTAGATGCATGTGAATGTGCATTTACTCAAAACAAATAAAGAACCAAGTTTTGACTAGAGAAAGAGGTACAAGGTCTTTTCAACTACTCCACTCTTACAGTGCTGGCATACTAATATCTTCAATAATAGAAATAATGCATATTTTACATGTTGCTTGAGTAATTCTACAATTTATTCTTTAAAACATGTTAGTAGGTAAACTTAAAAGGATATTTTAGTTACTCTTTTCAGGTGGCAAATCCCCGTACTGAATAAGAGACCTAGGCCTAGATTCATTGAAAGATACTCTTTCCATTACAATACTGGTTTGTTCCTTGCCAGAAAACTAAAACAAGATGTACAATACATGTTAATATTGTTATTCCAATGCTAATCAGGTGGTTTATATCTCCAATATAAAGAAAAGCAAAAGCGAGGAAAACTGTTCTAACAGGACACACGCTTAATGGGAACAGTGATACATCAGTTCTTTTATACAATATTCCCTTTCCAAAGCCATGAGACAAAGAAATGCTAAGAGAAAAGGAATTAACATCTAGTTTTTAAACAAAGCTTTTTCAGAAACAATAATATTCATCATATGCATCTACTACAGTGAGAAATATTAAATATTAACTAAGCCAAAAAACTCAACTCATACTCCTGAGTTTACTCTTAGAAAAAATCCAAAATAAAATTATATTGAACAAAATTTTTATATACCATGTTCTGGCTCAAATAAATGAAATATAAATATTTATTGGTTGAATTCCTTAGTAAAGACATAGAAAAAGAAACATTTCTTAGGCATCGAATTCACAATCCTAAAAATATGTCAAGAAGTTGCTGCATGTCCTTTAGCAGTACAACTTGAAGCTCACATAAAATGCATTTTATAATTATAGACCAACATCTTGCCTGAAGCAGATCAATGTAACAGCGCTTTTGTGACAGCCTGGACTGGTGCATAACTGGTGACTGCCTTAGAGCCCAAAATGGTTTAGTTGTGACCTCTGGTTTAATGGTCCTACTGCTATCTGATTGTTTGGAGGGTGGAAGAAGCTATGGCATCTGCATTTTCTGGTGCTGGGAGCAGGCTCTGGTCAGTGGTTTCACTGGCTGCATTTCTGATGGGAGAAAAGTCTGGAGGTTGAATCTAAAGTATGGCTTGAAGTAAAGCAGACACCCATAAATCAAAGAGTTTGAGCATGGGAAATGGGTTGCACAAATTCTGAATAGCTGAGGTATGTCAGAAGGGAATTTCTACAAGGAGATCAACAAAAATCTGGTTAAACAGCGAACTAAAAGCATTTTATGGTGTTATAACTGAATCTGAAGGGGGAGAGATCTTCACTGGCTGCACCAGAATATGTATTTGTTTCATATTCTCCATCACACCCCAAGCCGTTGCCCAAAGCTTATAGTGAAAGGTGAGGCTGCAGGGCAGTGATAAATCACCTTTGTACAACTTGCCAGAGCTGCTGCACTGTGCTCAGTAAATGTGATAGGTGGAAAGCACTTCCCTCAAATCCTTCTCAAAACCTGACCAACCAGCTCTAATTTAGAGTCACAGCCCTGACTCTGAGACCAGAGGGCAGGACAGTGTCCTGGACAGGTTTAACCTTGGTGAGAGAAGACTGTGGACATGGAGTCCCAGAACCTGAGAAACACTGGTTCCAGAACTGAAAGTATGAACAAAAGTATGTTGAAAAACCTTTCTCTGGCAAATAAAGGCATGTAAAGACACAAGGTATAAACAGTAAATAGTCTTTCTATTATATGACCACAAGACCTCAGATGTTTCCCAGAAAATGGCTTTTTCTTCACCATGTTAGACACTATGAGGTGGTTCAGTCACATCTTTAATTTGACATAAGATTGTTCAATATTCAAAGGGAAAGGTAACAAAAGATACATCCATTATCAGCTGGGGTTCTCTACTGTTTACAGGTGTCAACCTATTCCCTTAAATCAGTATTACTATTCAACAGTACAAATGTAAACCACAAAGGAAATTTTCTGGAGAATTCTCGGTTGTATACAAACGGGATTAAAATGAGAGAGGGCTGCAAGAAACATAATTTTCTCAGAATTTCTATAAAAAATTACAACATTAAACACAGCTATATTCAAACTCTTCAGAAATATGTAAGGGTCAGGTGTAGGAGAAACTAAAACTACTAAAAACTGATTAAATTGAATCTCATGACCTCTATGAATCCTCATCTGTCATTACCCAGAAGCAGTAAATTTCAGGATTACTGTATTTACCACCTTCATCTGAAGAGGACATGATGATTAAAAGATTTCATTGATGTCTTGAACAGCCTTCCACACACATTTAAGCCTCCACTGAAGAGGTCAACAGGAAAATGAAAAATGCCTTATACTTGATGGACGAGAAAGATACCAAAAAGCTCCTCAATCACACAGTATCTTACAGAAATATAGCTTCCAATATGGTCAGCTTTCCCCTTTCTCTGAGTTACGTTTGTTCACAGATGCTGAAGGAAAAAGACTAAAATTATATCTTTAAAGTCAGCAAAAGTGGTTTGAGGTGAGGTTTTGAAAGGAACAAGAATTACACTTGGCACTGTTATGCTGTAATATTGTTACACTGTCTCCTAGTGTGATTAAGGAATTCTGTTCCTTATCTTTGTTCCAGCCAGGAACAAAATAACATTTTTTTATTGTTCTTATTGAATGCTAATCCAATCCAGTACAATCACTTGTTCCTGAAAACATTAATAACTTTATAACTGCACCACGATTCAGCTTGTGTTCACCTTTATCTGCACACTTTGAGGTAAGCAAGTAGTATCACATCTGCTTAGCAAGTGACTGAACATGGAAAGAGCAGGACAGCTTATGGTTAGAAAAACAACCCTGATTGATTTAGTTGTTTGATGCCACTTCACTGGATTTCCACAGCTCTTACCATGTAATCTCTGCCATTCAGCTTTCCTCTGCTTGGAAAGGAAGGTAAGGGAAATACAGAGAAAAGTACCAACAGTTCTGAAACCCAAAAAACAATGCCACCTAAAACCCTCATATTTGCTTATCTGAAATCTTCATCTTTAAGTCCAATAGAAGCCAAGTAATTTCTCACACAATCTTCCTTTGAAATTTTGACAATTTCCTTGATCTACCTCTTGTCAATTGAATGGATCTCGTGAGCAAAGTGGATATTGGTGGCTGCCTTGGCCACAGCGACCATGAAGCAATCATGCTTAAAGTCTCTGTTGACAGGAAGAGAACAGTCAAAACTTCAATTCTGGACCTGAGGAGAGAAGACCTCAGTTGCCTGAAATATTTCTTGATGTACAGCACAAAGTATGAACTCAACTTTCAAATAAAGTTTACAAAACTCTTGCTCAAAATAATGGGGTTTTTATGTCTATTGTACACCATATTGAAAATGTAAATTCCAAACTAGAAACATAAAATGCAGTCCAAAGTGACTATTGATAAGCATGCACTGTAAAAACATGTGACTTAGATCTTGTTTCCTACAGTTAGAGAAAGAGAATAAAGAACCACACTTGTCTTCAGTCTTAACCACACATAGAAATTTTGTTCCAGGATATCTAGAGAATTCAAATTCCCAGCAAAGATGTACTGCACTAAAGGTAAAATAAGACTGTATTCTGAGAAATATAACTTTTTTTCAGATCAGTTTTGCTGTTGCAAAATATCAGAGTCAAAACATCTGATATTTCCAAGAATGCTCTGGACTGTAACATCATTTCTCTACTTTTAGACATGTGAGAAAAAGAAAAGTAAGGGTAGCTTTTAATCTACTTCTTGGAATGCAGAGCAGAGTTAGAGCTTTCATGTTCTCAGTTCACCCAAGGAAAGGCCAGCCCTGAATGTGTAATATGTAACACATAGAAAAATGTCTAATAATGACAGTAGCATTGGTGGTCCTGAGAAAGCTCAGATTTGGGAAAAGTCTTCTTACTTAGTTCTCCTACTAGGGAGAAAATGAAAGAGCAGGGCCCTTTAGGAGGGTACTCCTTTATAAATATAGTACTAGAGATTCCTCTTACACTTTTTGGAGCAGTTTGGTTACAAAAACTATTCCCAAACGCCAGCTACTCGTTGCCAAAAGGAATTACCAGCTCACACTAGAAATGTAGATATAAATACCTGCCCTCTGCTGCTCAGAGACTCACATCAAACTGCCAGCACTGAAAATTCATTTCTCCTGACCTTATACGTGTTTGGATGCCTGCTCTGGGACACCTTTCTCAGAAACAAGTCCGTGGAGACCCAAGAGCTAAAGAAAGTTTTGAAGGTGTTAAACAGTTTTGTGAAACAGAAAAACAAGTGCTGACAATGCCCTACCTCCAAGGACCTTAGACTACATTAATCGTGTTCTGAGATGACATTAATCACATTCTGTTGGCCAGTTTCTAGTCGTAATCAGTTATGGGCCCAATTCGGGCTCTGCTCTCATCTGACTGCTGATCCAAAGAATCTGTGGGCTTTAATTTCACATTCAAGGTATTAGGTCTGAGAATACCTAGTGGAAAAATTTTCTTTCTTTGACATAAAATTGTAATAAGGTATGGGAAAAGTCTGCAAATTGTATTTTACTAGATGTTCAAGTGTTGTCATTGTTTAGGGACTGAAATGTATCCTAAATGCCCACAGAATTGTGGAAAAAATATTTTTAACTCCCTTAAAATTACAGCCCATTCTAAATTTTTGTCATTATTTTGCAAATTAGACCAGTACAAATATATGTGATTTTTTTTTCTAGTTTAACAAATGGGCACATTGCTATCAAACCATTATATAATCTGGTAAGTTTAGATCAGAATCCAAGCTACAAAGAAGCAAAAAGGATCAGAAGAAACGTTGGAATTAAAAAGGTGGCACAAGGGCAATATTTCCAGTTAAATTGATTAAGTACAATGATTACAGTTACACAGACTTAGAATTTAATTGGAGAAAGCTTAACAGAATTAGAAAATACACCACCAAAATCTGGGCTACATATTTTTCTCCTTCACAGATAATAAAAGGATAAATTTCATCCTAACAGGTGGACAATATATGTAGAATTGAATTCAAATCACCTGTATGCATGACTATTTTATATTCAAAAGTAATGCCTTTATATCAAGCTCCTAAACCAGTCTACATAATCTACTGTATTTCCACCACTTTTCTGAAAAATATGGAAGTAATTGTGTATTGTACCAGAAAGGAGAGAGAAAATATTAAAGACTGTTGTGGTTTAAAGGACAACAACTTTTTTTTTCTCCTTCCTGGGGGGGGTTCTTTGTTTTTCTACTTCCGCCAGGGCACAGTTTCCAGCAGAGGTGAGGAGCCCACGGATTGGCTAATTTTAAGATGGGCACTTCATGTAGCCACTTGAATATTAGAGGCGTCTTTGCGAAGCTTACATTTTTAGGAGCGGGAAATTTGAAGCTCCTCTTCGACTTCCGCCCGCGGGGAAGATAACACCGGCGTGGCCCTGGCCGGCCGCTCCGGGCCCCAGGGCCTGGGGGCCGTGCCGGGGCTGCGGCCGGCTCCCCCTTCCCCCACCTCCTCCCTGGCAGTGATGCTGCTGTGGGGCTGCTTTTGCTCTCCCCCTCCCTGCCTGAGGGAGAGGAGAATGGAACTCCAGGAGGGGGCTCCCGGCCCTCCCCTCTCCCGGGCCGGGCTTCCCCCCCCCAACGGGGTGAGAGAGAGAGAGATCAGCCTGCAGTTGCCGGGATTGCAGCTACGATTGCTGTTTTGGTTTTCCCGCGGCTCTTCCCCCACTCTGTGGAATGCATGAAGTTCCAACTGCACTGAGAAAGGGGATTAACCCTTTGGGTGTACCTGATGGATTCAGAAAAAGGTTGAGCCAGGGAAGAAGCCTGCAGAAGCTCCTAGGTCAATGAGAAAGGAGTTAAAGACTAAAGGAGGGGAGAAAGAAGAGATGCCTTTAAGCTGAAAATCTTTTGTAAAGCCATGGTGATGAACTGCTCCTTGTAACTCACGGAATACCTTGGGGGAGATGCAGTGAATGTTCTGCTTGTAACCTGAGCAAAGGCACTTGGTGTTGAAGCAGTTGTGATTAATGAGGAACCTGACCAGAGGGAGAGAAAGATGGGGACCAGGCTACAGAGATGAGCGATGAGAGTCCCTTGCCCTCGGGGATAGAAGAAGACCCCTTGTTCCAGGAATGAGAAACCTTGCTTCCAGAGAGAGAAGACCTTTGCTTTCCTACCAGGACAACTCATCCTTAAAACTCCACCCCATAGTATATGAGTGAGCCCTTGGATGACAGTTGTGGGAAAAGCTGTAACCAAGGGAAGACTTGTGTCACATGTGAACTAATATCCTTTCTGGGCGGGAGTTCACAGTGACATGAACTCCACGAGAGACTTGTGCTTCTTGTGGGAAAATCTCCATAGTGAGACAAGAGAGACTCTTCTTCCAATTGGACTGATGAAAGCCTATTTCAAGAGTGGTAAATTGACCAGGGATTTTCTAAGCTTGCTTCTCTGTGTTGTTGATGAGAAAGATGGTGGTAAAGGAAGATAAATGAGGTGGGAGAAAGGAACCATCTTGGGTGGGGGGCTGGGGGGGAAGAAGAAACCACCTGGGGGTTGATTTTGATTTTGTTGTCTTTTGTTAATAAACTATTTTTATCTTTGAAGTTTAGGCCTGTTTTGCATTTCTCTTAATCCTTATTCTCATGAAACCACTACACTACACTCTCGCCTGGTGTGAGCAGGCGAGCAGGTGAATGTGAAACCGCTACATTAAATGGTGTTTCCGCCCGGTTTTGAACAAACCCATGACAAGACGTAGATTTCTTGGTTTTAAAATACCACAATGATAAACATTTTGTGTTATTGTATAGGTGAAAATTAAAGTTGCCTCTTGCATGGTACTTCATTCTAGATACATCTGATAATATGTTGCTGTTCAGGTACCAACGGAGAAAAAAAAAATCACAATCTGCTGTATGTAATTAAGGCAACTACATGGACAAGCTCAATCTTCCAAAAGAAATTATGAGTCCTCTTTATAGGCTTGTTTTTTCAGGGGGTTTTTGTGGAGAACGTTGTTTATGTGGTTGATTGGTTTTTGTTAGGCTTTTGTTGCTGTTGTTTTGGGGTTAATTGTTTTTTTTTGTTTGGTTTCAGGTTTGTTTTTATTTCTTTCTCTTCCCAGAACTGGTTTAAAAATGCTTTAGAATTTCTACTTTATTCGTTTCACATCCTGTTCTCTCAGTAAATGGTCAATGCTGGCTGTTTCTAAGCAAGCTATAAATGCTTTATTATTTGATTAGTTCTGCATAAAGAGATATTTTTTCCTCTTTTCAGTAGATCACATTACACACTGAAGCATAAAATTTTATTATTTTTGTAATTATATATTAGTTACAAAACCTGCCAAAGTTATTTCTATTTATGTGTCTGTAAACTTTTATAGATCTAATTATAATGGCAAAAGAGTGATATAAGCAATATCCTTTGGCCTTTAGAGTATGCTCCAGAGTTTTGAGCAATATTTTAAATGAAAATATGTTTGGCAAATCTGATTTCCTGATTGTTCTATTACTTTGCATATATTTATTTTAATTGTGTTGCTGACTAAATTATCTAAATTTTAATTTTTTTCGTGAAATAGAAATTTGTACTAAAATGATTTAAAAATCAGTGTGCAACAAAAAAATCTCCATCAACCAAAACAAAACAAAACAGAACAGAAAAATAATCAAGGAAAGAAGAGAAAAACAGCAAGACTGTATTCTTTAATGTTTACTTATTTAAGAAACTTTGCCAGTGATATGAAGGTATTCAAGGTGATATAAGCAAGGAATTACTACGAATAATAGGGAAAGTTTTTTGTGAAAATGAAGTGGCTTAATGGGACCGTACTCAGTGCTAGTTATGAATTGAAAAACCTTCTGGACATCAGCTGCCATTGCAGGACATTCACTTTCCTTTAATCTCTGTAACATCCGGCCCCAACAGGCGTGCAAGTTATTTTATACAACTACAATGGAGCTAAACAGTCACAATTTAGCAAATTAATTGCACCCAGAGTGACTGGCAATGAAACATGATGTTACTGAATTACACAGAGTAATACAGTCTATCTTTTACAGGTTCTGGAATCCTATCACCCCCACTCCTAAAGAGTGACACAGAACAGTACTGAAACAGTTCCAGGGACACAAAAGCCCAATGTTCAAAAAGGACAAAACCAATCAAGATTGTAGGATTTATCAGGAAAGAGAGAAAAAAGAAAAAGAACCATTTTGTTACAGTATCATTCCACTGGTCACTCATTTCCTAAATGCTCTACACGGACCTGACTTTACAATCCCAAAAGAGTGTAGTGGATTTTTTTTTTAAAAATCAGAGAAAGGAAAACATAAGGAATAGTTTCCATGTAAGAAATAAGTTGAAAGTTCTTCAGAATGTAATGCTGCTTAAGGATGATTGCATAGAGAACAATATGGAGTAGGTGTGTTTGGCTGCTCAACATTTTCAGTAAAAGGAGACAGGGTAAGAACAGAGTCTCTTTCTCAGCACATGGCAGAACTGTACAACTTGCTGCAAAAAATGGGAACAGGGTTGTACTTCTGAATGTGTTTCCAGGGAAACTAGGCTCTATATGGAAGGCAAATACATTAAGCTTTACTACATATCCAAAACCACATTTGGTTCGTAAGATCTCCTAAAAAGGAAATATTAGGAACATTACGAGGAAGTATCATATATGTTCAGCATCTCACTGGCAGCAGTAAAGAGGAGATCAAGTGAAATGGACCTTGATGTCGTTCTCTATTAATATTCCTATATTCTCCAAATTCTCAAAGATATGTTCCTCACTTTGGTGGATTGCTTTTAATTTGCTGAAAAGAACTGTCTTCTCTATGAAACTGAAGTCAGCAGATACCAGTTCTCTAGTCTCTGGGAATAACTGTTCTTTATTGTAGCCTACTAATCTGATCAGGCAGCCCTTGGCAGCTGCTGTACTCCCAGGTGGATGGTACAGAGATATGAGCAGAAACTCTGATGGAGGGATCTGAAATTTTTATGGTCAGTAACAACACTGCAGGAGGGAAGGAATAGGAAAGAAGATAGGAAAACCAAGTTTAGAGATCATGGGAATTGTTATCAAATCCATGATGTCTCTTTTTTAAACAAGTGTAAGTATAAAATACTATTCATGGATAACTTGTGGTTAACTATTCCACCATTAACCTCCATGGGCTGCAATGAGACAGCCTAACTTCACTACAGGTTACAGGGGATTCTCTGCTCCAGCACGTGGAGCACCTCCTACTGCTCCTTCTTCCCTGGCCTCGGTGCCAGCAAAGCTCTTTCTCTTGCATATTCTCTCTCCCCTCTCTGGCTGCCCTTGTTGCTGTGCAACAACTTTTCCCTTTCTTAAATCTGTTATCACAGGGATGCTGCCACCATCACTGCTGGGCTCAGCCCTGGCCTGCAGTGGGTCCATCCTGGAGCCAGCTACAATTGGCTCTGTCAGACATGAGAGAAGCTTCTGGCACCTTCTCACAGGAGTCACCCCTGTAGCCCCCTGCTACCAAAACCTTGCCACACAAACCAAATACAGAAACAACTGTGACTTCCACAAGGTTCAATGTAGCCAGGGTCTCTTCCTGGTCTGGTGTGGGTACAGGCAACCCTTTACAAAAGGCAGAATGTAACTCAAAAATCTTACCACACTGAAGAGACACAGCTACAGGCACAAACAGCATTGTTAGAACAAAATTGTCTTTACATTTTCCTTTACACAGTACTATTGTGGCACATGAGCAAAAACTGATGTTCATACAATGAAAATTTGAAGAGGGCCAGCCTAAAATGATGTTTATTGTTTCTCAGGCCCAGCAATTTAAGCATCTCTCAATGGCTTTGCAGTTCAGGACTGTTGTTGCTAAGCAGCATGTTGAAAACAATCTACAGTATCCTGTATTTTATGGAAAATTACAATGCTAACTATCAAAATTATTTTTTCTAGCTGTTCAGTTCTCACTTCCACCCTTTAAACATTACTGCATGTTTGGCTGAAACAACCACCTTAGAATATATTTTTTGTTAATGTGCAGAATTTCAAGGTGTTCATATAGAGTCAGGGAAAAATTCTTCTGAACAGTGAAAGCCAGTGTCACAGATGGGAACATTTAATGATTCTGTTCTATTTTGTCTTTACACTACATTCATTACCATATGACCCTATATGCAGAAATAACAAGCAAAGGCTTCTTGGTGTACTTGTCTTACACAGTGATATGGTTCAATAAGGCTCAGAAGAATATCCTCTGATATGTGCATTACAAATATTATCTAAAGGAAAAAAAAATTGGAAAGGAATTGTATTAGAGTAGGCCTCAAAAACTACAAATTTCTCTTTTAAAGAGGAAATATTTCTACTTTCTTAGCAAATACTCTCCCCAGCTGGAGACAAGAAGGAAACAGATCTTTGCTACATGATCTTCTTCATCTCCAGAAACTTTCCAAAAATGAGCAATGGATAGAAGTGTTTTACTTTTTGTTAAACTTTCCTTTGTTTATACATATAAGCAGAAAAATCTAGGGCTGGAGATTTTTGCAGTTGATCATCATGGCCATTCTAGCTGGTTCTATTTAAAAAGTTGCATTACAGAGCACTTTTCACAACTTCCAGCATGCATTTTGCCACAGTTCAGAACATTTCTATAGGCGGAAGCAGACCCAATTACAAGCAGTGATGCAAACAGATAACCACAGCTAAGTAGTAGCTGTAAGTTGAACCACTCAGTGGGTCGTGTAAACTCTTATCCTGGACAAGAAAAAAAAGTCAAAATAAAACATACGGTTTATTATAAGGATGAATTTAAACCATTGCCTTAAAGTTTTGTGAACCTATGATGTTCACAAAGTACATCTTAGATGAGCTACCCCAAGAAATCAGTCTCTGGTGGCTCTTTCATGAGATTTTAGTATCTTTTTTATTATAAAACATAAAAGGGTTTTGGAACATCCTTTACTATCAAAACCAAAGCTTTTAAAGCTTCTAACATTGCCACAGGGACTTGCATCTCCCATTAAGAGGATAGAGTCTGAATACAACAAAAATAAAGAGTCAGAAAGCTTGGCTAGTGTTCCTCCTGGGGTAACATTCATATAAAGCTGAACTTTAAAATATAAATCTCATTTGCAATATATTTCTATTACTGGCTTGGCAGAAATAGGAAGTCAATAGTACTAGAACTGACACCTTAACAGAGATATGTCTGGAAAATTTTGCCTGTATCTTTCCTGCTTATCTTGTGCTCAAAGTTCAGTGCAATTTCTTGGGTTTGATGTAGTCTCATCATTGTTATTTCCCAATGCCTGAGCAGTGCTTAATGATATCCTAGAGGGAAAGGCTACTCATTAGCAGCAGTAACAAAGCAAAGTTGCTTACATAAATTAATGATCCGTTCTCGTAGTAGTCCTTGACACTGGGAAATATTAACTTTGTTTTATTGATCAGAAAGACAGAGAATTGAGATAAAATTACTTTCTGCAGCCATGCAGGAAATTTGTAGTAGGCCCAGGAACAAAATGCATCTCCTAAATTCCACTTCAGGGGGTTACATTTCAGTAGCTCTGTGATAAATGTGGAAGGAGGAAAAAGATTTGTCCTGTTCTGTCAAAAAGAGTCTCTCCTTCATCATTTATGTCCAAGCAAATATTGCTAAAGCACAGCACCAGTGCTTTCATGAGTAGCTCTTACCTTGGGGTTATAGGGATCCATTCCCATCCAAACTATATAATTTCTGGTAAATGTTTTTTGAGTCTTATTTCCCTAGTGCAGTAAGTGAGGATGGTGCAAATAACTGTACTGATGCTGGCACCATACGACAAAGGCAGAAGATGGATAAGGTGCCTAAGTAGTATTAGTAGCAATTCCCACCAGCCAGAAATCACTTAAACCTGATGGCCTTGTTGCAAACTCTACATATTAGCTCTGTCCCACTCAGTCCTTTATTCCACAACAAATCTATTTTACTTTTGATAAATAATTCCTACTGAATTAAGCAGGATATTGGCTAAGTGGACATGCCTGGACAAGAAGCTTTGCAGATTCACAAGGGTTGGCTCAGTACCCAAACAAGTATTTCATAAAATGATTTTGTTAGAATTTCATGGGCTGCCTGAAAGTCTTATAATTTCTATATGTCTTTAGCAAGATATGTATACTATTTCTCTTTTGAAAGAGAGACAAAGAAATGAAAGTAATGGTGTTATTTTTTTGTTCCAAACTTACATAAACTATCCATATTGGGAACATACCTATTGGAGGCAGCTTTGTGGGTTCTGCTGGTAAAAACTCCTGGGATGGTAAGCACTCCCTGGAAAATGTGAGGTCATCAAGGGCTATGCCATCTTTGGGACCTTTTCCAGCTATCCCTTCAAAGACAACTTGAAAATCTTCATCTCCATCTCCAGACAAGTTCAGTGCCTTGCGCTGCCAGAAATTTCCCTGGTTTCCAGTAAGATTAAGGAGAATTTTTTCATGTTTCAATGTAGTTTTCTGGTAGATGATCAATGATCCAATGTGAGCTCCATACATATGATAATAGAAAATAATCTGCAAGCAAAAACAAGAGCACAAAGTACTCAAAAGGTGACTTCAGTCAAATTCTGCTATTGTATTTACCCTAATTTTTAAATTAAGCATTACTAGGAGCATTCAGAATAGCCATTAATTTTACTGTTTGAAAAATAATTTAATCAAAATGCAACAAAACAACTTACTAGTGGCAACTCTTTAGCTATTCCATAAGCCAAACTTTAAAACCATCTTCAGAATATTCAACAGCTGGTCTTGCACCTCTTTGAATGACTCTTGTATATAAATGTAAAAGAGTTAAATTACTCTATAAGAAAAAAGAGGAATGGACTAGTGCCATTTACAATACAGGAAGCAACTTGACTTTTCTCAACAATTTTCTGGTTAAAAATGTGTCTATGTAGAAAGCAATCAAATCTATAATGGAAGAAAAACTTCTATGTGGACATATGCAAAAAAAAAAAAAAAGTGCTAACATATATGCAGCCCCTGGATTAGAAAACAATGATTTATTTATTTTTAGTAAAAATGCGGAAATTTTGAGATACAAATGACAAAATACATAAAGAAAAAGATCACTGTGAAAATTCATCACCCTTAGCCACACTCTCCGTTATTTCCAGTTCAGTATTGGATTTCTACTCCTTTTGAAGATGCAACTTTGTTCCTGAAAGGCTTGTATATAGAGAAAATATTTTTATTTGTGTATGTCCCTTTATGGTTACTGCTCTATACTTGTTTTCTCTGAATAAAACTTGTCTCATTGATGTAAATGTTCCTTTTCCATTGATCTGAAATGCTCCAAGATCCCTAACTGAATCTGTTGTAATATATGATGCAGCATTTTCTTCTCAAATAACCAATAGGAAGGAATAAAATACTTCAGGGGACCCTCTGAACTTATAAGATGAAGTTTCAAGAATATCTTGAAATACTTTTTCTATTAATACAATTTCCTATACCAGAAATTGCACTTCCTTTGGTCATTTGTCTATGTGTAAGTTTCAGAACTGCTAAGAATCTTCAAAAAGTAAAATATTGTAAATAAGACTTGACTGTTCCAGGCCACATCATGGATGTAAAGAGTTTGGTTTATAAAAGGTAAATAAACCGGAAAATTTTTGTAAATGATTAATTTTTCATGTGATAGAAGCAACAGTTTCCCATAGTTACATTTCAAGCATTTAATTGCATTCAGTTTGTGATACATCATTACAGTACAGATGTTGACACGCCATTCTCAGTTATTCAGCATTTCTTTGCATATGTTTAATGCTTCATAGAAGTTAAAAAGTGGAAAACTTATTTTTAGAACATAAAACCAGATAATGTGAGAAAGAGATACTCTCAAACATGATGCTAGAAGCAGAAGGCTGAGATCTCCACGTTTGTGTAATCAGAATTTTTTTAACATATATATTTTAGGCAATATGAAAAATTAACATGGTTCCAATTTTTAAGATAATTTTATAATGGCAACATTATATTTTCCTACTGAGTATCATAATTATTCAAGATTTCTTTTGAATCATAAAATCAAATCCTTTGTGTTTAATACTTCCTCAATTTCTTATCTATGAAGAGTTTGGAGAGTTTTCAGACAGAAGTATTTCAGTAAAATGAACTGGTTAGAAATCTCAAACATAAGCAGAATTCTTTCCAACTTACAGATGATCTCTTTGTTGGTTTTGATTTTCCTCAGGAATAGTATAAGATAAATGAAACTAGAGGCAAGTACTGGCCATTTTGTACCCGCATAGCCAGTAAATTGTTTAGGACTATTTCAGTCTAAGACCACCTTCATTTGATGAGCAGAGTTCTGTGATCCTACAAACAGTTAATTTCAGAATCTTTTTTTAAAATGACCTCATCAAAATTATTTTCTTAAGACACCTACTTATTAGATATATAAAGGTGAACTTACAGTTTCAAAATAAGACATAGCTAAAGTTTCTGGGAAATTATATTTTTAGCAAAGACTATAAAAGATGTATCAAAACCAGGAAAATTTTTAATCCAGGTTTGCAAAGAAATGTTCAAGCTGAAGTCACTACACTGTGCTGTAATGTTTTGGTAGTTCAAGGCTTGCACTTCTCCATTCTCTAGAGAAGAGCTGGTGACAAAGCCTTCTGTCACACATCCTTCCTTTTGCAGTTGTATTCTTTGAAAACCAGTTATTACTGTGTTTATACACACTTTCTCCATAAAATCAGAAACTACTAAAGAGTTTAGTATTTTGGATGAGTTGCATCTCTATCAGACACTGCATTTACTGTCAACTTCATCTGAATCTTCTGGAGTACTCATTTACTTCCAGAATCATTCTTCTCATGCAGCAAGATACATTTTTTATTATGGTTTCAATGCAATAAGACCTGGCCCTTACTTCTCTACAAAAAGATTTCTTTTTTTTTTTTTTCCCCAATAATTATTTCAGTAATAATTTTTAATCATTTTAGGAGCATGTTACTGGTGCAATCTAGAAATCAAATTCTTCATTCCTGCTACTACCACACCCACACATACCTTGCAGTTTTTATTCTTTCTGCTTAAGACAGGACTAGAAATCCTAGCTTTCTGTCCTGGTAGCTGAAAAAATGAACTCTTTATGAAAATATAATGACCAGATGGCTCTTGCAGTGTATGATCAGTAGCTGGTCCAGTGCCCAGTTTTGCAGTACTGCTAGTTCTGAGATGCCAGTCGAAATCATCATTTTCATCTTGCTTCCATCCACAAAGGTCAAACTCAAAATTGCAATGCTCAATAGATGTACCTGAAATATATTTGCACACACATGAAAAGAGATTTATTTTCAAGTAGTTAATTAGGTACATATAGTATGACCTAGTACTCAAATCAAGGGGAAAAAAAAAGTTTCAATATTAAAAAAAATCCATGTATTGCATTAAAAAGAGAAATTTCTAATGTCCTCGACTATAATAATAGGACAAATCTGCTTGCATATATATGAGGTGGGTCTCGGTGCTTTTTAATTACAGTCAACAGAATCCTTGGTGTAAATGTAATCAATTTTAGTAACCTATTTTAGCTCCTTAGGGTCTTAGCCAGCCCTCCATAGAGCACTCAAGACACATGTAGAAAACCAGCTTCTTTCTGAAGGAACAAATTAAGATCAGGTAAGAACAGAAACAAATGTTTATATCTGGGGAACAGACACATCCAAACCAATGTATCGAGCACCGTAACAACACAGCCTCTATACAGACACATAGAGGCAAAACATAAATGTAGGTGTGATAACCTTGAGCTGAACCACACCCAAAATTAGTCCACTTTTGCACAATTCTCAATTCGCTTGTATTTTCTTAGCCAGTGTACAAACATAGATAATTGTGTTGCTGGTGAATTGAGTCCAAAGAAGGGTAAGGGCCTGGGGCACAGGTGGGATGAGGAGCAGCTGAGGGGGCTGGGGTGTTTGGAGAAAAGGAGAGTCAGGGGCGACCTTATTGCTCTTGACAACCACTGGAAGGGAAGTCATAGCATGGTGGGGGTCAGTGACCTCTCCCAAGTAATGAGCGATAGGAGAAGAAGAAAGGATCTCAAGTTGCACCAGCTGAGGCTAAGATTGGATACTAGGAAAAAAAATTTTCACTGAAAGTATTGTTAAACATTGGAACAGTCTGCCCAGGGGAGTGGGTGAGTCACCATCCCTGGAGGTCTTTAGAAGGCACATAGAGATGTGGCACTTAGGGACATGGTTTGGTGGTGAAATTGGCAATGTTGGGCTAACAGTGGGATTCAATGATCCTAAAGGACTTTTCCAACTTAAATGATTCTGTGATCTTCTACATTTCTTCTTAAATTGTACTTAATGCCTAGAAAAGGAGAAAACTGTCATAATTTTGGTTGATTTTTATATGAAACAATATGCATGCTCATATTCATTTTCAAATCTTGAATGTCAAAACAGCTGGCATGGTGAGTAAACTGTCCACATAATTAAGGTTAAGTCAATTGCATTATTCCAGAATTTTAATTTCCGTATATTTTTTTCTCTATGCATCTGTAAGCTCATTATAATCATTAGCAAGTAAGACTAAAATTGCTGAAATGAGCTGGAATTTCAGCAGAGACTTCAAGAGGCTTTTGACTGTGCTCTGAATATTCTTACTATTATTGTTGAAAATGAAAGTGCTTTGAAGAAAAATTTGGAAACAGTATGGGTTATTTTGTATGACAATATCAGGAATTATAAAATGTCTCTTCCAAAATGTTATCAAAATCTGAGCCTCTTCTGAGGTCTGATAAAGTTCAGCCCCTTGAAAGTAGTTTTGTTTAACTGAAAGGTACTCAAAAGGATCAGTAACAAGGCCAAGGATCTAGAATCCATGGAGTCTAGAAATGGACCAAAATGGGACAGACAGCTACCTCAATAATTTCAGGCTGAAATTAGAAAAAATATTTCTTCTCTTAATTTTAATCTGTGAATGTCATAATGTTAGGAACTTTTTCTTAAAAATATGAGCTATTTAGTAAAACTACCTTCACTGTCTTTTACCTTTACTGCAAATAAAATGCGGTCTGAAATAACAATTTTAAAAACTCAAACTTGATGTGCTAAATGGTATAATTATATTTTATGAAAAACAGATTTTAGATTAACTCAACTGAATGCAACTGCCCATAAAATTTGTCCCAATCACATTTTTGAGACTGATTTAGTTACTCAATATTTCAAGATGATTCTTAAAGAAATTCCTTCCGTTTTTTACAAACTCCATCTTCAGTCAATAAAATTCATGGATACAACTGACCTTTTTTTTTAGAGACATGTTTTCAAGAATCATGACCTTAAGGCATGAGCACTGATATCCCTGATAATGCTCTATATATTGGGTACTACCTAATCCAAGATTAGATGTCCTTGTAGGTTCTCTAAGGTAAACAAAGAAATACTCATATTTACAGGACAATTTGTTTAATCTAACTCAAACAACTGATTTTAAATTGTATGAACTTCAGCCTGAGAGCAAGTTACTCCACTGATGAAAAAGAGAATTTAGGCAGCCTGCTTAGAAGTTCAAGTTATGGTAGATGGTTCTGCGTTTGCATATTAAATGATTAAATGATTCCTGTGCTTTTAGAGCACCATAATGCTTCACTGAAAGGCTTACAATTAAAATGCAGTTAGGGAAATTTTTCTAATTAATTTTACAATTTTTTTCCTTACAAATAATGCTAAAAAACATGTTACAGGAAAGCATTCACTTTTTGAGACTGTTTCAATTCATCTCTTCTAATAGGAAATTGGAATAAGATCCTTATTGTAGTGGCTGCAAAACTGAAGTCCATCAGTTTAATTGCACCATTTGATATCAGCATACCTTTGCTTCACAGAATTGTATTCACTGAGAATTTGATAAACTGAAATCACATTCTCAATAAAAACAAGGCAACTGTTAATATGGTACCAAGTAATGCAGATTTGATTGTGTAAACATTTCCCACATTTTTAGTAGAAAAAAAAGAAGGTATTAATACCCTATATTGTGATCCGGAAGGAGCCATTTGATATGAAACATCATTCTTTGAACCAGATACTACATATACTGCTTTTTGATATGTCTTGTAAAACCAAAATTGTACAATATTCAGATTAAAATGATTTGCTGCAACCTGACAACCCTTGAAATATCTAAGGAGGTATGTTCCTCATCTCCAAAAGGTATTATGTTTGAATTATTTTTTCAGCTGTAATACATACTTTTCATATGGAAAGCAGGATAATTTAATTCTGCTTTTAAAGACAGCTGCTTTCTGAGTTATTTTAAGACATTCATTAGCAGTTCTTTGTATTTTCTATCGTGTGATTTTAAATTAAATGATAATAATTTAAAATCCTTAAGAGCCAAGGAATAGAATTAAATTATTACCTTATTGTTTGCTTTCTTAGCTGATGGGCTGTCAAAAGTATTTGAGTAATAAAAATTCACAGCAGGCACAGTTATTTATGATAATTATATTAAAAAAACTACCATACTTACTGCAAATACTAGGGCTTTCATCTGAGTTATCTGCACAGTCATTTACAAAATCACACAGATTATTCTTTGGGATGCAGTACTTGTTGGCACACATGAATTCCTCTGATGTGCAAGGATTTTCTGAGATAAGCAGAGGGGAACAATCTTCAAAGGTAATGTCATCCACTGCCACATCTCCCATGTAACTGACACCACGTTTTGCCCTGAAAATAACCTAATAAAAATTACAGAGCTATTATAGTAAGTCATTGATAAGATATAGAAAAGCTTTTACACTCAACATGAAAAGAACAGAGACTGATGGCCCTCACAAATCTTTTAATATAAAGTGGTCAGTTCTGACTGTCCAAGCATAAGTGTATGAAATCTTGTACTATAGTTGGTACAGATCTGTCACTATAGTTATTGAAGGACCAATTTCTTACATTACCAAACACACACAAAAAAAGGAAATAAATCATGTCACTCAAAGAGATACTAGTCCTCACTCATTCTGAATTAATAGCAAAGGTTCCCCCCACTTCTGCAAAATCTGAAAAAGACTAGTCTGTCATTCATCATTTATTCCCATGAACATAAAAATAATTTTAAAATTTCATTAAAATTCCTAGACAGAAGTCTTATCAGGACATGTAACTTTTTTAAAATTATGTTACTGTCTATCTCTGGGCTTTTGGGGATTTTTTTGTTTTGTTTTCTTTTGTTTTGTTTTTCTGTAACTCTACAACTAAGAAAGTATCTTTAAGAGTCTTGGGAATTTGCTCTAATTTCAAAGCAAAACATCATGCTCAAAATTCTTTTTTCAAAACCCCAAAGTTTTTACTTACTGTGCAATAAGGAGAAAGAAGTAGAATATTTTAAGCAGAGTTGGATTCAAGGACAGATGGGATTCTCAGTCTTAAAAATGGGTATCATTCTGAAATTAAAGAGGAGTGAGAAATCTCCAAATACTTGAGTCCAGATCAGATGACAAACCAGATAGCCAAAAAGTTTCTTCTACTCAGGAGAGGTATGTACGTGGTTTAAAAGAGAAATGAGAAGGTGAAGAATTCTTAATATAGAAGTGTTAATAGTCAGCACTGTAGGAAACACATCACATCAGAAGACACACCTGAAAATTTGAACAAATTCCTAAGAACACTTCTGCTCTGTTCCACTGGGGACCTTGGCTGCCACTTTGTGTCCACAGTTTAGAAGTCCTGTTACTGCTTTTATAGAGTACCTAAAAAAGAAAATAATTCTAAGTCACAAAAAAATAGGTTTCCATTACCAACTCATGCAAGAGTCTTATAATCATATACAAGAGCACAAAACTTGTGCATCTAATCTCTATTCCACCATTAAAATTCACATAACATAGAATGAGTTATTGGAATTGGAAGGGGCCATCAAATCCAAATCCCTGCTCCTTGCAGGACTACCTAAAGCTGAATCATATGACCAAGACTGCTGAGGTGGTCCTCGCACTCTGTCAGGCTTGGGGCTGTGCCTGCTGCCCTGGGGAGCCTCCTGCAGTGCCCAGCCACCCTCTGGCTGAAGAACTTTCTCCTAATCTCCAGCCTGGTGCACATGGATATGTCAGTATAAATTACTATACTAAGAAAATATTTTTTTTAGATTTTCTGATCTCCTCATAAACATATCCAGCCCAGAGCCTTAACTGGGCTAAAGTATCCCATTCATTTATCCAGACTGGCTAGCAGCGAATAAAAATTGTTCATAAGTGGGTTGTGATTCAGTTGTATAACATGGAAACAGGGTTAACAATACTTACTCAAAAATATACTTGTTCATGCATATAATTAACTGCTCTTCCAGGATAGATTTTCTTGTCTTGATTCTTATTAAAAAAATTTGTTTCTTCTACAAATATTTTTTTCTTTTTTTTTTTCTTAATAAATACCAAATTTCATCTGTCTGAGCAATGACAAACTTTCAAAAGCCCATACCCTTGTAAACAGCAAACTGGGGTATGATGACATTCTCCAATGTGAGCAGAAAGTCCTAAATATTCTTTGATCCAACCTCTTGGGCATCCAAATTCAACTGAGCTGACAATAACAAGATGGGTGTTTGATGAAGTGTGTCAAGCTGTGTCTCCAGCCAGTACTAGCAGAGCTAAACATCCATTCACCACTTGCCTAAACTTCATCTGCTTTCAAGGATTTACTGCTACTCTGTGTGATCTTAGAGCAGCCCAGGCATTTTTCATCACAATGAAAACCCCTTTTTTGTGTTTTAAATGTATGCAGTCCCGTGAGTGTATATGGTATTGCATAACAGGTAAGTTCTGCCAAGGAAACAGAAAATCCTCACATTAAGGAGCTTTCATTTTAGGGGGAAAATGTAGATAATATATTAAATTGGAAAGAAAATAGGAGACTTCTGACTTTATAAATAGGAAGATCTGCCATAGAAGACATGAATTTTAAGTGAAAATAAATAGATTAGTGAGAAAAGGATTACAGATATTATTTGAAAGAATAGACTGCTGAATAAGAAAATGTCTTCTTTTACTCTCAAATAAAAACTGTATATTTATATGAAGGTAGATATTTCTGTAACTATAGACACACATGCATATGTTTTTACAGACTGTAAATTATCTACTCTATTGTATATCCAATTACTTCATCATAAATTCATATTTTCTATCACATCATGATAAAGGTTAAAACTTTAGAATAAAACATGGCCATTAATTTGTGTGCTATTAAAACCCAAGTATTCCCTGTACCTTAATGCTCTTAGAAGCTCTATGCATTTCAATTACACTGCAAAAAAAGCACATTTACTACTTTGGTAGAATTGCCCATGCCAAGTCAAAATACAGAATCTAAATAAAAAAGGTTCCAACAAATCATCAAACTGAGGTTCCTAAGGAAAGTGATGGCAAATCAATGTTTAAGAAAACAATAGAAACATAGTAAGATAGCCATTCAGGCAAAAAGCTGTAAAATTTTTAACAATCCTACATGGTATTTGATGGCATGGATGCAGACTTAACATGCAAAAGTCCAAAAAATGTGGTAGTCTTAGGGAAAGATATGGACAAAAGGTCTTTTAAGCCCAGAAAATATTCAAATTCATGCAATACTTAGAATCTTCTTAATATAATGAGAAATCACCTAAATAATTTTATATTCTGAGTTATTCTTACACCAATTATTAATTGATTAAGCAAGCAATTTAAACCAGGCAATTATTAACTGTGCAAAGGTTTCATGATTTTCCTTTGGTACATCTTAAAATTAACAAATTGGGGGTGAGGGGGAATCAATTAAAGAACAGAGGGAAATTGTAATTTGTGTTGAAACTGAGGGAAAGAAAAATCTATCCTATATACACTGGCCTTTTGTGCTGGTAATACTGGGCATGGCTCCATAGAATTTTCTGTTGATTTCTACAAAACACTGAATGTGATTCCACCTAACAAGGGTTTCTACACTTTAAACTAGCCTGGACCCCAGAGTATGCAAAGTTCCAAATCACATTAATTGCTCACGAGCCTGAAAACTGAGAATGAACCACCTTTATCCTCTCATTTCCCACTGATTCTGATTAATTAATGATGCTTGCCAAGCAGCCTAGCAAGATCTTTACCTAGCTGGGAGAAATTTAACAATATTTTAAAAACTTATTTGGGAAAAAATCCAAGAAAACATAGAACATGCTTCTGCTAAATATCTAGCAAGTAACACACATGGGATATATGTCACCACATCCCAGATTTCATTTATAATGCCAACACACATACTATTTCTGTTTTCAAAACAGTTGGATTCTGTCACCTTTTATCATAATTTGTTACTTTGAGTAACTGGGCTGATGAGAATTTGTTTGCATATTTAAATCCACATGCATTGTCCACATCCAACATGATACTCAGTGCACAGGTGACTATGTAAGTTATAGTGAGTATTTTTTCCTATCCATTCCTGATACTGAAGGTATTTCATAACATTCTTGGGAAATCCCATTATAATCACACAGCTGTGTGGTAAAAATAGTTGTTTAGAACAATGTTGCTGTTTTATTCATTTTTCTCTGCAGTGACACATTTGATCTACAAGCTGCTAATGGGTTGAATGTCCATTATAGAAGTGGTTTTATTTTAACTGGAATGAAGAAAAGGGCATGGGAAATACCACAGAAATAGTCCAATGCTGCTTACCTGAATATAATTAATCTCTGAAAAATATATGTTCAGCTTTTCAAGGAATAAGCTCTTTCTATAGAATTTTATGTCAAATTTTGATACTTTAACTTCTTTTTTTCATGCTCCCACATTTAGCCAAAGATATCTATTGTTGCTTTTCAGTGTCAAATGGTACTGTGTGATACAAAGCTTTTTCTTGTATGGAAGTTCCAACCATGGCATGTCTATAAAATTCACAATTTTTGGTTTTTGTAGAGATTTATAATTTCTTCAGTCTATTTCAGTTAATGCATTCTTCATATCATAACATTTTAAGAGCTGTAGAGTGCTAGCAATCATTAATTTTCATTTATTAGCAGCCTAGGATTTAATGAAACTAAAATGGAAGGCATAAATTTCCTCACAGTAATTTCATGCAGAAAAACAAAACAGAACAAAATAAAGAGCATTTCTGTACCTCCAGAGAACCTATTGTTGAACCATTCATGTGGTTCCAGAATATGATTTTGCATCTGGGCCCTGTAAGGGAGATGACTGGGGTAGCAATGTCAGCTGTGTGACCAAATTCTCCATTTGAGCTGTCTGCAAAGAGATACCAGCCTTCTTCAGTGCACCTGCTCAGAGAAAAAGGGTTATAATTTATTAAAACAAAAACATTTCATCATAATTAATTTATTATTGAAATAGTTCCTTTAGCTAGCATCTGCTATCTGGATATCTGGATGCATCTTAGTGTGTAGCCAGAAAAAAAAATAAAACAAAAAACCAAAAAACCAAAACAAACAAAAAACCCAAACAAACAAACAAACAAACAAACAAACAAAAACACAAACAAAAACAAAAACAAAAAAAAAAACAACACCCTTAGAAATGTAGGTAGTATTTTTATATCAGAGACTGGCAAAAAAATTAAAAAAAAAAGAGCTGAAGTCTACCTACAGGATCATGTAGATGTGGGCTAGAGGGACTCTGGCTTTCCCTACTACCCTCTTTCCTTGGGAATTTCAAGGGTTTAGTCCTGGCTTAGCATCAAGAAAGCCCAAGATATTGGGTGAAATTTTGTCTCCTGAGCTATTGGGAATGATGAGGTGTCTTTGAAGTAGGCATCAGACTCTGAGTGTACAGAGAGACCAGAAGTGCAGTATTAGTGTTTTGGGTATTTAAGATTTAATCCCTAAAAACCTTACTTTCCAAAATAAAATGAAGCTGTGCATCTTGACCAAAGATAAAATTCTCTTCTTTCCAACAGAAGTGCTTCATGCTCAGTACTCCTCAAAAGAATCTTTCCCAACAAGTGCTTACAAACCTGACAATAGAACCTACACATTTAGATAGATTCTGGTATTAGATTTTCCTTCCTTTTTGTTTTCCTGATTGTCCAAGCTCTGAGCAACTACTTTGTAAAGTTGCATCACTACAGCTGTGGGAAGAGAAAGACCCTACCCAGCAAGCACTGCCAAGAGAAACACAGTGTGCTCTAAGGCATCATGACATCAGGCTCTTCACAGACTGAAAATCCTGCCTCATGGGAAGAGCAAGGAATTTACTGGCACAGGTTCAGAGACAGGCCTTCAAAAACCCTCACAAACCAGAGACTGCTTCACTGTTTGTTAGCTGGACTACTGCTTCGACCTCCCCATGTGTCATACCAGAAAAAAACCCAAAAACTCAAAAAAACCCCACCAACCAACCAAGTAACCAACCAATCAAAAAGGCAACATTTTACTGGGACAGATCTTCATTTTGCATAGATCAGACATGTTACGTGTGAGATCACTGAAAACTGCCCATAAACATAGCAGGGACCAAAGTTCATCTGGGTGGACTCTTAGGGGGAAGAGTTAGGATCTGTGTAAATCAGGATCTTCTCCACAATCTAATTTTCCTTTTCATGAAAAGACAGATGAGGGAATTGCTACTGATTCTTTTCTTTTATCACTGAATCTTGGCACCTCAGACATCTTTATTATTACTGTATGCATTTACTTCATCCTTTAGCCTAAGTATTAAAACCTTCTCCAAATAAACTTTCTGTACTAATAGTTTCAACTAATAGTTGGAACCTTTGAAACTCGTAGTTACAGATCTTTCAAGAAGTATGGATTTGGACGACTCATTTATTTCCCTCCTTTCTGCTGAAGAAAAATGTTATTTCAAGGTAGCAATTTTAGGTTTCTTTTTTGCCTTGGTGCTGAGTATTCTACCAGAGTCTGGTTTGGAGGTTAAAGAGGTTCCAATTCTCTTAAGGTTTGCAAAACTATTGAAAAATTCAGAATTTACTCTGCTTCTGGGAACTTGTGCCTTCAATGACCCAAGGGTGTTGGTACTGCATTCACAACAGCATTCAAAAGGACTGTAAGAAGCAGAATGATGAAAAGCTCTGAAGAGCAATAGCACTTAAGTACCTCATGCTTTGCAGAGTATTCAGTATTACATTCTTGCCTCTGAGAGAGATTAGTTTGAAGCAGTGGCAGGGTACAATCAGGACTATGATGAAACGGATCCATCCATCTCTTATGGGTTCAGTCAGACACAGGCAGGCCAAAGGTCACATCTATGCCTGGACACTACTGTCCCATAGTGCATCCTAAGACAGGTGTGGTTGCAACTTTTTTGACCTTGTTTCAGTGTTTGCTATAATACCACATTACAAACTAGTAAATCAGAAGAAAGTCCCCCTATGAAACACCTCACAGTGCTTGCCATTAAACAGGGTGGTGGTCTGTGATTACAAGAATATTAAGGTTCTGAAGGCAAATAATGGGAAATGGAGGGGTCAGAAGGGGTGGGTAAGTATGTGTAGAGCATCCCTGCTGAATTTCACTCCTATCATGAAAATTTTTACACTTAGGACTACAAGACTTCTGTCCTATTCAAGTTTAAAAGGAAAACTTTATTCTACTAAAAATTAACCTGCAACATGTTTGCTCACAGAACAATGTAATTTCTCTGTCTTGAATTCTTAAGCTGCCTAGTATAGAGGTCTGCATGGAATTTCCAGGGAGGTGCATGATCTGCATGGGGAAGGGTTTGAAGAAAGTAGCAAGTAATCATTCTGTTTGCAGAGAGTTAAAATGCTAGAGGGTCCATACCTTCTGCGGATGCAAACTTTTTAGCTGAGCCAATTAATGTACATGCAATCATCTGTTCAGTTTGTCAAGCTCTGACTTTGAAAGTAAAGGATTTCTTAGCTGGAGGGCTTTTATTTTAACCTAGTAAGGAATATGCAGTGACAAGGTATTCTAAAGCTTTCCATAAACATAAATAATCAGCTTCTCTTCTCTGCCAAATGATGTTGTCTTCATCCCNGCAACAGGTCTAAAACAAGGTATTTTTCAACATGTATAATAGTGAATAAATCTGGCTTTCAGTGTAGATATTATGTAAGTGCTGAAATTCAGCAGAATACAGGCAGGCTCCCCTGCCAGTAGCTGTAAGGTCTCAGGCCAATTTAGAAAACTAAACCATGGAAAACCTCTTAGTTGGCAGCTACACTAAGTGTCATCAAAATCTCGATATTTACCCTTTGAAAATAATTTATTTTACCCCTGTACTACAAGCATTCCCTATACAAAGACACTCCTGTGCCAGTCCAAAAATCCTAATTAATTGCAGAGGGAAATTCCAAACACTTTAACGGACATAAATTTTTCATCATAAGCAACTGACCTATATTTGCATACTTGTTTTAGTTAATAGCTTAGTAGTTGAAATATCTTTTTAATTGTAGTTGGCAAAGAATGGACATTCATAGAAGAATCTTCACAATATTTGCCCCTCCAAGGCCTTCAAAAGAACACAGTGAACTGTATATAATAATCAGGGAAAGATTAGGTGGGTTAAGAAAAGACAGAGACCTATCAAAAAACTAGGCCCATCTTAAATCTGTCATTGTTATCAAGTCATGTCTCATGCTGTGAATTACACATTTCACAGTACTAATTGTCTATTGTTGCAATGTCTGGAAGGGGATCAAAACTTATTCAGATGAACTTTCTTGTACAGCAAGTTCAAGCTCTTTTTCAGATGAACTTTTGGACATCTCTCAGTTTTTAAAGTGTTAATTCATCTGTAGATCTTCTACAAATTTTTTGAGAATTACTAACTAAACAGTTATATAGACTTATAAAATACCCTTTATTCCTTATTTTACTTTAAGACTGAAAACTATATCTGATCAGAAAACAAACAACTCCCTTTCACTAAAAAGTTCTGATTTTCTTCCAAATCTCAGTAATAATGAGAAAAACAAACAGAAAACATAAACTGGAGAGGGAAATTTTCGTTTCCTTAGAGTTATAATTATCCCATGATCAGCACACCATCCTAAATTTTAAAACTCAGAAACCAGCAGCCTCCACATGCATTTCCATTTTTCCTGATTATGTACGCCCATAAACACTGTACAGTATCTATAGAGCAAATCAGAGCCCCACACCTATTGCACCTATTATGCATTGAAAATATTATTCTTCAGCTCTCCAGCACCATCTGTCCAAGATCTGCCAGGTAGGTGACCTGCTATTAGAAGAGATGAGTGTCTGTATAGAGAAAAAAGCAAAAGCAGTGGTCAGGAAAAACCAGCAGGGCACCAGATGAGCTTCAAAAGAAGCACTCTCTTGACCAAAGGGGAAGGACTGTGGGATAATAAACATATTACAGGAAAATGTGGGCCATCAGAGTTCAAGCTGATGGTTTGAATCAGTCAAGACAGTAGCTTTAATTTGCGTTTTCCACATCCTCAGCATCCATTATCAGGCTAGTTGGGCTGTG
>VZTR01020465.1:72344-104830 GCA_013400775.1 Chaetops frenatus
CATGTGAACTAATATCCTTTCTGGGCGGGAGTTTACGGTGACATGAACTCCACGAGAGACTTGTGTTTCTTGTGGGAAAATCTCCATAGTGAGACAAGAGAGACTCTTCTTCCAATTAGACTGATGAAAGCCTATTTTAAGAGTGGTAAATTGACCAGGGATTTTCTAAGTTTGTTTCTCTGTGTTGTTAGTGAGAAGGATGGTGGTAAAGGAAGATAAATGAGGTGGGAGAAAGGAACCATCATGGGTGAGGGGCTGGGGGGAGGAAGAAGAAACCACTTGGGGGTTGATTTTGATTCTGTTGTTTTTTGTTAATAAACTATTTTTATCTTTGAAGTTTAGGCCTGTTTTGCATTTCTCTTAATCCTTATTCTCATAAAACCACTACACTACACTCTCGCCTGGTGTGAGCAGGCGAGCAGGTGAATGTGAAACCGCTACAACCATTTTGTCCAGAGCAAGCATCACTGAATAGCCTTTGGTTAGGGCATTAAATGATGTATTGAAACAGTCCATGCAAGATTCAAAAGATTCGACATCTTTAATGTTACTTATGAGAGATTTCACCACCAAGCTGTCAAGCCCATCTCTCCCTGTCAGTATTTGGTCACTTAAAGTGGAGCAAGAGCCACTGGGCAGAGCTTGATTCTAGTGTGAAGGGACAGGGGAGCCCTGCTTTTTCAACCTGATCCTATCTGTGTTAAATATGGTGGAATAGGCCATAGCTGTTGTCTATTTTGCAGGCTATTCCCACAGTCTTTTTGGCTGTTTTTTACTTTTTGGGATATTTATGGAGGAGATAAAATAAAGGCAGGACACTGGACTGTCTCAAAAATTGCTCTCAACACTTAACACATTTTAAAAGTGTATGGAACAAAAAACCCGTCCACCATTATACTTGAGTATTTTCATTTTATCTTTCCACACACAATGAGCTTTTTCTTTCTTAGTTATGAACTTTGAAACTCTGACCCTCTATAATCTCCAAATTTCTTGTTTATTTTTAAACTTCTCTTCATAACTAATTTGAAAATATTTAGGGATTTTCTGATTAATTCTTTTAAGATTTTCTTCCCTGAATATAAAGCACAGTCTGAGTATTCACAAAAAGCTTTATATCCAAAATGTTATAATAACTGCTTTACACTGTATAAATATGGTAAAAAATTAGATAATTATCTGCAAAATAAATATCATACATATTTTATATTCCTAGTAGAACTAACTATACCTACAAAAAATTTTTGGAGTAGCAGAACAAAATGCATCTGCACTAGGGTGTTTTAGAATAAGTTGGTAGGATCCTAATATCCAGACACTGTTTTAAATTCTTTGCTGCTCTACAGCCCTGTCGTGACTTTAAGGCAATTGTCACACCATATACACCCCTGCAGTGCCTGCTGCAGATAACAGCTCTTAAAATCCCTTCTGTGATGAACTCCAGGTCCTGAGTCTTGAATGTATTTTGGGATATACATATTTTACAATTCTCTAGACATTGTTCTACCCTTGGTAACACTGACAACAGGTTGCATTATCACCTGAACTACTTGTGTGCTGTCACATGAGAGCAATTGGCACAGTAAGTATATTAAGGATTATTGGAGGGAGGTGGAAAGCTCTATCAAAATGAATTGGCTGGATGAAAGTTAGGTTCATTTACACACTGCTTAGTTTTTCCTAACTTCTAGGAATCAAGATCTCAAAGAGTGTGGAAGCTGTACACTTCTCACGAAGGATTTCCTTTGGACTTTACATGAACAGCAGAAACTATTTTGTCCTGATGCCTGGATTTGAGAGTCTGAGAAGCAGGGAAACAAGTCTGGATTTCCTAAGTCACAGTTTAACCTGGCTTTTTTCTTTTCTATTATTTACAATATATTGCAATATATATTGCAATATTTACAAATGACAGCAATGATTCAGCTCACAGCTTGGAGATGTGCACTTCAACTCTTACCATTGTAAAGAGCACAGCCCAGAAAAGACACATCATCAAGTCCGATGTCTCCAGTGAAACCATCTCCTATGGTACCTTCCACCAAAATCTAGGAAAACAAGAATTACAAAAGCATTTTTCAGTGTATAGTAGACTTCCACTTTTCATTAAATATTTCTTATAAATTGATAGAGGAGTCATTTGCCATGTTTCACACTTAAAATTAGATTAAATTTATTCTCGGGAATATATGCTATTTAATGACAATTTCTGAAAGGGACTAATTCTTATCAGCTTTTACTGGCGGTCACATTAATCATAGAGAACCATAACAGAATGGTTGACTTCACAATGGTGTAAATTCACTGAAACATCACTGTGATATAAAATGATGGCAAGAAATTATCATAAGTGACATATTATGATTACCTCCTATGGTACTTATTGCAATAATATTAATCATGTTTAAATATAGTACCATTCATTTAAATAAATTACAGACTCTTATACAAATTCCAGTATGGTGAAAACAATTAGGCAGGTAAGAAATGAGCTATGGAACCTTTTAAAGAAAAATATTCTACTATTTCATTAGAGTTGTCAATGCTGTATTTCCTTCATCGTTTTCTACTGCCAAGGAATGGGAGAAGTTGGTGTTTGTGAAATACTCTCTGGGAGACTAAATAAACCTCCTCACTTATGTCTGTTGCTGAGTGAAATATCCGTCAGGTGATTAGTGAAAGATTTGGTAAGAATATTTTTAGTTTAACTGAATAATAAATCCCTATTTATAAAAATAATAAAGCCTTCTCAAACCACACATTTCGAAAAAAGATAAATGTACAATGGAGTTCAAACACTGGCATTTCTTTATCATTGTTTTAAATCCTTATTTTACATCCTATTCACACATATTCAGTATCAGAAATGCTGTATAAAATTTCTAATGTATTCTTTCAGTTTTTTCCTCACTTCAGTAAAAAATTCCAACACATTAATGAATAAATAGTGCCAGAAATATGACAGTTCTGCTTCAGAGTACTGTTAGTTCTACTATTTTGTTGTAATTTATTTATGTGAATTTTTATTTTTCAAGAATGGTTATATTCAACAAGAACAATTTTTCATATTATTACCCTGTAATAGGAGGGAAAAGTACTTAAAAGATGCAAGGAATGGCCTTAACCTTGTAAAAGTAAAAGAATATCAGTCTAAGTACATTAACACTGACAAATTTGTTTCTGCTTTTCTGGAGTTGCATGAGAATTGTGGATTTATTACTGATGCTGACATCACCAGAGTAAGTAATGATGATTACATTTCATTTATATATTATGTCCATTTGACAAAGTAAACGAGTATACTAAAAGAAGACAAGTATATGTCCCCTACTATGGATATGCTTCGGATGGGCCATTTTAGTTCAAAATATATTTCATGTGAACGACAACAATAAATTACAGCATTGCTTTTTATTGCTTTCCCATCAGTATGGGATTCTTATTTTTACCTCAGGATACCCACAAATATTCTTTACAATATTACCCCAGGTTTTTGGGTTTTTAGATTAAAATGGGGACAGTGCTGCAGTACTAGTACCAATAGCAATAAAATGGTTAGGAACAGGAAACAGGACAAACCAATTCATCTACTACTTGGAAGAGCCATGCAAGGAAATTTATTATTCCAAACTGACAAATCTCCTTCCACTGTAATTTTGACTGGGAAACACACAGCAGTTTAAATACAATTTTCAATTTGTTTTCAACGTATGAATGATTACCTACTTGCAATTAATTACTTATTAATTAGCTCAAATTCAGAAAAAGAGGCAATGAGTTTGTTTAATTACACTGCTGCTACTAAGACAAACCCAAATACCCTCACAACTACATTAATTTTGCATGGCATTGGATTATGCACTAGTGGAGGTCACTGCTGGATGTTCAAGGATCTTCTCTCCCCAAATCTTCCTGTGCCCATGTCCCCAGCCCTGACTGACACAGGGGCTGAGGACATCCTTATATAACATCTTCTACCAATGTTTCCCTTAAGAAAGTAAGCAGGAATATGTTTAAAAAGGGATTGATAATATCCAAAGTTAGAAGTGACAGGACACAGTTCTCTATGGGGAATTGAATTCAGAATACCGATATACAGATTGTCATTATGATTGTGCTAAAATTTCCCCATCTACAATATTTTTCTTTACATTTATCTATACACTTGGTGAGTCTGATACTTTGATATATAGCATGAACTCACTAGCAACCCAGAAAATATAATAGTGGTGTAGGTATACACTTAAAACTGAAAATAAGACCAATTTATGTGTTTAGTGCCTCAATAGAGAGCACAATCTCTCTGCAGTTGTGGTTAAACATTGAGCACTTGAATTAATTTGCCAGCTGTAATTCTGAAAACTTTTTAAGATATTATTAAACCACTTCCAGGGAATTAATCTGAAATGAAACTCATTTCACGTTACATTTATTATTTGAATGAGAATAAATAGTTCCTAATTTCACGTTTTCAGAAGTCTAAGATCCAGACTCAATGAAATCTACAAAGGTATCAAAAGAACTAAAGAAAAGAGGGGAAGAAACCCAATTCCATGAAAGCAAACTTTATTAGAATGTACAAATAAAAGACTTTGAACAAAATAGGCTTTTGAAGAGTAAAGTGACATTATGACAAGTGTTAATAGAGAAATTACACTGGGTAATATTGTTCTGTACAAATGCTCAAATTTTACAGTACTGCTCATTTCTGTCACTAGCCAATTCCCACTGAAGGTTAACAAAATAAAATCTTAATTTCTATAAAAGCATAGTTTAGGATAGAATGGAAGTAATTCCTGAAGCTGTGGCATATTCATAATTGTGAGGGATTCCAAATGTCTAGGAAATAGTGATATTAGTTCTAATTTATTTAACTTGTAATTTAGACAAACAGTATCTCAGATTTGTCACAGGAGGTGTCGACAGTGTTATTTAGTGATTTTATTTGCAGTTAGAGCATGGTAATTTTGATTAGGTTTCTACATTGATTTCTGGTAAAAAATCACATGATTTGGTTTGAACAGGAAAGAATGACACAAATAATTGACAAAACACTTTTTCATAAAAAAGCTTTTGTTGTAACTTACTGAAAGCAAATTAATACACATTTCACTCCATATCTCTGAAGTAAACTACCCCTATGTTTTAATGCTAGGGATGAATAAAGAAAATTGTATTATTGTGTATAATAACTTTTCATCAAAAAGGCAATACATTCCTTATGAGGTGATGGAAGTTTTATAATTACAGAAAAAGGACAAGCCACAGAATGAAGCTTCAAAACTTCCTTTTCATTAAAATATTTTCACCTAATGATCATGTCACAAGCCATGTCACAAGTCTTTACTGTAGAATGATTTTTTTCAAGAGTGCATGAACATATACCTATAATAATTTCTCAAGACGTACTTTAAAAGGGAATCTATTCTCCAAGAAAACACAATTATTTCAGAAAAATTTGACTAAAAAAAAATCTGAGAAATTTAGAATCAGTTTTGAATTTTTGAATAGTTAATAATTCATGTCAAAAAAGATATTGACTGCTTTGATGAGTCCAAACATGGTAATTTATTCCTCCTTGGGTTTGTTCCTCTGCTTCCTCAGCTGCCATCAAAGAAGTAGGCAATGTGGACTTGAGATTATTCCCCCAGTCTCTCATCTAGATGTCCAGTGGTTGCATCCTATGTGGTACTAAAATGTTTCCCTGTACCTTCTGCAGAACGGTTTCTCTTAGGGAAAAAAATGGATGCATGGGGTATCACAACCTGTTCCAGCTTTCCCTCTCGGGGGAAATGATTTAGGCAATCAGAGCTGTTATGTGCTGCTTGGAACCTTTCTGCCCCCAAAAGCAAGCACAAGTGGAGACCTGCCATCAGCTCCTGCAAAGGTTATCAACACTGGGTCACCACATCATTTTAATTATACCCACTGAAAAGGTCAAGATCACACTGCCCTTCTTCAAAGCTCATCAACCCCTGCCTTTTGTGACCATTGAAAATGCTTTAGAAAGAATTCAAAAGTTGAGATAAAGTACTTCCACACTGGTGTCCAAATGAATTGTTACCAGCATTCTTAAGGTTACACACATCAAATATGAAAAATACTGTGTCAAATATTTGATGTTTTACAGTGCATGGTTTTACAAGATACTGAAAAACACTAGTTCTAGTTCAATAAAGCACTTTATCACACTTCCCTATAAGCTTCATGCTTCATGCTTGAACCCTCATGCTGATTTATGATGTTTTTCACAGCATTTCTCTAAAATGCAGGGATGAGTCACATTTCTATCCTGTTTCAAACTATTCTGTGATATTGGTGGGATTAATACCTACATATTTTGGGAGTCTTTACTTTGCTGTATTAAGGCCACAAAACTCCATTCAAGAGAAAAGATCCTGCTGTCACTCTGTAATATTAGCACTGGAAGAAATATTGCAGAAGTGCTATATTGTCAGTGCCTAAAAATTTCTGAGATTTTAGGTTTATAAAACAATATGTTTAGCCTGCCCACTTGGGAAACATCTCTACAGCAATTATAATTATGAAAATATATTTAAAACAGCTTCATGGTTAGTGTTGACTTAATCTACAAGGATATACCCAGTCTGCTTTCTTTTCTCCCAAATGCAGTTTACCTCAAATTTGATGTATAAATAGGTAAAAGAAACAAACATCAAACAAGATTCTGGCTGAGTTACTGCATCAAATACCTGGGACTTATGGTCATGAAAGAAGTGTCCCATATCGACCAGGATTACTTGTTTTGACCTGAGTTCTTCTGTACCCTTTTGTACAGCAGAGCATACCAAGATATAAAGGGTTGCACAGACATTTCCTCATCTCTGTCTAGAGAAGCCTAAATTGGGTGGAATGGAAAGACTTTTGTCTGATCTATGCAGTGCTTACAGCTAAGGCAATTATTCCATGCTGAGATAAGGAGCATCCTAACAGAAGACACTCACTGCTTTCTTTTTAATGCTTGTGAAAACCTTTGTGGTTACAAAGAGTGAATTATCTCTTCAGCAGCAGATGCTAGTAAGCAAAGAGACTACTATTAGATCTTTTGCCAAAAAATGTGGAAATTTCCTCACCCAAAGGATTTTTCCTGACTTAGTTATACAGAATTGCTCTCCTACATCCATGGCCTTAACCTCCCAAAGTAAGAAAACAATACCATAGGGGTATCACCAGAACATGTGGGTTGACAAAAAATCCTGTCTTCATTACAGTTAATGAGAGTTTTAATACATACTTCAGTGGGAGTAGAATGTCTGCATTGTTTCTTCATTCTCTTATAAGCATACTCAATAAACAGAAAGATTATAAAAATATTTTGGACACTCTCTGCTTGATATAAAGCGTAGAACTATGGAAGGAAATTTAACTAAATCTCTGGTGAACTACAGCTTTCCTGGGATCTTCCTGTTATATTTTCAAAGATGGCTTCTAGATCCAGTTAAGGCATGAGAGAAAAGTTACTAACGTTTTCCTTCTCCTTGAAAGGTTATCCAAGTCTCATTTTCCTGTTCAGCAGTTACTGATAAGTAATATAGTAATATAAATAGGAAATGTGAAACAATACTCTCAATGTTCAGGAAAATAAAACTCCTATCTTACATGATGCCCCTCAAATTCAAATGGCCCAACAGTTTCTCAGTGAGCTGTGGGTTCTGAAAGATGATGAAAACTATTAATTACTTCAGGTTTTCCATATTTAAAACATGGGCAAAACTTGACAGTTCAGTAGTGAATAGAAAAGCTATTTTTACTTTGTGTGATTTCCTTTGAGCAGCCTGCATATAGATAGGGGGAAAAGGTAAAAAACACTCACTCTGGCACTCTTGTCCTCTCCCCTCTCAAGAGAAAAGCAAATTGCAAGGAAATGACAGACATAAAATTCATTTTCATTGGAAAAGACATTATTAAAGATATTAAAGATTAGAAATCCCTGTTCCAGCTCCCCTTTATGCACATGTTGTGACTTGATGACATCATGACAAGGCTTCCAGATCATATCAATAAAACAATAGCACAAAGAATAAATTGTTTCTATTGTTAGAGTGGGTTATATCTTAAGTATTCTGGTAGCACTGAACAAAAGGCCATTATCTTTCCTAAAGACCTGAACTAAACCCATGAAATTTTCTTTGAAGGTTTGTACAATGTATTTTCCTGACTTCTCATGTGACTTCCTTGTTTCCATAGTTTTCTATGTTCTGAAATCCACTTATCAAAAATGGCAAGCTGATGTTTAGGAATGGCTTTTTAAAAGACTCACATTACTGATTTTTCAAATATACTGCATTGTACCACACTTACTTTCAGTATGAAGATTCTCTGTATTTCACTTCATGCTGTAGGTATTGAATAGTCTTCACTATCAACACAAAGTTCACCACCAACCACAGTCTTCAGGTTATTTTTCACCCCTTCCCACAAGAACCTTTGTTCCCACATTGTCCACTCTACGTGTATATGGTTTCTGACCTAGACTGTGGACTAGCTAGGAAACCTGGGCATGAATTGTCCAAACTAGAGCCTGTACAAGTTCTGCATGGAGTAGGAACACGAGATTGACATGAGATGTGTCATCTTTTGCTTCTGTTCCACCACAGCCCCTTGAGGCCGGTCATGAGGATGGGAGATGGTGGAGAGCTTAGGTCCTACAAGAGCAAGAATTAGAGCTGCCATCCCAAAAGACATGGACACTTCAACAGGACGGACCTGGAGTAACCCACGTGACTTGGCCTGACAGAGCAACCTCTGGCACAGTTCATAGACACCCTGAACTCACATCACACCTGCCAGAACACATTCCAAAAAGGCATGAGTGTTAAATATCAGTAACACAGCAACTTTTTGGGGTTTGGGTATGTGGTTATTGTTTTTATTTGGTTGTTTGGTTGGGCTTTTTTTCTTTTTTTCAACCACATGGACCTGTAAGAGTAGGTCTAGAGGAGGGCTGCAAAAACTGGTGAGAGCATTGGAACATATCTCCTATTAAGACAGTATGAAAGATTCAAATTTAGAGAAAGGAAGGATCTGTGGAGACCTTTTGGCAGCATTTCAGTACTTAAAGCTGGCTCATAAGAAAGATGGAGAGACACTTTTTTTCCAAGGCTTATACTGACAAAACAAGGGGCAATGATTTAAATTGAAAGTGAAGAGATTTAGATTGGACATAAAGAAGTAAACTTTTTATAGTGATGGTGAGAAGTGTGCTGGTCAGGTTGGATGAGAATATAAGCAACCTTTTATCTAGTGCAAGATGTCTCTTCCCATTCCAGTGTATTTGGATATTTAAAGGTCCATTTTAGCCAATTAATAAAGACTTGCTCCAGAGCCAGCTACATACGAAACTGTGTAGGTCTGCCTGAAACCACAGGCTGTACAATGCCACACTGCAAACAAAATGAGAATGATGACTGTAAACAGACCAGAAACAAACATCACAATGTAAATGCAAAAACCAAAGAGGATTATTGTGCAACATGCAAAGAGGTATCAGGGATAAAAGAAGCCAACACACAGATCAAAGAAGAATAGTCATAAAAAGAGCTACTGAGATGCTGCAATTATGTCTAGATATCCATCTATTTGAAGTACTATTGGAGGAGTAAGGAGCAACAAAAGTGACATATAAAGGACAGGAGGAAAAAAGAAGGAAAAGAGGATTCCTGAATACTAATCTCAGCAGATTATTAGGGGAAGCACAAAGAAGAAGAGTAGGAGAAGGAAGATGAGGAATGATAAACTGAAAATTGAAACTGAAGTTGGTTTTTGAGTGGAAGTCCATGCTGACTAAATCTTTGAGTGGAAATTGCTAGCAGGGAATGGATCAAAAGCAATAACATAAAAATTATCACAAGTGGGTATTAGACATATAATAAATGTCTTAGAGAAATCCTTGATAAATTCAGAGCTACTTCAACGCCAGACTTAAATGAAAAATATTTATCTGGCCAACCAAACATTAACAAACTCCTACTGGAATGTCAAAACACACTGAAATGAGGCCCTGAAGAAGGAAGAAAGTAGGCAATCAAATCAAGGCAGAAGGCTAGCAACACTTGACAGTAATAACCCTGGTTCAATAAGGGTGAAAGCTGCTGCAGAAGCTCTGAAGTCACAGTGAGAATATGGGAAAGGGTGAGCCTCCCAGGCAGCCAGAGCCTGTGCAGCACGGTGCCTGGCAGCCTGGGCACAGGTGCCCCTGGCAGGGTCAGCCGTCCGGCCAGCTCAGCCTGGGTCTCCCCACGGGCTGCTGCCACACCCACAGCCACGCCTGGTCCTGGCACCCAGTGCTTCCACCCAGACTCTCAGCAGCAGGGGGTGGCAGGCCCTAGCCTCGTTATTGTGCTACTAGCCCTTAACACACCACCCTTCTGATAATTTGCCACGTTACTTATTAGATCTCATTTCTAGTTTCTCGTACCCAAAACACCCCTCAGCAATGAGCTGTACAACAGACAAATGGTAAAATACTATTTTCTTTTGCTTGGCTTGTGTTACTTAATGGTTTCACAGAATACCTCTCTTCTCTGTATTCAGAAAAATCACCAATGATCTTTCCCTAGGAAGTTTCTCTGTGACTCTGATGATTAGATAATTCTCTGCAAAGTCTCAAGGATCTCTCTTTCTAATAGGAACACAGTTGACCCAAGGGTTCTAGAAAGGGTCAAACATTTCCACTTTTTTCCCCCCCTTTTAATGTTCCAAAAATAAGAGTAATTACACAATTACTTTGATTTGTTTTCTTTCTTCCTGTGCTTTCCACACTAAAAAATAATACTTCTCCTTGGGACTATAAAGAGTAAAGCACACTCCTCCAGAGAAGTGACATGCAAAGATGTTTGGTTGAGTTTGGTCAGCTCCATGATCTGGAATACACCAGTGTAAGTCCAGAATTTCAACCTGATGCTTATCAATTAATGATTAGAGAAGACTGAAAAATTCACACAAGTCTACAACACTATTGAGGTTACAAAGCCCACTAAAAATTTCTCTCCGAAGGGCTATGAAATGGGATACAAAGTCTAAAATTTGTAATTTCTGTAATTCTGATGCTTGTTATGTAGGAAATTAAAATTTAAATTTTCTTACTTAAAGTATATTATAGCTAACAAAGAAGCCAAGTCATTATCTTGTCTTATATTGGTAAAAAAAGGTATTTAGTTTACTATAAGTCCCCCCGTATTATTCATGTATGAAATATAATTGTTGCCACTAGAAATGCATGAAAGAAAAATGTTACATTCTGAAACCTCACAAGTTGCCACAGCAGACACTTTTTGTTTGAAATAGAACTTCAAACCACTATGAAAATAATTTGTAAAACAGAATTACACTAAAAATTCCATTTACCACTAGAATTCTGAGTCTTTCATGACAGAAATGGCTGGTGGGGTGATGGTGTTGATCAACCCTCTCTTTTCTCAGAAAAATAATTGCAATATACAGCAAGAATTGCAGAAATAACTAAAGAGTGATTTTTGTGATGCTGTTTCGGTCATTACATATCAGATCATCAGAATCCCCAAAGAACAACTGCTATCTCATCTCACTGAGGAAGGAAAAGGAAGGGCAGAGGGTAAAAAACCAGAACAGCCTTTGTGATTGTAACCGAGCCAGCTTTAAACCTGATGTATGATTTTTAGCCCTTCCTATCTCTTTTGACAAGATGAATGACAAGAGCCTGGATGTAAATGATGCATGTTTGCTACATATGTATTTGACACCAAACTGATATGTCAAAGTCATACCAAAAACCATAATGCAAGTACCTCTCATACAAAAAAACCACCAAAACCCACAAGAGATAATAATATTAGTTGGAAAAAGAATATTGTTTTATATTTGTTCAGAACATAGTGCTATTCTATATTCATAGCAAATGTATAATTCTAATTTTAAATCAATATTCCATTACTTTCTAAGCTAATACTTAATTGATAGAAAGATTAAAATTATTAAAGCAGATTTTTTGGTTTACATTTCTTAACCACTTGTAAAATAGGAAAATATCAAGTGCATTTTATATCTGCTTAATGGCAACATTATTTTTCATTATTTATTTTCTTCGGATTTTGATCCTTTTTTTTCACACTTAAATAAAAATACTTTTATATTTGAAGGGACAAGTTAGATTTTATATATTATACTTACATTTTTAGTGATGGTACCAAATATAGCATTAATAGTTAACCATGTACTTTAACACTGTATTTCCATTTTTAAATTTCATAAGAGCCAATGAAGAAAAAGCAAAACTGATCTTTATAAAGACGTCACAAAATGATGATAGACTCCCTTATGTACTACTTATGTTTTGCAGTATCAAAGATCTATAACCATTTTTGTTTACAGGGATAAACACATAATCTGCATGAGCAAAAAGGGAATAACTGTATTGGGACAAAGATAATGATTCTTTTTTTAATAATATATTTTGTAATATAGTAAAGTTGACCTAGGTCTCTTAAGACAGATATGTGATTTAGATCATGACAAAAAGGAGACTACAGTGTCCTGAACAGTGTAAAAGGATTGAGATACAGAATTTTGCCATTTTTCATGTATCATCCTTTCCTTTTCTGTATCATCAGAAATCTGAATGAATAGAGCAAGGTAAGAGAGCAAAATTTTTCTGAAACGTTAAAATAGAATCTTTGCACTTTCTTCTGAGCAGAAACTATTTCAGATATGATTATTCCAATGAAGATAAAAGCAAACACTACTCATCATCAATATGAGTAGGTTACCATGGACAGAATCTTATTTTACTACCTTTTCAAATGTTTATCTAAAGAAAAGACATGTAAGTAAACTTCTCAGAATGAAAATAAATGCAGAACAAGTAAAGAGACAAGGACACTCAACAGTAGGGTTTTTCTCATGTTGAAACAAATATCTCGTATAATTAAAAAGAAATAGATTATAAGGAATTTATTTTTAACTTGAATTCTTCCAATTAAAAAATTGTATAATTTCTTGCAGATAATATCCTTTGCAGAAGAAGAGAAACTCTAGATTAACAAAGCTGCAAAATTTTTATAAGCATGTATATTTGGGATTATTTTAAAAACTTGTCAATAATAGTATTTGACAGAGGTGCTTAATTTTGTCTCAGAAAGCTGCATTCTTTTTGTTTAAATAGTTTAGCTCAAAATTTACGTTTTCCTCCTCCAGCTACTCCCATTGTTCTCATTGATGTCACATTTAGCATTCTGGTGTAAAACATCTGATGGAACAGCAACAGATATCACCATGGTTTAATGGCAGCCAGAACAAATCTTTCCTGACAAAATTAAGATTCTGAGGCTTATTTGGAGTGGGTGTGAGCCAAGGGAGTCTGCTGTTGCCTTTGGGTTTCTGCCAGAGCATTCAATTCAAGGGCCTAGAGTTTCATACCTATAGAGTTCAAAACTTTCAAAAGCAAGTCTGACTTTCAAGAGGTTCTCAAATGCCTTTCTCTGCTGCTTTGAATTTTTGGCTGACAACTCCTCCTTTTCCTAGGAGTTGGTGTGTAGGCACAATTGTTTATAAACTCCCAAAGCTGGCTTCCCATGCTTAGCAAATAAACTGAAAATGAGAATTTGAGGGATTCACTATTTATAGTGATTATTTCTCCGACTGTGGTCAAAAAAATGACTTACTTGCATAGGGAGGAAAGAGGAAGAGGAGATATTTCAGTTGTATGATTTTTTCACACTTCTAGAAGAGAAAAAGCAAAATGAAGGTCTGACTGACAAAGACTTAGACCATCTTTGGTCCTAGAGTCTAACATTTTCTATTCACTAGGAATCTCTGAAAATCCTGTAAGAGCTGACAAGATTCTCTGGTTAGAGACAGAGAAGATTATAAAGCCAAGACTTGTATTTTGACCAGAAAATTTTTTATAAGTTCTATCTTATTTTTAGACTTTCATGTAAAAAATCCATTCTCAAGTGAATATAAACACTTCATTTGAAGCCTTGAGGTGACCTGCAAGAATTTAAGCATGTGGTGTGAAAGCAGTGAAACCTGAACTTTATGGGGTGTGGGGAGCACAATATAGTAAATATAGAAGCTACAGACTTAATACAGTGGCACAACCAGGAGACAGCCCAACACTAGCTGAGAGGCTGTTCTAGTACACATCTCAGTAGAAATACTTCAAATATAGTGTATTCAAACACTATACACTTAAAGTTTGGAAAGAGAAAGATTGGAAAGAGGTCAGCAGTTGGCAACTTAGAAACTGATCACAACTTGCTCTCTTTAAAACTTCTCAGTTATGAAGTGTTATAGGTTCTGACACAGCAAGTTCCATTAAAAGATGCACAATACACAGTAATGAACATCAGATCTTGATCTTTCTTCAGACTTACCCTTCATTCCCCTCAAAAATTACTATGAAAAACAAAACTGCACCAAAATAATATAAGATCTTTGAAATTTCCTGCATGGAACTGTGCAGTACAACAGAAAACCCTACAACACTAACATGTGAAAGACACGTCAGTTTTTGAATAGAGCTTCCTAACTCTCAGGAAGTCAAATATAGGACATGTAGGCTTATAGGTCTTTTAAAAAAATCACTAAAAATAGAATGGGGGAAAAGGGAAGGGGAAGGGGAAGAGTGGGGGATTTAATAGCATTGTGTTTATATGCCTTTATATTCCTACAAAAGGTACAGAATATGAACTACAGAATACGAGCTCTCCTTCCAGGTGCCTTTTGCATCCACAGTAATATTAATGTCTTTTCATCCAAAGAGGATAGAACTTCTCTCTACTTAAAAATAGTGTTTTGGGAAATAATAATGAACAATCTAAAGAAAATATTACACTATATCAGATTTAAAAGGAAGGTGGAAGATGTTTCTTTTAAAGGAAGGTGGAAGATGTTTCTTTTACAATATGGTGCAGGGGAGAGAAGGGTGGTAATTTTAGGACCAGTGAACTAATGTCTCCTGTAATAACCCTGAAGAACATCCCAACTGGAATAAACAGATCATGTGTAATGAAAAATAAATAATATATACAATATTTAAAAGTTGAGAAAATAAGTCAAGATTTATAGCTGTAACTTACTTTAACCATATCTTTCTTTGAATGATTTTTGACTCTTAGTCTAACTGGGCAGCCAAATATTTTGAATTGATATATTTTCTGGCATTATATAATTAAAAATTAATTTGTAACTCTTTAAAAGTAAGGCAGAACTAAGGATATTCTTTTGAACAGTCTTTACGTTAATGAACCAAACTGTTCTGTAGTAGATTTGGATAAGATTTTTTCACCAAATAATTGCAAAACAAAAAGAGTATCTGTTTTAAGTATCACATATTCAAAACATTAAAATTAAGTAATCCAGGGGGAAAGGTTAATTTAACCACAAGAAAAAAAAAAAGACATATTTCCTTAAAAAACCCTAAAAACATATATTGAAGTAAAATTGATCAGACAGTTACGAATAGCTTGGGATTGTGCAGACATTTATATACTCTCAGTGTTTTGTGATGCAGCAAATAAGCACTTCACAACATAGAGTGATCATACCTGAAATGGCTTAGAACTGCTGATGAAGAGTGTCTGTCTGATCCATCTGTTTTCTTGATTTCCAAACTTGTACCACAACAGCCATCCCTTAGTATTACTCACAGTTCTTTGGAAGACTGAGAGCTTATAAACTTCTTTTCCAAACATATGATAATGAAAGCGGAAAACACAGGTTCCGTTGCCAGAAGGTTTGAAGAGAGGACTAAGCAAAGCTGCTTTATCTCGGAACTGGCGTGGCTCAGAGGACTCCAGGTAAAGGTAGTGACCTCTGGCGGTGCCTGTCGTGTGATCCTTTAAGGGGCCTGTATTAACCGTGGGGGTCGGACCCCGTATTCTGATCCAGTCAAAGTCATCCTCTACATCCTGCTCCCAACTGCACAGCCCATTTTCAAAGTTACACTGTAGGTCAGGGTCTGAAAGGTAAATAGAACAGGCTGTCAACAATAAAAAAAGCAGTATCAAAAGGGGATGGGGCTTCAATATATTATTTTTATACTTGTAAATATTTATTTTCAATATATATCTGTCAAACTGTAGTTAATTTATTGAATAAACAGAACTGTGAATAAAATTATCCATGTTATTAATTTTACGTATTATTAAAATTAAAGACTGTAAAGTTCTTTAACTGAAAGTGAACAGATCAAAGCAGTTAAAATTGAGGTTAATTGGAGGAAATAAATCACACTATACTGTCTTTTAGGTATATGTGATAAGTGATCTAATATATTTTTCCTTGGCAGCTGTAATCCTAAAAACACATTGTGGCTTAGATCTTCACTATTCTCAATAATATTAACATGATAACTTTATCAAGGCTAAATCAAAGAGTTTATAACACAACTGCACTTTATTATTTGACACCAAAGAAAAATGTATTGATTACTTCTAATATGAAACAATAAATGTGTCAGAGGTGGTGAACGTGCATTCCAAATTTACATCTGCTTTTCATAAGCAGTAACTGACATTATAGTATTTTTCAAATTGAGCAGTTACATTTACTGTTGTTTAAAACTGCAACTCATATCTTATTGTAGACCTCAAAATGAGTTATAAAGAAGCTGGGCATTCCACAAGTAGAAAAACTAAGATAAGCTGGAAAGCCTTCACTTGCTTTTAAATTTAGAGCAGTTTTAAATTCATACTCAGCACATATTACTGTAGACTGATATCACCTCAAGCATGTAAGGTGCCCCCTGTTTCTCAAACTGATTGTGATTTGCATAATTTAGTTACCTCAGGAAGTGATAAAGCAAATGCTAGTTAATTTTATTTTATATTAATGTTCTTGAGTTCTTAAAATTGATGAATGCATGCTTCAGGGGAAAAACCATCAGCACCCTTCAGCCCTCAAGGTGAATGTCAAAAATGTGAATGACTCATAGCTTTCCTCAGTACTTTCAAGTCCTTTCTTTGAAGGGGACAAATATATCCAACATGAATCCTATCTTTAGTATAGGTATTTTAATTTTNTTTTTTTTTTTTTTTTGATAGGAAGATTATAGGTCTTAAGAAGAGATAGGACATATACTCCTCTTACACAGTACTTCTGTCAGTAAAATCAAAGACAGCACATTGACCCAAAACAACCGTCAGACTTTAAATCCTCTCTTTTAAAATAAATTTTTGATGAATGTTCATGTTTTACACAAGATAAACAAATATAATTGCTTTGGATAAAGGAGATAGAATTCCATTTACCCTCAGTTTAGCTCATCATATGCGTTTAAGTTTAAACTTGTCATTCTGTTTTATCTCTAACTATATTCAGTGGAATCATTACTGGCTGTAGCAATTCTGTATTCTTTCAGTCCAGGGGTGAATTGACAAGTCAATTTTAGTGTGTTGTAAGCAATAGTGGAAAGTACTAACCACAGCTGTCTTCATCTGATCCATCCCCACAGTCATCCACAAGATCACAGACCAATAAACTGTCAATACATGCTTTTGTGTCTCTGCACCAGAAATGATTCGGACTTTCACAACTTAATGCTGGAGGAGGGAGAGCACAGTTTTCAAATCTAATATCATCAATTGCTGAGACACCCTCATAAAAACCCAGACTGATTTTATCAAGTGAAAATTGGAAAGGATGTGGAAGGCGTCCAAGCTGAATGACTGCCTTAAGCCATTGATGTCCCTCGTTGTAATAAGTCCTCCAAAGGACAGTAGGCTGTTTCAGCCCATCCACAAGCAACTGCAGCTCTGCTGCCCCAACTGACTGTCCATAATTGTAATACCTAAAATGATAAAAATAAGAATGTCAAGTAGGCAAATGATGAAAATGGACCACATCCGTTACAATGACCATTATCTTTTCTGTTATATCTCTGTGATATACAGGAAGTCCACAGTGCCTGTAATTCAGTCCATTTTCTGAATGATGGTGGGATGGGCTGCTTTATCAATCTAGGCCTCATCTCAAGAATTGAAGATTTTAAGAGAAGAATCATACTTCATTAAACTGAAACTCGTAGCTGAAGGGACACATTTGCTTTCATATTAAGCAACAAACAGTGCTTAGTCAGATGCATAATGTCTTTTTATAAATTTAATTCAGTACATGATTGCAAAGTTTCAAGAAGGAAAAACAGAGCACTTAATGAATGCATAAGTTAGTTATTGTTAACATGTTGCCTTTTACAGCATTTAAAACTATTAAATGCTTAGGTTGGCAACTGTGCAACAAAACTGAGAGCAGAAGCACATATACAACCAACAACTTCAAATGTCCAACTTCAAATCAGGAATCTTGGATAAAAAGACGATCCCACTTCCTTTGGCAGATGTATTTGACATTCCTGAGACAAACTGCACTTCATAATATCAAGGTCAGGCCAAACCTTTATTTAAACAGTAGCACCAAGTTGGCCTCAGTAAACCAATTATCACAGTTATATTATTTCTGTCCATCTTTGACAAGTTTGCACAAAGACTGAGACAAGACAATTACTGAAAATGTTTGTTTGGGTTGGATTGTTAATATTTTGTTATGGGCTTTTTAATTTTCTTTTTTNAATTTAACCTATAAATGATGACATCTAATTTTTAGGTGACTCAAGGACTTTTTAGATTTTTCAATGCTTTCCTTTTCTTGAAGAACATTCCATATTTTCAAATTTATTTAACCAAAGAATAGTTAGCAAAAAGACAGTGGTATTTGCCCATGTATATGCAGGCACAATCCTTTACTATAATCTTGCTCAGAGCCTGACAACAAAGTCATGTCATGTTTCACTTGTATTCTCCAAGTGTTTCATCTTGTATCTGTGTATTGCTCACAATGAAGACCATATGCTGACAGAATAAAATGAAATAAATACTTTAGAGAAAGGTGTATCTATTTCAAACTATAACCTCAATTTCAGTCCAAGAGAAGGAATGTGAGATGATCCAAGAATTCTAAATATAAATTATTTCATACCAAAAGGACAGTGTGCAGTTTGATCCAGTTTGCCTGAACTTTGGGCTGCGTAGCCGAGCTATTTGTGAAATGATGCTGCTGTTCTTCAGAATGAACATAAAATGACCTGTTAAAATAAAACAAATAATAGCTTTTCAGGCTGAAGAAATAAAGGGTTTGTAAAGGTTTTTACATCATTCATGGCCTCCGCTTAAAATCCGGTTAAAGAGCAGGTTTATCTATTCCACTTCTCTGTTTTTAGGCCTGGCTTGTCTTACCTTCAGGGTTGTTGTAGGTGTGATCTTGTGGAGGAGCTTGCTTCTGAAATGCAGGTGGGAGAGCGCTGCTGGAACTTCTTACCCAGTCAAAGTCATCTGCATTTACAGTCTCAACCCAGCCACAACTCTCTCTTTCAAAATCACACTCAGCAGCTGGAATAAAGAGACATTTCATTTCTACACATGACATTACTAAACAAGCTTTTCAGTATGAAAAGTAAATAAAATGTTTCTAATATGCCACCAATATTCTAGAAATAAATGTAGGAAAGGGGCACAGAGAGACGGGGTGGCTTCATGCCATACATGAGGTATTTGCTTAGTAACAGCTGAGTGAAAAAGCAGCCACAAAGGAAGACCCAAGCACTCAGTGAAACAGCTCCTTCTCTCTTAGGGTCCTTCAGCCAGAGCACTCGAAGCAGGTGAGGAGGTGGTGAAAATAGACCTCACAGTCCTCCTGGTATGGAGCATGGACATTGGGCACACAAAGCAGCAACAAACCTTCTCCAAGTCCTTTTTTGTTGTTGGAGCCAGAAATTAAATCCCTTTTTTTTCCTTAATGCTAGCAAGTGTTCTAATGATAACAAAATCCTTCCACGATCCATAATTGAAATAAAGTTAAATATCAGGCATTAATGAGACACTATGATATAGATAATCCCTAAAACACAAACTAATGAAGTGAAAAAGATCTGAAAAGCTGCATTCAGCAGCATTCTTCAACTCTTTCAATTAAAAGAGCAGTGATTTTTTTAGAAAATGCACATATTACAAATAAAGGAATATAAAAGGAGTGGAATGAATTATGAATTAATGTAAATTGACTAATTTTGATTATATTATTATGAAGAAACAGAATCATGGAATGGTCTGGGTTGGAAGGGACCTTAGAGATCTTTTAGTTCCAACCCCCCTGCCATAGGCAGGGACAGCTCCTACAAGAACAGGCTGCCCAGAGCCCCATCCAGCCCAGCCTGGAACACTTCCAGGGATGGGCTAGTCACAGCTTTTCTGGGCAACCTCTTCCAGTGACTCATCAATTCCACAGTAAAGAGTTTCTTTACATCAAGTTTTCCTCTCTGGCATTTTCCAAAAAACTTTCATTAAATCACTAAATTATATTTTTTACTCCTGAAAATATAATATGCTTTAAATGGAAAACAGTAAGAGAATTACTTAAATATTTTATGCAATAATTTATTAATCATGTAAATAGAATAAATAAAGCAAATATTCAGGTATGACTGTCAGAATTCTGCCATTATTTAATAACTCTTATCACCGCTTTGAGTGGTCATATTATGCCATGGTCATAGACTGGTATGCAGAATAAGCACATATCAGAATCATATGAAATCTCCTGTGGAGTAAGATTGCATCAGTGTTTACATGTGGAAAATATGGGAGGTTTTTTATTTGTTGTGTTTGATTTTATTTGTTTTCCTCTTTATAAATTATGTTACACTATTACACATAAATTTTTAGAAAGAATGAAAAATTTCTGATTAGGCACGTTAGTAATATTGATGGCTATAACTTCTAAAAAGAGAAGGTTTTAAAGGTTTTGTGAATTGTTAAGAATGCACTTAAAGGTCCACACTTAGCTTAAAAGAAATAATCCACAAAAATGGAGGAACAAATAATGTGTAAGAGATCAAAGAAAATGTAATTTTGCTCTATATATGGTGTATGAGGGTCAGAAATGTCAGAGATAAAATGATGCAAATCAAATATGACTAAAAAACAGAGGGAAGTAACATTTTGACAGAATGTTTTGATAGAATAAAATGAAGACAAAATATATCTGCAGATATACAAGGACTTAAGCATGAGAAAAATAACTAAAAATTCCCAGAGAGAACATAATGAAAAAGGAATATGGACAGCTATTTTTGATTTGTTTTTTACTCGATAGAAGAAACCAGCACATATTCCCAGGAGAGCAGCAACAAAGAGTATGACAGACCTTGGACACAGATGGTTATACAAAAAAAGGCAAATAAACAAGATAAAACTGTAAAGTCTGAGCCCAGACTTCTTGCATCTGTAACTTGTGACACAGACAAAACACCAAAGAAAGGATCCACCAGACCATTTAGCTTAAGCATGGATGAGTACACTGAAATAAAATAACCCTGAAATCTTCAACTAAATCTCAAACCAACAATTTAACACCTAAGGAAAATAAAAGAATAGAGCAAACTGGTAGAGCCTGGGTGAAATGCACTTGGATCTTGATGCTTGATAACACTTCAATTATCTAATTGTCTTGTCCCATAACTTCTTTGACTGGCACTTCCATTTCAGACAGATTATTCAGAAGAAAAGGCTCTTGCTTGGGTACTTTTGTATTTTCTCTCACAGTGAACTCACAAAAACTAATCTTCCTTCTCTCCTAAGACTTTTGTTTTTGCTTTTCTCCTATTTCTTTGTTTTTTTGTTTTTTTTTTTCACATGCTGTCTTTATACTCTAACCATCACGTGAGTGTATGTACTCTGCCAGGCTGTCTTTTCTTCATGTGCTGATGAATTCATTGCTAATGTTTTTGAAACCTGTTTTATCATCCCTGCTGTGTTTTTACATTTAACCACCCAAAATTCATCATCTTTTCTATGTTTTTAATTTAGAAAATGCTTCGACCATTTTTTGATGCTGTTTAACTCCTAGTGGTATCCATGTATAGATACATTTTTCTTTGCTGCCCCTTTTAGCATCTTTTTTAACAAGATCCCTCACTAATCAAGAAGGAATCAGTGATCCTGTGACCATAGCATTTGAGAGTGGTTGGCTTTGTGCATCCTTTGAGAAAGCTGCCTTTACATCTTCAACAGATTCAGTTTACTCAGAGCTAACTTGTTACCACAAAACCCTAGATTTCTTTCTGATTTTGGGTTCTTATGTAAAGTGCTTTTTCCTTTTCTGTTTTGAGGAGCTTTATCCTAAGGCCTTTAAAAATGAAATGTGCAGTTTCTCTGTTAGCTGAGTGATGCCTGACATGAATTTAATAGAGTCCTGGTCAGAACAGAATTTTAAAAATAAGTGTTTAAGAAATTAGCATTTCTTCAAGAATGGAAGTTCATTCTCCACAACCTCCAAAATCTCTCGTCTTTCAGCCCATATGAGTTTATACGGAATGCATTATAAATAAAAAAATCCAGTTAAAGATATATCATCATCATTACTGGCTCATAGTATTTTCTTTTACTTAAAAATTCTTTCTAAAGGCTCTAATATGCAAATAAAATTTAAACTAATTTTTAATCAGTAATTTTAAAATAAATTTAGGAATTTATTGCTAGATGGCAAAAATAAAATTACCATCAGTTCTAGGAACAAGTTTAACTCTGGACACAGTAATCCTAAACTATTTTAACTCTCTTTATAATAAAAACACGTTAAAACACATATCTGCCTTCCTATTTTTGTTTTCTATCCCAGCTACTATTAACTAGTATCATTATATACACTCAATCAAATAACACCATACTTTGGTGCAGTAGCCTAATTTCTACAGTGACAAACTGAATAGAGAATAGTTAAAAAATTACTGCAAAAGTTCATCAGCAAGAAGAAATGCTGACTGAACAAACAAACAAACGAAAGACAAAAAGCAAGCCACTACTTGAAGTTCAAACAAGTCCAAAGCAGAGTTCCCTCCTCCCTCACCTTTCATCTCCAAATAGTAACTGCTACAATTTTGAAAAAGATAACTGCCACCACCATCCCCCCCAAAAACCCCAAACAAGAAAAGAAAAAAGAATCAAAAACAAACAAACAACCCCCCTCCCCCAAAACACCAAAATCAAAAAATCCACACTTAAATATAAAGGTTTAAAACAAATAGATGTGGTAGTCTGCTCTACAAATGGCTACAGGAACAAAGCACTCCAGAACATTTTCTTTTGATAATTCTGCTGGGAAATCAATTTCAATAGCCATGAAATTGCAACAGACGTCTTTGTGATTTCAGTCATGTGGGCTTTTTAGTATTAGACAGACATGACTTGTACATACCAGAGAGGTGTATATCATTTGTGAAACGAGAAATAACTTTGCGCATAAGGCAAAATATGCAGAATAAAAAATTTTGTTATAAATAAATCAAGTGATTTCACTGTGCACCTACATTTTTAACTGCACTGCATGTCTCCCAGCTTAGATGTAGGACTTACAAAAATTGAGATTTTTAGAGGGGGAAAATAAAATTCTAAAAATTTTCCATAAAACTGAAGGAAAGTTCCTGTCTATACTGAACTATACAAAAATAAGATCAATTCAGGTCTTCTTGCTATTCACCCTGTTTTCTCTGCCCCTGAGGCTCATTCAATATTTTTTATCAAAGTGCATAATTTACTGGAAGCCAAATAAGAGTAACTATGCACTGAAACATAGGTTTTGCAAAAAACAAACAAACAAACAAAAAACCAAAACAAAACAAAACAAAAAAAAACCAAAAACAACTATGTAGATATTTGCTGAAAGATGTAGACAAGTTAGACTCATGACTTCTGGGTTCTATAGAAATTCTGAAAGTGTGTTTGGTCTCTGTCAGAAAAATGTCCTTGCTCTTTCCTCAACACTCTTCTTTTTCACAGCCTGTTTTACCTATTACACAACTGCTCTTCTGTGACCCCTTATCTCAGTATCAGTGGAAAACTGGAAATCCTCACTCTCTTACCTCATTTCCCCATCTCATCTCCCTGCTCCAGGTCCTCTCCTGTAGACTCAGCTTTCTGTCACTTTGACGGCCACATTTTATACTGATCCCTCCCAAAATATCACTGCTCCACTTTTGTATTCTTTATTCCCATTCTCTCCTTGTTTTGTTCTCTCTTACCAGACATTCAATTTTCCATTATTGTTCTCTCTCCTGTCACTGTACCAGAGGCACTTTGATCAGCTGGTTTCAGTCCTTCCCCCAGAGCAGCCGAGGTCCTCCTGTCCTGGCCTCTGCCAGCCCCATGGTTACTTCTCTTCTACACCAGCAAGCTCAAGCAATGCAGCCTTTGCAGCCATTTCTTGGCCACTGTCAGAGGTGTTTTCCTTTCTCTGTAGATGGGATTTTAGTCCCATCCCTTCCCCGTTTAACTTCCATGAACTGATTCTTATGCAGTTATCTTGGCACTTCCAGTATTAAGTACCTTCTCCAATTCACAAGCTGGCAATCTTTTCACTCCTTAGATCTTTCTGATCTGGCTGTTGCTTCTGGTCTCACTTTTAAAAATTACTGATTTTTCTGGGTGAAATGGAGTAGCAAGCATATGAGACAGATATTTTAGTATGCAAGATTTGACTCTAAAAATGAGATTTAGGGAGAGTTACTGTATAATTACAGTACAGCAGTTGTTTTATGCTTTACCAGGATTAGTAATGGGAAATATGGGGAATATTTTTTATAATACTGAGGACATTTTTTGTTACTTATATGAAGGTAGCCATTAGAAATCAAATAGTATTTACCTTTGAACAATTATGCCACGAAAGTAGTTTTCAAGAACCCATACGTGCATCCTTCTCTTTAATTGCCTTCTAACTCAAATTAAGGTTCATAAAGCTGTGTACAAACAATAGAATATGTCCAGTTTATTAATTACTTAATTTAAAGACAGTCTTAGCATGCTTGTGCTGTCCTAAATTGTACACCATAGAAATAATAACTATTAAATGTATCTTTCATTTAGACATAAACACAAAACGTGTTTATGTGTGCTGGTTTAGGTTGGGGTGTAGTTAATTTTATTGACAGTAGCTGATAAAGGGCTGTAGTTCAGATTTGTGTTGGAAAGGGTGTTGATTATTCAGGGATATTTAAATTATTGCTGAGCAATGTTTACACAGAGCCAAGGCCTTTCCTGCTCCTCACACTGCCCCACCAGCAAGGAGGTTGGGAGTGCACAAAAAGTTGTGAAGAGATGCAGCCAGGACAGCTACCCCAGCTGAACAAAGGGAAAGCCTACATCCTATGGTGTCATGCTCAGCAGCAGACTAGTAGAGATGGTCCAAGTGATGGTGTTGATCTTCCCAAGTCCCTGTGATATGTGATGGGGCCCTGTTCCTCTGGGGATGGCTAAACACCTGCTTGTCCATGGGGTGAAGGAAATCCTTGTTCTGCTTTGCTTGTGTGCATGGCTTTTGCTTTCCCTATTGAAGTGTTTTTATCTCAACCCATGAATTTTCTTGCCTTTAATCATCTGATTCTCTCCCCCATCCCACCAGGGGAGTGAGTGAGAAGCTCTGGGAGGCTGAGCTGCCAGCTGTGGTTCAACCATGGCAGTCCTTTCTGGCACATACAGCTTGAAGGGCTTGGGATAATGACAAGTTTGATTGGAATGTCTTGGATCAAATTTATAGCTTTTCTTGATTTTTAGATATTAATTGGCACACTCCTGTGCTTGCCGTGGGGTCTGCTTTCCTGACTGTTCATTAAAGCTTAGTGCTTGTTAGTGGCTGCCTCTTGCTTTCACTGCTTATCACCTTACTCTACTGTGCCTGGGAGCATTTTGATAGCAGCACAGGTGATGTGCCTGCTGGCAGGTGGCCAGGCCATTGCTGCTGCTGCTGTATGGAAGGAACAGGCTGGAACTCCAGTGTGGACTCCAATGAAAGGGACTGTGACCTGCAGATGAGGGCTCATGAGATCAGGACACCCTGGGGTGTCTGTGGCTGACAATAAGCCCATGCCAGAGCAGGCACATCTTGAAGCACCTATGGCCACAGTTATGTCTGTGTGGCAGCAGGTGCAGCTCCGAAGGGTAAGTCCATGCTGGAGAAAGGACATCTCAAAGTATCTATGGCTCTGGATAAGCCAGTGCTGCAACGGGTACACCTGGATACATCAGTGACTGGGCATGAGGTCATGCTGGAGCATCTCAAAGCCTGTGACCATGGGTAAACCTGTGAATATATGCTATATTTTATATAAATGTGAACTATTTTATATAATTATTTCATATTTATTTTATGTAGAAATCCAAGAATTATTCCTGATAATCCACACCGTAAGTAGACAGAGGGAAAAAAAACCCAGACACAAAACACAGTGCATAAGGGAGAAATTAGCAAAGGTCAGACAGAATATCGAGAGTACATTTATGTTACCAGATTGCTTTCCAGCCTGATCTTATTCCTATTCCATCAACATAATTCTTAGGGTGTAAAAGTGAGCATTTAGACTATACAAAGTGCATGGGATGTAGACAATAGAACTCATGCTGCACATTCATCTTCCAGAGCACAAGCACACAATGTGATAGTTATGTTAGGTCACTGCTGTAAATCCGCAGTTTGAAAAAGGCTGTCACACTTTTCTTCTGCTTTAATGCATGGAAGTCAAGTATAAAAGCTTTATGGCTATAGTAAATTCTTCATCTGTAGAAGAAAAGCTGTGATCTAATAGTCAGGGTTAGCAGCACTGAAGAAAGAAAATATTTTGCCATCCCCAGGAACAGTAATCTTCAACTGAATTCTCCCAGGCCTGACAGAAACAAAAGGTTTTCATTTGAGTGAAAATTAATATCAAGAGATGTCTCAAGGATTGATATTGAGAGAGAAAATAGTATGGAGACCTGGCTTATGCAGTGGCTGTAGTGGGCCCAAGCATCTAACCAAATCATCTTGGTGGAATTTAAGATTATAAGATTTAAATTAAACATATTTTGAAAGACATTTAAAGGCCATCCTTACATGGTTCTCATACAAAGAGGAAAAACATTAACAAGGTTAAGGTGCAGGCAATCACTATTACATGAACCACCATGGGAAAAAATGTTAATCTTGATGAAAGCAATAATATACTTGGGAGAAGAGAACTGTCCTTAGCCAAGTTCAGAAATAAGAAAAATTTTCTGAGACATATGAAATGCTTGCATCCAAGTACAGGAATATGCAAAGAAAATATAGAAAGTAATGGTGCACTACATAAGAATGAAGATGATGAAATACTATTTGAAAAGGATTGTCAGAGCTATTTTAGTACTGTAGACTACCAGATTAATGTGCTGAAAGGCAAGTTTATTGCTTGGAAACAGTCAACTTGCCAAACTGGTTGCAGAGCCCTTTGTGTACCTGCAATCTTCTTCCCACATTACAAGTTGTAGCGCCAGCACACATTGAGCCAGCTCAGCAGTTACAATGATTTATAAGCCAGCAATACACTTAGAGCAGAGATCACCATAAATATAATAGTTCCAAAGTTTAACCTTTAGCATGGCACTGTTAATGTATTGTCTTGACAAATGAGACTTGGGTATAATAAAAGTTTCTTCAGTCATATAATTAGAGGAAAAAGAAAAAATATCAGTTGCCATATAGGCTACTTGTAATTAAGGCTGGTCTAGGACTGGTTAAACACCTAGCTAGACATTTTTCTTCACCCAGAGGTATAACATTGAAATGGAAACACAGGCTGAATAGTTTAAAGGATATATTCATGGCCACAAAAAACCAGATCCTAATTTTCTTGATTAAAAGCTACCAGTTCATTACTATCCCAGTGCAGTGAAAGTTGCATGCAGCTAAATCTAATTAGAACATTTTTAATTAAACTATTGATTTGGAAGTGTTATTATTTTGTCAGAGAACAAATACCCAGTACCTGAATTTAAAAAGTGTAATAGGAGAAAAATCCAGACTATCATAACCCAGTGCTGCATAAGGGGCATAAGTATAACTAAAGTAGAAAAAGCATAAAGTAAATTAAAAAATGATGGAGTGTCATAAGAGTTTTAATATGAGTAACATGGACAGGGAAGGAGTAAAGTAGTAAAAACTCTTTTCAGTAGTCTGCAGTGAAATGAGAAGAAGCAACAGACATTGGTTTTACTCTAAGGGTGACCAAATGCTGGAACAGGGTGTCCTGACTGTTTGGGTAGTCTCCATTCTCATGGATATTCAGAGCCTGTCTCTGTCAAGCTCAGGACACTCTGCTCTGGTGGCCCTGCTTTGAGCAGGGTGGTGTTTATTTAACCCCTTCGTGATTTTCAGATATCCCTTCCAACTTCAGCTGTGTTACAGTAACATCAGAATTTTCTTTACTCTGGCCCACAAGAGGAAAGATATTCTGCTTAGTGAACATTTAATAGTTATTTCTGATTTTAGCTTGGTAAACTCTTATCTAATAAAACAAAATGCAGTTTTACACCTCAAAATTCTGTATATTTTAGATACCAGTCTTTCTAAACCTTTAAAAACCTCAGTACGAGTGCTTTAGATGAAGATTCAATACTAATTGTACAGAAATTACATAGAAGCTGTAATTATTTCTTTTACCTGCTAACAGTCAAATAGACCTTTGCTTATTTGAGCAATAACTCTCAAAATCTCCAAATAAAAACCACAAAATATAAACAGTGAATTTGGATTATATTAGCATCCCCAAAGAAGTTTATATTTTTTGATGCATAACAGGGCACAGAAAATAATTTGAAGATCTTGTCTACAATATTTCTGTCATTTGTGTTGAATGTGCTAGAAAGCATCATGCTCTATTTTTAAAAAGATAACCTGCATTAAATATTGCTCATGGCAACTCCTTTTGAAAATGCACCACAAGTTCTACAGCAAAGTCCATAGTTCAAAGCAAGAGACTCATTTTCAAAAGTCCAAAGTATAACTGTGATTTCTTATGCAAAGCAGGAAACTGAATGAATCAAAAAGACTTTTGAAGCTTCATATTAGAGACCTAGAAACAGTTCCAAGCTCCCTGCTGACTGTACAGTGGAGAGGGATTCTGAGTTGCATCACCTCCCTCTACTTTCCCACGTGTTTGTTTCCATGCAGAGAAAGCCCAGGCATGTGGCCCTGACAGGAGTCACAGCACATCCAAACAGAAGCTGCTGATTCAGCTTAAATTATATCTGTGACCAGGCTTGTGGTACAGCTGTGGTACATCTGTGGCATCCTCACATCAAAAAAAGTATATAAAACATACAATTTGAATGCATGTCTGGGACCAGTGAATATTTTAGAACTATAAAATAAAATACTATATTTTTAGGTGCATCTTCTACTAAATAATTAATCAAAACCTTTTTTTTTCTACTTTTAATGCTAAGAGGGAATCAGTTGCTACAGAAACTTAAAGGGGAAAAATCACAGAACCAGAATCAAAGCGAAGTAACTATTTCTCGAGAGCTTTTACTTTTAATTAAATTGCAAGATTTATGAAGCCATGAAAGCATTGCAAATAGGACAAAGAAACAGTCACAGGAGCTTAACAACATAGATTTTCAAGTTTTTACTTACGGCATTTGGTTTCATCATGGTTATTTGGGCAGTCAGGCTTAAAATCACAAAATTTGTCAGATGAAATGCATTGCCCATCCCCACATGAGAAAAATCCCTCTGGACAGTAAAAAGATGAAGCATTAGCATCTGCAGATTCTGTTTCCCCTTAAAAATCAAGAAAGGACATGTAAGTAAACCCACAAGTATATAAAATTATAAGAAGAGCTTTTTGTCTTCTTTTAGTATAGCAATGTGCTCAGCACAAGGAACAGAGCAGCACCTACAAAGTGTGCTAGATTATATCACAGGTGATAAGAAACACAGCTGAGCTCAATGTCTGATGGTCTTTAACTATATCTTACTCTCCACAATATTCAAGCTTTTGTGTGAAAACGTATCAAAGACACCTGTTTTGCAGAGACCAGAGGCTGGTACAGCTGCTCCTCTTTCCCTTGGAGCCAGGTGCAGGTTTTTCACCAAACCTTTCTGCTGTAGCCATGCTCCCTCTGTCCTCAGGTCACAATGAAAGCTGCAAGAAGCCAAAGCTGGGTGCTGCACATTTGGTAGCTCGCACCTCAACCTACACAATAGAAAACACCCCAAATTTCAATAAATGGGGAAGCAAAAAGCCAGAATCTGCTGGTTTTGGTGGTTTTGTTTTGTTTTTTTTCCAGTAGATTTCTGGAAAGTAAGTGAGAAGAATGATGAGCAGCTTTTCATTTTTTGTTTAACTTAACTCTTTTAAATACTTATATTTCTATACAGACTGGAATTTTTAATGTAATTGTTCCCTTCTAAAAACAATGTATTTGTGAATAATGGGTAAATGAGGGAGTTATAGGGAAAATAATTAAAGCAAATTAATGTTTCTCTAAATACCTCAACCCGAGTCTATATAGGGATCAGAGAAGCCTTAAAAACACAACACTGAAGTTCCCTATTATACCTTTACATTTTTGGGTATTAAATTCAGATGCCTGATGGCTATAACTCATCAACATTACCCTTGACTGGACATGTGCCCATGCCATTTTTGAAAAGCAGCTGTTAGCATCAAGAGGACCAGGAGCAGCACTCTCACAGAAGGTTACATTGTTTTATATTTCCATCCATTGGCTCTTCACCACTGAAGAATGTGAGTACAAAGATAAGTTTGGTGGGCATTTATTGTATATATAAGTGCTAAATATCTCACACACACATACACACACATGTATATATATGTATATGTCAGATATTTACAGTAATGATGGGAGAAGCCTCTTGCCCTAAAGGTAAAGCAGCAGAATTTGCTCTTCAGTGGAAAATATAGGATAATTTGCTTCTGCCTCTGCATCCAAATGTGAATGTGAGCAGATATTACACAGTAAGTGGTATCAGAAAATTCCCACCAGAGCTCACTTAGCAGAATTAATGCAAATTTGTTATAGCAGCTAATGTATAACACAAGGATGAAAGCCTTCATTATAGAACCGTAGAATGGTTTGGATTGGGAAGGACCTCAAAGATCATCTAGTCTGCCATGGGCAGAGTCAAAGACCCATCCAACATGGCCTGGAACACTTCCAGGGAGATGATTGATTACAGGATAAGGACTTCTTTTCTCAGATTATCCTCTACTTTAATAGAGGGACCTTCAAGTTTTCAGTCTAATCACAGTTATATGTAGAAGACATTAGGGAAAATGTATTGAAAACCACAGAACTTGCCTTCACTTTCCTGGCTGACTCCTGGAAGTGATCTATTCCCAACTACACATTCCTCTGTTACACTGATATCATCAACAGCAACAGTAGCGTTTGTTGTTAGAATAGCACCTCGCAAAATAATCTGTAAAGAGAGAAAAAAAGTTAATTCATTAAAGGTGACAAGATAAAAAGACACACACACACATGTTTATATTCCTTTATAATTTATGACTTCTGCACAGGAACTAAATAGTTCCTACAACCAACTCTGGACATCAGCCAGAAAAAGCTACAACTGAGATTTGGTCAGGTCAGAAATTTGCTCCCCAACAGTCAAAACCATAATATAGCTACTTTTCCCTAGGGAAAGTGATGTCACCCAGATGACCTTGCTTCAACCAAAACTGGTAAAAGTCATCACTATTGAATGAATGGTCTTCCTGTTGGAACACATAAAAATTAAATATCTTCTTAAATTAGCTAGTCATAGTTATCAAGGATGATGATTTACTACACCATTTAATTGTGTTCATCTATACTATACCTGATGAAGTTAGCAATGTGGTACAGTAAATGTAGGGACAGATTGTAAATTAAAGAACCTGCACTGTCAGCCTCACCTCTGTGCCTGGGAAGATCATGGAACAGATCCTCCTATAAGTTATTCTAAGGCACATGGATGTACCCTGTGGACAGGGATGTGACTCAAGACAGCCAGCATGGCTTCACCAAGGGCAAGTTCCGGACCAGCCCAGTGGCCTTCTGTGATGGAGTGACTGCATCAGTGAAGAGTTACAGCTGTCCCATATCTGGACTTCTGTGAAGCCTTTGAGATGGCCCCCACAACATCCTTCTCTTTAAGTTGAAGAGAGATTTAATGGATGGACTGTTAGGTGGATAAAGCATTGGTTGCATGGTCACAGCCAGAGGGCAGTGGTCAATGGCTCAGGGTCCTGATGAGCATCAGTGACAAGTGGGCATCCCTCAGGAATCTGTATTTGGATCAGTGTTATTTAATATCTTCCTTAGTGACACAGACAGTGGGATTAAGTGCAAGTTTGCAGATGACCCCAAGGTGAGTGGTGCAGCTGACACACCTGAAGGGTAGGATGCCATCCAGAGGGACCTGGATAGGCTCGAGAAGTGGCCCAGGGGAATCTCATGCAGTTTAACAAGACCAAGTGCAAGGTGCTGCACCTGGGCTGGGATAAGCCCCAGTATCCAAACAGGCTGGGGATGAAGGGATTGAGAGCAGCCCTGCCCAGAAGGACCTGGGGGTGCTGGTGGGTGAGAGGCTGGACACGACCCAGCCATGAGCACTCACAGCCCAGAGAGCCAAACGTG
>VZTR01020465.1:109153-123732 GCA_013400775.1 Chaetops frenatus
GGAGCTACAGAACTTGTAAAGCTAATAATAAACATAGATCTCCCTGTGTGGATTCTTTTATCCTCTCAGTGGGACATCCAACAGAAGGCATCATCTCACATTAATAGGCACAGAACTTAACACATCCTAATGAGCAACCCCTACTCTTTGCTCTTTCCCAGAAATAAAAGTCTGCAGGGATAAAGTGGCAGAAAGCCAGGCTTCCAGTCTTCATAGGCACTCTCCTGACAGACACGTACAGTTAGGTAAGAACTTGCTCTAGCTTTTGTTGAAGCTAAGAATTTTAAATCATTCAATACATGCATACTTGTTTCTTTTCTGACTTTGAAGTAGAGAAAAATATGTGCATACCCACTGCATCTGTGTTTATTTTGAATACAGACCAAACTCTGCAATGGACCTTACCAGAAAAATTCATTGATTCACATATCAGTGGTGCCCAGTTTGCCTTAAGGATTTCTAAGATAAATTAATCTGAATCTGAAAGGTGCTTATCTACTCAGTATCAAAGCCAACAAAAGAGAGATGAAACTGTCTAAAGAAATGCACTGGGAATACAAAAGGCTCTTGGGTGTCCCAGGAGTAATGCAACATACAGAGCTTCCATGGGATGGTTCAGGCCTTCTGAGTTCCCTGCAGCAGCATTCTGCTTGAGTTTATCCTGCATTTATTTTATTTCTGATGTTTTATAACCCTAAAGATTAAGAACAGTGAGAGTGCCTTTAACGACTGCAAGGCAGAGTCCTTGAATTGTTTCAGAGGCTTCTACTCCTCAGCTGCAAGGTGCAACTCTTCAGCTGAGATCTGGTAACTCAAAACTCACTGATGTGTGTAGTCCAAATCACTTACAGTTTAAAGAAAAACAGATTTAGCTAAGCTAGCACTTGTTTCTGTTGCCTTAGACAAGTTATACTCCAAGAAGCCTAGATCCTGCTGGAATAAAATTCTGCTACTTGTTGGGACTTCGAAGTGCAGTTCCTTCTTTTCTGATATTTTTATTTTTGAAAAAAGTTGTCTTAGGGGGAATTAACAGTTTCTTTTCTACACTGAGTCTGAAAAATTAAGCAACTGGTCTAAATTTTATTTTGTTTCTTTAAAGCCTCTGTTTCCACTGAACAAAATAAAATTATTTTGGCAAGCTTTCTCTGTCTTTTCTTCTGTCTGGCTTCTTAAATCAGAAGGGTCATACAGTATCAGAAAAGCCCACATCATAACTACACAACTTAACTTCTCCCCAAAATGGCATAAGCTTTGAAAAGCTATAGAATAGAAAATAGGAAAAGCCTCAGGAAAGAAGATTACTTTTAAAACTGTACAGTAAATTTTATTCAATGGCGAAAAGGACAAACAAAAATACAACTGTGAATGTTTCTTGTAATGAATAGTTCCTGCACATATTTAATATATTTCTTCAAATTATGCTTTAAAAACACAAATTTTCATTAAAATTACAGCAGTCTAGTTATAAAACTGCATTTTAATTTTTCATCTAATATTTTTCTATTTTTTGTCCCTCCTGATTTATCTTTTCCAGGTACCTTTTCAGTTTTTCTGATGAACCACTATCCTGGCTGGTTGTTTTTACATTTTTAACATTCCTGTGCAGAGCCACAGGACATTTGATCAAAAACAAAAACAAAAACAACCTTTCAAATAACTCTCAAGGACAGCACTTAAAAAGCATCCTGCTCAAACCATGTGTTAAAATTTAGTACATGTCTGGAGTATGGTAGCTAATTCTCTCTGGCCACACCAACACAGCTGATGTGTATAGGGACTTTGAACCATAGATGCCCTATTTGGAAAGTTATGTGGCTTTCCTCTCTACAGACAACAGAGTGGCTATTTGATAGAGCCCTGATATCATTGTCCAGAGGCCTTTGTCCCAGTAGACAAAAACCTGGAGCGAATCCTTAAACCTGAGTCACCTGCTGGGTGCTTTAGGAAAGAATAGTAATAATCAGATAGAAAAAAATGGCAGCAAAGCAGTAAAAATTGCCTGCTTCTCTATCCTCCCAAAGAGTTAGTCTGTAACTCCTTCCACTGGTATTGAAATAGAGCCGTCAGTAGCAACCCTTGAGCATGAGGAATACCTGATCTGCATCAGGTGAGGGATAGGTCACAAAGGCAGGAACAGTTAATATCAAACTCTCACCTGGCAGCAGGAGAGCCCAGGGGAGAGCTTGACAAGGAAAGGGCTTCCCAGATGAGACATGGCCACCTTTGTGTTCATCTGACGTGATCCACTGAAGTAAATGAACCCTCCTATAAACAAATTTGATTTTAAAGTATGAGAAATATGTCATGCTCCAATGGCAAATAGCTACCTCAGAGAGGGAACTATATGCTTCATGAGACACATAAAGCTTGCTCATAGAGCAAAACAATCTAAACTGCTTTGCCATCAGTTCAGTCTCTGTGGATAACGAGGAGGCTGTTGTAACAGGCTGTGACAAGCAGTGTCTATCTGGGCAAAGACAAAACAGAATTGCTAAATGCTCCTGGCTCTTCCCTCTTGTAAAATTATCATGACTGATTCCAAAGACAAGGAGAAAGGGAGAATCAGGCTGTTTGGGCAGCCATTGCTAAGGCTACCCTGTCATGGTGCCTGCAAGCACTTAAACCCAAGGAAGTGACTATGGAGCCCCCCACAGTGAGTTCAGATCTTGCTTGTCTGAGGGCATTACTGTGCAGATCCACTGGAAGTATTTTTCATCTGCTCTCTTCAAGCAAAAACCTTAAGATCTCCACCCTTAAAACACTACAGCTATTACCCATCACCTTCACACATTGCCCATCCACTCTCTGCATGGACTAGGGAGAGCAGAGGAGCAGCAACACAGAGCACTCTGGAGATCAAACAATAGAGAGCTCAGCCAAAATCCCTAAAGGATGCATTTTAATTGGCTTAAATAATGTTTCAAACAGAATTTAAACCAGAAATTACTTCCTTTAGGGTACAGTATTCACTCTCAGCACAGCCCAGCCACTCTTAAGCATGCTAACAATGTTGCAGACCACAGGAGCCAATGGAATAAGCTATATTTTCTCATGGGGTCCACAGACTTGACATTGTTGTCTGTACTAGTGGGGATGAAAGCTTAATTAAAGATCTAATCTGAACTCTGGCAAATGCACTGCATTTGGATTTGAACTACAGCAGATGTGCTTCAGACAAAGGTAGGGAACGATAAACATTTTCAAGGGGCCCTAAAGCTGCATATTTTGAATGCCGTCAGTGCTGCCTTTGCTGAATGCTGAGACGTTTTCATGAGAATCTATGCAAAACAACACTAAAGGCTCAGTCTTTTCTGAGCATTTATATTACACATATCGTCTTACATCTTGGAAAAACAGCTATTGTGCTGCTGCAGTCATAGTCCTTATCCATTTATTTCCCATGGATACGTAATGGAGCCGAGGGTTAGGTCCAGCCCCACGTGAATAATGGCATTGCTTTAGCAAGGTTGGCACAAAGAGGAGACCCTTCCAGCTCCCTGTACAAACAGGAATGCTGCACTCTACAGCATGAGGGAAGCTCCCCTCATCGGAATGCAAGGGTACTTCAAAGGAGCCTCTCTAAATTTGCAGCTGAGGCTCTACTGTAGCCTTGCTAAGATCTTCATTAATCAAAATTTGCTGCTGCCCTCCCCAGGAGAGAAGAAAGACCAGCACTCAGTGGTACTAAAAGGAACTGCTGCAACCTGAAAGGTTGTGATTTAATGTTGGCAAAAACTTGTTCAGATTCTGGAATCCTAATTCTGAAGTTGTAGCTGTAGCAGGCACAATGATAGATGGGTACAAAACCATCTCAGAAATACCTTTTCAACTAAATTATATGGGAATGAAACATTACTGGGCTTGAGAGGTGGGGCATAGTAACCTCCAAATCTGCTTGAGGATTCCACCTGCAGCAACACTGAACCAAACGTGTAATTCAGGTATCAAAGCAGCTTAAGTGAAGCAGCACATAGTTCCATATGGGTGATTTTAACATGATGCTTAGGCTGCCAGCAGCCTTCATTCTGATCACCATACCCCTCAGATCTCACCAGCACCTAGAGCAGAGAAAGACACGGGCAGATCAGTGCACCCTTGTGGAGCTTTGAGAGTTTGGAACCTGTAACACAGTAGTGTTCACATAAAATACAGTAATGCAGATCCAGCCCCACTCTACAAGGACAATAAAATAAGATATCAAACAGCTGCTGAGAAAAGTGAGTAGCAACTTTGGTGCACTTCATCACATGAAGACCAATAGAAAAAAAGACTGTTCAGTTAGAATAATTCTATAGCACACACACACATAGTGCACCTGCTACTGTTTACTCAGGTGAATTTTAATCCTGGAGTTCCTATACCTCTGAATGCTTGAGGTAGAACACTTAACATGTCACATTTCTTTAGCATGGACATGGAAGAGAAGTGTGGACACCTGGCTGAAGATAATATACATAATTAATTAAACCTAAATTAAAGGGGCTCTGGACTGTAACACAGATTTTAATCTTATCTTCACTGAAAGCAGTGCAATAGATATATTTTAATAAAATTAAAGTCACAGAATACTTGCCAATATTATTTGACAATGACAAACATTCTTGGCAGTTTTATTTTTATACAGTGTGCTATAATCACATTTTCACTTTGGAAAAGTATTTTTAACAGCCCTCTTCTGGAATAAAGTGGTTTTCTAGCTGAATGAATTGCATTGCAAACATAGGCTGAAGGAAGTACAACCCTTTAAAGGAAATTATCCTCACTCTATTTTTCCCAGACAATATGGATTAATTTAACTGCACTCTACAAAAAGCTATTTGTCCAAATAATGCTTCCAAGAATGGTCCCTATGTGAATATTGGGTAAAAAATAGTTATGATGTGCACAAACAAAGTCAGCTGTCAGTCCAAAGGTCAGTATTTCAAAAAAACTGCATTAAGTCTCATACCTCACTGATTGTGCCAGCCAAAAATAAGGGTTACAAAGAAATAGTAATTAGATCACAGCTTAAAAAAGCTTCTCCAACAGACTGGCTTTCTGTAACACATTACCTTTGTTATTTACATACTGTGTGGCGTCCACTTCAAACCAGTCTCTGACCATTTACAAGAAAAAAATTTCATGGCAGAAGGAGAAAAATATTAAGAAAATAAGTCTCACCATGCCCCATATGACCTCTGCCAGGGACTTCTCTGTCAAGGGGAGCCTGTTCTTTCATTATGTTCCAGTCAGCATCACCTTTGCTCAGTGGCTTCCATCCACAAAGGTCAGTCTCAAAATCACATAAGGTGTGAGTAGCTGTGGTAAGAACAACAACAAGAGATCAATAAGTTGAACTTGATGCAACAGTTTAGTGCCAGAACTCTGACTGTATTGTATTTAGATGTACCAAGAGTGTTGAAGAAACACAAACACATTTCAGGTTATTCAGAAGGATAATAAGTTCTAGAATACAGGTAACATGTCAGGAAGGCCCCTCCTTTCTTAAGCAAACTCAGAACCATGAAACAAACTACCTGGAAGAGAACAAACTATACCATAGTAAAGACCTGTACATAGGCAGCTGTATTATAAAAATAATATTAAATTTTTTTTTAAAGAAGGATTGTACCAGTAATTTAGTTATGAATGTGTGAAAAAAATCAAATGTATTTAGAGCTTAAAATATATGGAAAGCAAAGATGAATTAAGCTTTCATTTAATTTATTTTTGAAAATGAGATTTAAATTTATCAATTATTCAGATTGCCTAGAAAATTTTATTGCAAAGTAAAAGACCATTTTCTGGGTTGGTAAGGATTAGACCAATTTAAATTGCATAAAAATTTCACACACTCTTACATTTATTGAATACAAATAATTCTTTTGATAAGAAAACTGTATAGTTAGAGTTTTCTTTCCTAGTCCAGGGCAGCTTCTCAAAGCGCCACGCTTAACTCCTGGGGTCACTTACTGAAATTGCAACCATTATTTTAGAACTTTATTTGTCATTTTCTGCTCCCACAGGACATTTATCTGGGCATACTAGCCTCAGACACGATCATACATATTACTCCAATTTTCATATTGTACAAAACCAAAATGAAATGCATCTTTCTTTAAGCACTATTGTAGCAAAGCTAAATAGTAAAAGTTACCCAGGAATAAAGAGTTTATTTGAGCAGCTAAATCTTACGGTACAAAATTAACCACAAATATCAGTGTCTCTTATCTGGCTTCACTATAAACATTAAAATTTGATGGTGCACAGTTTTCTGTTTAGTGCAGCATATTTAGTTAAAAATGAAACTTTTTAAACTCATTTAATTAAATTTTTATGCCTTTCACAAGGTATCTTTTTAATTAGACTTCAATTGCTAGTACATTAATGTTGAATATGCAAACTGATATCCAAGACTAAGTTTTGGTAATTAATACTATGCCTAGGCATTTTGCTTTCCTTAGCTAAGCAGTCTTGAGAGAACCAATGTGACACAAAAAGTCAAACACTCTTAACTTAAATACCTCTTTATCCCAGCTTCCCAAAACCCCACAAAAAGTCTTCTGCATAAACAGCTGAATGCAGTGTCTGCATATTAATATCCAAAAATTCATCCATAAATAACCCCAGAGGCACCAAAGAAGAAAAAAACTTAAAATAGTGGTTTAAATATGAAACTAAGATCAAGATGGTACTAATAACTATTATTTCACAGCTCTAAAATGTATTTAGGATGGAAATATTTTTAAAAAATTGTTATTTTAACTAGAGGCATTTAGGACCTCAAGAAGATGCATTATGATGATAAAAACAACAGCTTTTGTGTGATCAGAGCCCATCACTGCCCTTGATGTTCAACAGGAAGAGAGGCATGGTGAAGTCAGCATTTCTAACATTGGTAGCCAGTCGAACAATTTCTTCTAACACTATAGATGCAGAAAGAAATGTCTAAACAGCAACTTTTAGGTTGAATATATAAGCAGTGAGGGAAAAAAAGACATGCACACAGAGCAAAAAAACAATCCCAAATCAAATTTGTTTTGCCCAGTCATTTTTTCCAAACTTTATTCAAGTCTGAACACGCTTATAAAGGCAGAAAGAACATTCATGGAAGTGCACTTTAGGGTTTTTCTTGTTGTTCATGGTTGGGTTTGGTTGTTTGTTGTTGTTGATGGTTGGTTTGCATTTTTTTTCTTCTGGGTGGTGGGGAGGAAATAAAATGTGATAATGCTGACCACACTTTGGACGTTGAATGTTTTCTTATTACACCTTCCACTTGAAATTTAAAGCTATATACAAGCACCCAGTCATGCAGAAACACTGACCAGAGTCAATTACCAAACCAAAGTGTTCCCCCTCTGTAGTATTTGGAAGTGATACTTCAATTTAAAAATGTAAATATGTTGTAGAACCGCTAGCCTCCAACTGTGAGTGAAATGGACTTGTCCAAATTAACAGTTGAAATTAAAGTTTATCCCTACTTAATTCTAAAAACTTAAGGTGTGCTTGTAAATGTTTAATCAAGCTTGAAAGAAAAGTTCTGTGCTTTGGCTAAAACCCAAATCCAAGTAACACAGTTTTTCAATCTGTTTTTTTTTCCATTCCTCAGACATGAACAAAGCTTAAGAAATGTGCCTTTCCTATCAATCCAAACATTCAACATTTTTTATCTGAACCTTCAAGGGATTATAGGTAATCTTTCACTATCCATAGCTGGAAAATAAGTGACTTCACAGCCTATAGTTTTTGAGTAGTCATACTACAGTTCATTTTGACATAAAGCTCTTTTCTGATATATTATGTCTCTTCTTACTGCAATTCTCAGCAATAGAGCTTATGTTTTATATTTCAGTAGGAAGATTTCAGTGGATTCACACTGCAGAAAGGTTTTTGGCATTTTGAATGGAAAATGAGTCCGTTCTCTGTTTTGAACCTGTATCTTTATATAATATAGCAAAACAGAAAGGAAATTAGAAATTAAACAACAACTTGCTTTAATTTTAACAGTAAGTCAAATTTGATTTTTTAAAATTCCTATGAATATATCAGTATGTCTTAATTAGTCAAGGAGTAAATTTTTACACCATTTCTAAAAAATCCAATGATGCATCCAAGAAAAAAAATGTTGCCTAAAAACTTATTGAGTTTCAAGAATAAGCATAGGTTACTAAAGCCATAAAACACACAGAAAAGATTTTTCAATTAATGCAAACCATTTTCAACATATTAAAAAAAAAAGAATTAAACAGGAAACAAAGCATATATTTCAAGAGCACTGGGAGGTTAAATGGGTATGTTTCTCTCTTTGACTATCTTACTCTATCTATCCCAGCTTCTCATGATCCTCCCAGCTGAAAACAACGCAGTTCTCTTAACTAGGTTGGTTTACCAGCCAATTCATATTGCTTCAGCTTTGCTGGCCTGCAACTGCATAAAAGTTTTCAATCTGAGAGCTCAATCAAATGAACACAAATGGGGACACTTAGCTGGTCTCTCCCTCAGGTTGGTGTTTCCCTGAATAATAGTATTGAATGAGGAGGGCTGCTCCCTTCATGCAGTGTGGCAGCACCTAAGCTTCTTTGGAATTTGAGGTAATGACTATCTATATGAACAGAAACCAAAGAACCTCTTTGCCATTAATATTTTGTCATTTCTGGCTAACATTTTATGTCATTTTGTGAAAGTTAAGGGTTACACATATACTTTCTTTCTGACTGTTGGTGCACTTTCCCTACCAGTTTGTGGTTAGTTTTATTTATCTAAATAAGTTCATACAGAAATATCACATGGCCATGTTATGTCCATAGGTCATCCAGCCTGAACTTCCTTATGTCATAAGTCATTAGATAGATGATTCACAACTCTCATAGGTGAGAGGGCCTCACCTCCTTCTGAAACTACTCAGCTCCCTTGCTGAGGGTTAAGAGAGCTTAAGAGAATCTCAAATCTACCCTTGGTCTGCAGAGGTCACATGTACTTGAAGCTGTTCTGGTGAAACACAAAGGCAGTGCCACACAGTGCCTTGTCAGCAACCAAGTCTGTGAAAATAACAGGGGTGTAGCTTCTTGTTCTCCACATGCACAGACCAGAGCAGTGAACAGATCCTGACAATTTCAGGCAAATTCAGTGTCACACACAACATACTAATGTTTAGTAAAACAAATGTTTCAGACTAAAGAGTGCTTTTTCTGCTTTAATGTTGAATGGTAATGAAAATATTTGCATCTGTGTTCGTCTGCTGTGGAAGGTTTCAAGGATTTGCAATTGTAAATTGCTATACTGTAAATGAAATGCAGTAAAAGCTACATGGCTTTAATATTATACAGGTTTCCTTCATTCTACATATTCCATATTCATAAGTTATACAAATCCTATGAAAACCTGAGAATATTTAAGGTAATACTAGAGGTGTTAAAGTAAAAGCAGAAGCGGTAAAGATGGCTGTTTTAAGAAAGTTTCTAATTAAGCTAAATGGAAGTGATTCTCTTTCAGAAATACCTGTAGGACTACCCCACCCCACCCCACAATAATTTTGAATTTCCATGGATGCTGATGAGCAGGTAGTTTCCAGAAACACTACTGCACCAAAGTGTGATATTACTTGAAAATAAGAAGTGCTTCCTAGACTTGTTTCCAAGTTTCTAGGACTGCTAGCATCTGATTCATTTGTATTTATGGGTTTATAAGTGTTGTGAAGGTTATGTATAAGTAATGTAAAAAATAATAAGTATAATGTTTGAAATATTAGTTATTTGACATAATATTTAGTACAAAACTTCCTTTGTATTAGGTAGGAAATAAAGAAAAGACACCAGCATGAAAGGGATCTTTATAGTCCTTTAAATTATCCAAGTACAGCCTCTCATTTTCTGTTAAAATATATTAACTAGGTTTTCATAATTTGTTACCATTCAACGAAATAAAAAATTTAGAAGTGATAACAAATAAGAGGTGTCAAAAGACACAATGAAAATGTAGAATTTATTAGTAAAATCTGTACTTTCATAACTTGTCACTCCATTAGATTAAAAGATCTTAACAAAACTAATCAAATAAAGATGGTTACTCACATACATGTGCTTTCTAGAAAATTTACTAATTTTTGAGGCTTGTAAGTCCCATAGATTTAAATAAATATTTCTATAAATGAGCAGATACTAAACAGAAATATTAGGAAGCATTGCAAAATGTTTATGTGTTTGTTCTTTTAATAAATTGTGTTATTATAATACTATTCATGTCAAATCAACATGACCAAAGAGAAACATTATTTTAAAATTCCTTATTATAATGAAACAAAGGAATTCTTAAAAGAGAGGAATCTTTCACATTAAGTAACAGCTGCCTGCCATTTTTTTCATTCAGTAGGACATCTGTCAGGTCTTTCACTACCTGAGAACACTTCAACAAAGGAAACTACTGAGGATGTGTCCAAGGATAGATGTTAAAAAACCTAATAAAGGCTAAAATATGCATCACTGTACCAGACAGACAGTTTTACTGAAAATCAATATGAATAAATATAGTGAAATCTAAACATCATGAAGGACAATATCAACACCTTGTGGAAAATGGATATAATGGGAATAAAAGAACAAAGGGCAAAAATAAATAAGAATTTTTTCTTTGTGCCTCTTTTGCTCAATATTGTGGAAAGTGTCTGAAAGATAAATCTTCTAAGCTGATGAAACTGCTGAGCTAAATTCTATTAGTGTTGTCTTTCCTGAAAAGGAGTGTGCAAAGTATCCAAGACAATATTATACATTAAAATGGGCCAACTTTAAAAATAGCACTTTTTTTTTCCTTCTCTTCCTTCTCAGCCATTAGTCAGAGCAATAAACAACTACTATCGGTTACTTATACTTTAGAGAAGAAGTTTTTTCCACCCTCTTTTGAGGGGATGAATATACTTTTGTGCACTGCTCCAACAAAATGATACCTCTTCAAAGTGTGAATTTCTCAACGCATAGATAAGAATACAATCCCTATATCTCAGGTTCAACTGAGTGTCGAAGTTTCTTTGATTTGAAGGGGTGTAGTGGAGAATCAATGCCAGTAGAAAAACCAAAGTTAATAGCAGAAACAGCAGCAGAGAATGGAGTAATAGGCAGAGTTATGGAAGAGGATTTTGCACTGATTGTGGCTCTCATCATTCCTTGTCCCAGCACCCTATCTCTGAAGATTCCACAAAGGACAATGCTGAGACCAACAGGCCATTCTGGCTTTTCCTTCTTGTGCCCAATCTCCATTTTTTCTGACTCATCCACACCAGCATGGTGGAAGAAATATTCCCAAAAATTCCACTGTGATCTGTAAAATACTAAGTAATTTATAATATTTTGGTTACCCGGGGAAAAGGTCCAGTGTCTGAGGCACAGGCCTGTAAATGCTTGGAGTTATCTTTATTTTCACCTTGTGTAGTATGATTAGAAGCTCCCTTCAACTGTGACAAGTATTTTTCATCATCATTTTAAACCTAAAAAATATTCATTTTTATTTCCAGTTGCTCTTCACCACAATTCTCTCTCATTGTTATGAAGTCGGAGCACTAAATTGCTGAGAAATAAAGTCCAGTTTTGAAAATACAATTCAGTTGTATTCCATTCTTCCCAAAGAATTTACAGGGACTCTCCACATTCCTCCAGTGGAGGTAGGACAGACACAGAGCTAGCAGCATAGGCTCAAGCCTTGTAAAACTCAAAAAAACTCTGAGAGGGAGCCCCTACAGAGTTTAATGTTTGCTTAGTTTCTATCCAGAGATGAAACAGTATATACCTTCCTATTTAAAATGTTATGTCAGTATTTGCACATATGACTTGTTTCAGACACAGTTCCCACATGGTTATTTAAGAAATTGAAAAAAATTAAAGATTCAGACTGTGAGTTAAAAAATAAGGCTTGCAGCCACAAATAGTTCCTAAAGTCTCATCATCAGACAATTAGAAAAGAAAATATTATCAATGTTTTTCTGCTACCTTGAGCAATACACAAAATTTTAATTGTCACCTCCCAGCAGTAATATATATCATTAGCAGTGTTTTAAATATGTGTAAATTTTTTATCTGCAACACATATTTAAGTGTTAATACCACAGGCAAACACAAATACATATGCATGCCCTATAATATTAATTTTAGAAGTGATAGGGTCTCTAAATATGTTTTCACATGGAGATCTAAAATTATTCAGAATTATTACAGACATTTTTTAGTAATTTTAATTATTTTCTTTTTACCTTTGATTGCATAGTAGAAGCTGTGGCTTCTAAAAAAGGTTACCTTCAGCTTGCAAGTACAATGAAGAAAATGTATCTTCTAAACTGTGGCCCATTTCTGTGGTGATTTGTATCACAGTGCAAATATTATGTCACTTAATGCATTTTCTGACAGTAATTTACAAACAGTCTGAATTAGAAAACCATTCAAAGAACAAATCCCAAGGCAGATTTAATTCCCTTGAAAATTAAGGAAGTAGAAGATATAAAAGTGGTGTGCAGGGAATACATTTAAGCAAAAATATGGTAAATGTTGCATTTCAGCAGGTTATTAAACAAATTACTGGCTCTACCTAAAACATAATGCTGAGGCCGGACAGAGAAACACAAAGCAATGGAAAGAAGAAAATGCTATGAACATTTTCTCTAACCTGTACATCATTGAATATTCCAGGGAAAAGCAGCCCTATAAATTTAAAATATTTTTTCTGGTGATCTGTTGAAAGGAACTGTTTAGGTCTCACAGCACTCTCCAGCAGGGTGTCCCTCTAAAGCCATGGGATTCACTCACAGCAGGTGGCTGGGTCCTCCTTGCTGCCATCAGGGCGGTCCAGGCGGGAGTCCCAGGCTGAGCCAGGTGCCCTGGGCTGCCCATCCCTGCAGGTGGCTTCCTCCAAGGAGCTGGAAGCTGGTGGCTCTGATGGTGCAGCGTCCAGGAGCTGGATGCTATTCAGGCAGATGAAACTTGCCTTGCTCTGGAGGGTTCCTTTAAGCATAAGCTGTAAATTGTTACAGTTAAAATATTTCCGTTAACAGACAATGGAGTGAAACTGGTTTTTATTTTTGCTTACACAAAATAGTTCTAGGTGCAAAAAGTGCTGCATAATTTCCATTGCAAAACCATGATAAATTTCCAATCAGAATCTGAAATTTTGTGTGACCATCTCAGGTTGAAATTATGAAAAATTTTAAGCTGAAGTTTAATGAATTCCAAGAATGGAGTTAAAAAAAAAAAAAAAAAGAAGAAGTCTATTTTACAGAAAAACTCCTAATCTCATAAACATTTAGCTAAAAAGTAATAATGTCACTGGGCTTTATAAAGGTATCCTGAAATGTAACATAAACTCCACCTTCTCCTCTGAAACATCTTGGAAACCTCATTTTGTGGATGCCCTAGAGAAAAATTTCCACCTACATGTGCATAAAATGGGCTGGGGACTGTCCTCAGACACCAACTGGCATAACAGAGCTTAACAACGGAGAACTGTTTCATCATGTAAAATAAAAGGGATGCACCCAGTCTCTGCAGTGGGCTTGGTCTCTACCTGTTTATAGTCCTGGAACTGTTCTGGGCACTGGATGGAAGGTGGTAGATTTGCCTTGGTCAAAACCTTTCTAGGGACCGTGCTGGTGCTTTAATTATTTGCACAATCACATGCTAATCCTGGGCCTGTGCCCTCACCCTGTTCACCTTACTGCTACTGACATAGACACACAGATCCAAGGAGCATTTCTCTCCCTCTGACAGAGTTCCCTTGCTCTGAGCAGATTTAGCACAAGCTGATTTATAGCAATGAAATTCCAGAAGAACATCTGTTGCTCCTGGCCACGGTAGAGCCCAGCTCTGCTGGCTCTCAAAGAAATTAAATTACCCCTTTTGTGCTCTCCAGGTTTCTTTTACCTGAGTTGAAGCAGCAAGCAGGAGGAAGAAAGCTTGGATTCATCAAAAAGATTAGGATGGCAATAAAAGAAAGCACTGAGATACAAGAGCAGGAGTTGGAGGAATAAATAAAAATGGATTTGTGGGTTTTGACAGGCTGGAACATAAGCAAAGTGTGAGTCTCAGAAAGTAGTTACATGCAAGAGTCAGAAAGCACAGTGTAAGAGCATCTGACAAAAGAGAAGGAAATTAGAACAGATGTGACTTGGGGCATAAGCACGCTCCCCAAAGCCTGGGAATTAGGTTGGAGGGAAATTTTAAGAGGCATTTGTCTTTCTAAAATGTAAGAGCTCTATAGGTCATTATCTTCCACTAGAGACAATTTCTTCAATATGACAAAAGTCTTCTAATACTCTTCATTCTCTCTCTACCAGTTCAAAAAGCAGAGTGCTGTCCTGAAAATACGAAATAAGCACAAATTTAAAGATAGTATGTTTCCTTCCCTAAGTGCAAGGGATCCTTGCAATCTTTGTACAAGAAAACAGTTTTGGTTTCCTACTTATATACATACAACCTGAGCAGGCGTTTGTTATTCAGTTTTAGATACTATAGATACTTAATTACACATCTGCTTGTTTATTCAAAACAGTCCTTGTGGGAACAGGGAACAGGCAACAACACCCACTTAGAACCTACTAGCTTGCTGAAATGCATTCATTTTAACAT
>VZTR01020465.1:124541-145564 GCA_013400775.1 Chaetops frenatus
CTTTGTCCTTTCATAGAGGACAAAGATAAATTATATTTTATATTATATTTATAATATAATATAAATTATATAGAGAGATTATATTTTCAGTTGATTGTTGAAACAGTAAAACATGATGGTTATTTACAGAACTAAAAAAACACCCCACTCTAAATCAAAAACTACTTAGACTTTTAAAACTTCTAAATTAATATTAGGATTAAGTAGTTGCAATTTAGCATTTATCTCTAGGCTTGCAATTTCAAGGACAAGGTATCTTCTCAGTGAGTGGTTGACACCATTTCACTGAAGTTCCACAAAAATCATCTACATCATCTCACTTAATAGTATTTAAATCAGTTGGTAATAAGTGAGTTGAACCCAGATGACTAATTAAAATCCGATGAGATTTGTATTCATTTTTTTGAATGTTAATAAAGTCCAGCAGCTTCCACATGTCATGTTTGCGTAGAAGTTTTCTTGAGCTACCACCAGAGACTTTCTCACATTGAAGCAATGAAAAAAACAGCAAGACATTCAAGATACACGCAATTCTAACAAATTTTTAGGCTTCCTAGAAGATCTATAAACAATTAAATAAAGCGTCTTCAAAAGTTGAGCACATGTGTTTTCCATCCATACCTTTATATTTTCTAGCCCTATTGGCAGCTGTATATTCACTTTGACCCATTCCTTCTTAGTCATGATGTTGGTTTCCCACAAGACATGCTCCTCCTGTAAAATGTAAAAAACAATGTTATAAAGATAATTTCTGTTTCTCCAGGAGTTTTTTTTTTTGTTTTGTTTTCCATCTTTTGATCTCCTAGCTAAATAACCGCTATATACAAAGTTGCTCTATGTGAAAAAATATCCATTTGCAATCTTTGCACTGAGGTCTATTGGAGAAAGGGGAAGAAACATATTTACTGTGACTAAACAGACTAATAATATAATTATCAGGAGTTGAGTTGGTAGAATTAAAGTTACTTAATATGTAAATTAAGCTATGTTATTGCTGAATGTAACAATATGTTTCCATGATGTTCTCTACATAAGTTTCCTTTTCCTAAATAACTGCTTATATTATGTCATGTAATTATTTAGATTAGTTCTCTTAGAACTGAATTTTGGGTCTGCCAGAATTACCCAATCAATTGTACTAAAAACCTGGGTTTTTTTGATCTGTAAAGCAAGCACATAGGGTACAACCTAACAACTTTTAGTCATGCTCTGAGTTACCTTAACCCTCCTATTTTCATTCCACCTCCTAAGGATAGCAGGAAGAGTGCTACATATGGTAAGACTCCCTTTATGCAAGCACTCCAAGCCCTTTTGATTCAATAATCTGGCAAAAGTAGCTCATCCTCACTCTGCTTCTGGTCATAATCCTGCTTGGAACATACTGAGGCATAAAGGAAAGAATGCAGAATTTTGAACTTTATATACCTGCACAAAAAGAAGAAGTTGCAAAATAGAGCACAGCCAAAAAGACAGAAAAAACACACAGAGAAAAATTAATATAGACTGTACATACAAACAGACCTACTGTTACAAGTATCAATACTGAGAATATTTTTAGGAAGCTGCAAAGTAGGGTCATACCTTTTCCACAAAGGATATTACAGAATTAGTGGCAGTTCAGAAAAAGATGCAAAGCAGGATAAGAGAAAGAGTGAGTCTCTTGTATGAAGAGAAATTGAAAGTATAAAAAGAATTTGTCTTACAGAAGATTAATAAAAAGGGTTATGATAGGTATGTGAAATGTTATCAATATTATAGGCAAAGACAGTTACCTTTTCTCCTGTTTTATAACAATTCTCTCATCGAAGAGAGGAGAAATATGTTGTCTACTGCTTGATAGGCTGTGAGGTCTGAGCCAGCAGAACAACACTGATACGATTTGTGATGTGCAGACAATTAGTGCTCTTTTCCTACCAAGGCCATTCTGATATATTAACAAAGCTGGAAGATTAAATCCCTATTGAACATGTGTTCAAAGATCAGTTTCAGAAAACTGAAAGACAGGGCCAAGGCAATAAGCTAATTTCAAACATTCAGTGACAGAAGAGATTGAATTGGGTAAAGCATATGACATACTTAATTTCAGAAATAAAAGTCAGCTGTGAGTTTCCACATCAGCATAGGATGTATTTGTCCACTTGTACATGGGACATATTCAGCAAAAGTCTTTCAATATTGAGGACACTTCATTCTGTGTAAAACTTGCTTCATTTTACTAAATAATTCATATTCCAAAAGAAATCCATTAGCCTACATTAGACACATATAAGAGAGAGAAGGATGATGTACTGGGAACCATACTGCATGGCAGGTCAAAAACACAGCCTGGGGTTAAATTTCTGCGTTTAGTTAACATGCTGCTCCCCATCTGCATGTACAAACCCTTCAAACACCATTGAGTATCTTTTGGAGAACACTTCCTATTTGCTGTGTATTTGACTGGATGCACCTTAAAACTATAATTTTGTTCACATTCAGGTAACAGCTTAGAAACCCAGCCCCATGACCATTTTTCTCCCAAACTAATTTTAATAAAAATTACTTGTAGCCATAAACCTGAGTTTTCTGTACAGTAGCCAGAATTTCTAGGACTTTTATTTACATTGAAAGCGGTAAGCCACCTCAGATGAACCAATATTTTTAGCAGATTTTACCCCCTGATTTTATACAGCTCTGAGAAGCTGACAATATTATTTCTCTTCCTCACAACACTTGTAGTATTCACCCTGCTTGTTATATTCTTCCACCTCTTTGCTACAAATGGGTTAACCCCTCTAGCACATTCATTGTGTCACTAGCCTCCTTCTAAAATATGAAAGGTGTTGCTTTTCTAGTACTTTCCTTCAAGATTTATTTTGGTGATGCAGGGGAGCAGTTGCTCAAGATAACTTTACTCTGTTCCCCTTACTTTGATATATTACTGTCAATAAACAATTTTTGTCAAGCTAAAATGGGCAAGAATTGTTCCTTTTCCCCACAATGTTTTTTTCTGAGATAATGCCACTCAGATTTGAAGGATGGAAGAGAAATCACAACTTTTTATAAAAGTCCCCATTAATAACATACTTAACAGTTTATATATATGTAACAGTTAATATATATATAACAGTTAATATTGCCAAATGGGAATTCAAACATGGACCAGAACAGATGAATAATGTTACAAATACATTTAAGCCAGAAGTAGTAAAACTCGAATGGAATCACAAACTTTTAAGTAAAGGTTACATGCTGGAAGGAATATTTTACTATCAACAGCAAGGTCTGAGAACCTGAGGAGAATGTGTAGGAAATTAGACAATTGGGAGAACAAAAGACATATGTTACAGCTAAGAGATAAATACAGACTATGCAATTATAGCCAAGATGCTCAACAACTCTTAAGACACTGGAACAAATTGATAACAACCTTGTAAGCAGCTAGAGAACTAGAAAGTGAGAAACCTACATTAGCTGCTTCTGATGAGGAACAAGGTGTGTTTAGCAGTGTAATCTTTTTGTCATCATAAACAGACTTGAAAAATTAGTTAATTCACTATATTGAGGTTTTTAATCTCATGTAATACATGCTTTTAAAAAATTGTGGCGATTTGCTGTAGATGAAATTACTGTAAAATAGATGTGCAAATAGAAGTGTGAGCTTATTTCAAAATGGAGATGTTAATAGTTTTCTTTTAAACTAAAAGAAAATTATAACAGAGTTCTGCATAGGTCTGTTCCAGAGCCTTATATAATTATGTGCTAACTGACTGGAGAGTGTGGAGAGTGGGATGAAAATTTTTAAAACAATGTAGATAATACTGTATTGGGAGGAATTACAAACACTATGAAAGACATCATAGCATTTAAAATCATCTTAGTATACAGAAACCAGTTCCAAACCAATAAGACAAAGTTCAAAGACATGATTCACAATTAAGAAAGAAAAATCAAATGGTCAAATGCAGTAGTATTTAGTAAACAGCAGTTTGGGAAGCCAGCAATAAAAGAGGAAAAGCTGCAGACTATCATGAACTTCAAGTTAAACGTAAGTAAACAACAGGTTACTGTTTAAAAAGGGAGTCCATTTTCCCTATCCTTCTTCATAACCAAGAGCAATTTAACTTCCCTGTCTTCCGATTGATACCATAATGTCTGTATTAGAAAATATGTTCACTCATCTTTGCTCTCTCTGTTGGAATAGTGAGGAAGGCCAGGGATAAATTTACAACATCTGTGCCTGTTGCCCTCAAAGAACAGTACTGAAAATTTACATTGGGTAGAATCCAGTCTCCATGTGTGTCAGGCCTGTCAGTGCTGGGATTTAGCAAAAGTTATTCAAAGCCAAGGGGTTTTGATCAATAAATATAGTGATAAGATGTACAGGAAACTACCAGGTACAAGAAATTGAGAGGTTATTTTGAATGACAGCTTCCAGGACAGCAGCTCTGTTGACTTCCAGGGTCAGAACAAGCACTCAACCCTCACTTCTATCTCTTAGTATTGGCTAGTTTTGAAGATTCATTTGTTTTTCATAAACAACCTAATGATTCAGTAGCAAATCTGTAAAAGCCAATTCTCACTTCATTTCATTTTAAGAAGTCCTAAATATGAGTCTGTAGGGGGTTTTTTTGGTTTTGAATCTACCAGCAGAAGCTTATGTTTCTGAAGGTTTTTCTGGCAAATTTTGCAGTATGGGTAGCACAGATCAGCTCTAAATAAGCCTAAGTGCAATAAATACACTTCTGATTGAAGGAGAAATTCAATACCTAAAACATAAAAGGGCTAAGAGAATCAGTGGTAACAGAGTGGGCAGTTGTAAATGCCAGAAAATTATCTTCTAATGAGCACGTAAGGACCAGTTTATCAATTAATTCAATCTAGGCTCCCAGCTCTATGAGAACTCAGATGTCAGTTTTCTTATGGTTTTTGCTTACATAATTTGCTCTGTTTTCAGGGGAAGAAAACTCTCAAATTGGGTCCTTTGATGCTACTTAGGTGAACCACTGAAATCAATATTCCTATTCTGTCTCAAGGTTGCTGTGAGTGTCATACCTGGGAATTTATTGGCAAGTATTATGGCACAAAACTCCATGCATTCTGACCAGAACGCTGATTATGTTACAATTCCCTGACATAGTAATGGGTCATAGAAAAATACAACTGTTGGCTTCTATAAATGAAACATGAGCAAAAGCCTGGAGTTGTTTCCATGAATACTCAGAGACACAATCAGAAAGAAATAAATTATTTCCATTACCTGTCTTTATTTTAAGGCCTCTTGGTTGTGTTACACTTTGGGGTTTTTAACCTCTTATCTTTGTGAATGAAGGGGACCTAATGTTTTAAATATGTGTATTGTTGAGTGATAAGAGAGTTCAACTCCAGCATCAAGATATGAGAACCATTAACTTAATGAGATCAGCTCTACTGCTCTCACTTTCATTAGGTAGCAGTACAAATCATCAGTAGTAACAGATTAAACCAGACTTTCAGAAGAGAACAACCTAACATTAGAAAGTCTTACATGGTAAGGGAGTTAAGAAAGATGGAAATAGTTAGCAATGCTCAGCTGATATTTGTGTTTCATTCTGGCAGGGCTCCTTTGTCTACTAGTAGGTAGAAGAATAGAAAAATTACTGCTCTAAAGCCTGGGCAAAGCAAAGGGGGTGTTTAATGAAGAACTTTCCAGTCATCCTGAGTCAACAACTTAATTTTTTAATATGTCTCCATAGACAAAAACACCTATTTTCTTATTTCCGTACCAGGAAGAAGGCTAGAAAAGCTGTTACTATTTTCCCCCTGAAATCTGCAACTGATTTAATTCTGTAATAGCTGGGTTTGTCCTTGAAGTCTTATTGCAGAACATTCACCCATCAAATTAGTTTAGAGCTGAGATGGCGAACACCCAGGTTTTACAATTGCACAGCCCAGTGGAATGGTACCAAGCTACTTTTTGCACAAACTAACTCAGGGAACAGGCATGTAGTAGCAGGTGTATTTTCTTACATTTTGTCTGGTTGCCATGCCTTCATCTTTTGGAAATGAACACATGTTTCTCCTTACCTGATTTATAAGCAGTACTGCCTTGAGAACACTGCTATCTGCCATGGAATAGTGAAACTGAAAGTGGCAGTTCTTGCTGGAACAGTGACACATGGAGCTGTTTAGATAGGCCCTTTCATATAATGCATTGTCATTATCTTCTAACCATTTGATGAAAAAATGGCCTGAAGAAAGAATAAGAGGAAATAAAGGTAATTTTTTCACAAAACATATTTTTTCCCAGTCTTTAAAAATAAGGACTGCTCTGATGTGAATACACCAAAGACCCATGCCAGAAAGAATGAAATCTGATCATCATGGTGATGTGACTTGGATGTCACCTGTTTCTTATTAAATAGATGCAGCTATATATATCTTCACTTTACTCACAGATAGCCCCAGCAACCATGAATTACATCAATTGATAGTATCCCCAAGTTTTTACTTTGCATATTCAAACCTGCAAGAAGTCCCAGCTACGCCTCCTTACATTTACAACCATTCAATATCTAATGAGAAATATATGTGGAAACAGGGCTTTCTTCCCACTGTGGCTTCCAGGAAGTATTTTTTTTACAGCAATGCTTAAAAAACCAAACCAAAACAAAAAGTCAGTCTGCATTATTGCTACAGGAAGCAGTCACATCTCCACTGTGTAATCAAGGTCTTTACTTCTCAGCAAGAACTTCTGCAGCAAAATGTTGGAAGCATATTGTCTTTTCATCTGAAGCAGAAAAGCAATTTGTGCTCTTCTTGACCTACTGGCCCCTATAAAAGCATTCCTACAGAGTTCTAAAGGAGTACATCCCCTCAACATTGTCTATTAGTTTTCAGAAACAAAAATGTTAAATGTTTTCTGCCAAATATATCAGCTCTTTCCCCTGCCTCCTGAATATTTTGCTGCCTTCTGCAATAAGTATTAAAATAATAAACAAGGACTGATTAAGGGTCCTAATTCTGCAGTTTCTGTGTTCATTTCTCTACATAAAACTTATTTCAAATGCGAATCTTACACAATCCAAAGGTGAAGGAAGAAAATGTCACTTCACAAAAAAAAAAAAGCTTATTTTTATAAAGAACCATGTTCTTTTTCTTGTCAGTTTACTCTTTGTGTAAGGCAACGATTTACACTGCAATATATTGTTACAATTTCCTTGGAATTAAGCTTGTAATTTCATGCCAGAGCAACTAACCTTAATATAAGGAAATACTATAGATTTAGCACAGATATGTCTTTGACAGACAGCAATAAAGCATCTACACTTCTATGGCTACTATCTTGTGTATGAGAGGAATATGTAACATTAGAAGATATGCAACCAGTTATTTCATTAACTTCAGAGTTCTCTGGTGCCATTATAAAGCCAACCAATTTTAGTTTCTGAGCCCAATGATAATTTTTAAAAGTCTAAAAAATAGACTTTTCCCTCTTTCCTTTCAAAGCCTGAATCTTTAAAATCAGGGCAAAGTGGACTTGACATGACTTTCTGACAAAAAAAACAAGTGCACTGCTCTGGATAAATCAAAGTCCTATGAAGCATCCAGAATGATCCTGTGTCCAAAGAGGCATGCTTAATTGTCTTTAGGGAATGCATTTTACGCAAGTATTGTGATTGCTTCTGGAACAAATTGAGGCCTTTTTATAAATGAAGACTACAGAAACTGAAAAATGACTTTTTTATTATTTCTTGCCTCTTCTCTATGGCCTCGAAATGTAGAACATAGTTTAACTGAACAGACTATAAATTTTCCTAAAGTATTTTTTCCCCCTCTTTATCAAGTAAATTTCTAACGATAAATGGTAGTAGGATTATTTTTCTTTCCTTTGTTGCAGCTCTTCTCTAAGGTCTGAATTTTCTTCAGTATACTACACTGCATAGCATATTGCTGTGTTTATGCTCTGACTTTCCTTGTGTCTTGTTCTCTTGAATTTTCATCACTCCTTTCTGATGTGCTAAACCCCCCTCCTTGTTTCTAGAGAAAGCACAGGGATTTCAGAACAGAAATCTTGAATTAAAAAAACAAAAACAAACAAAAAAACCACAAAAACAAAAACAAAATAAAAAAGAGAGCGAAATTAATTAAAAAAATCACATAACCTAATTAATTCACTGGCTTTGCATGTTAAAACTAAAAGGAATTTTATCACTGATTATCTGAAATATTGATCTTTTGACTTCTTTTTGCATCTTCATTTTTCTTTTGCATAGAATTTGTTTCACTTTTTGCTTATTAATGTTTCCCTAGATGTAGGAAACTAGCTTAATCCAATGTAAGAAACATAAACTATGGAAATTACAATAGCATACATGAAACATCAATAAAGAAAACAAGAAAAAATTACTTTATGAACAGTATTGCAGGGGAATATATAACCTCTGTAAGAACTTTTGACACTAGAGAAATTAGGAGGAAAAGGTATAGATAAATTGCCTACAATACAAAACTAGAGAAACAAAGCAATAAAGAAACAGAGTAAAAAAGTCTTCCAAGGACATAAAGTATTTTATTAAATTCAAGGATTCCAGCAAGGGAGGATTATTCAAAGACTGTAAGAAATCTTTTCTTTATAAATATAATTGTTTGGACCTCTACTTTATAATTTTGTTTCTTATATCTCTTCTATTTATAGAAGTGAAAGCTTTGGTCAAAATCAGAATATAAAGCCTAGTCAAGCTCTATTTGCATTGCAAGTTTGAGCCCTCAAGCATGGCATTTCTGCAATTTGCATACCACTTCTTTAGTTTTTAGAATTTTTTTTTCAACCTCTTCATTTATGTCTCAACTCATCTGCATCAATAGAAATACTGAATGTACTGAGAGGTCAGCAATCACAGTTCAGATTTTTCAATACTTTTCAATGTTAATGATGAATTAAATCCTGTACGTCATTTTGATGCTTCTTTCTTCACACATTTTCATTTTTCTTTATGACTTAGAACCACAGGGAATGTCTCCACAAAGAGTTGGGGAAATTCAGCCTACTCAATTGCCTGTGTATATCCATACAATAATGCCCAAACTCCTATACAACAAATATTTCCAAATATATTCTCTTTCCAAAAGCAGTGCTTGCAATATAGCCCTGTAAAAGCCCTTACAGAATTTCAGTATTTTTTCTGTTCTTAATATTACCTTATAAGAGAAATCCATACCCCTTCTATGCTTTAAGGTGTTGTGTTAAGGTATGGCAGAGACACAATGACTGTCAGGAAGGTTTTTCAAATAAAATCAAATGAAAAGTCTCTTTTTGTTAGATATCCCAGTGGAGATTGGAAGATGATATGACTCTTTTTGTCACATTTAAGGGAAAAAAATCTGCTTTATCCTATGATTTTCATTAAAATTGATTTCCTGCAAAAATTCATTTTAACGTAGTGCATACATTCAGGCACTTTTCCTTGCTCTTCAATGATAATTTGACTTATGGTGACTAGACTGTATTGAAATGCATACTAAAATTTATTTAAAAAATCTTTTTTTAAATGAAAACAATATCTAGCATTAATTCTCCATCTATCAATGGGATGTGCTCCATTTCTGTGGGTTTGAAGTTCAAGCAGTAATATCCACAAAGTCAGTTCTTCAAAGCTGCATCACAAAATGTACTATTACAACTAGCAGTACTTGACCCCTCTGAGGGTAGTGTGACTACAGAAGCCAAACACTTAGCAGGCCAGACAATTCCATCTCACAATAGAACACTTAGAGATTTACATTAAGCTTTCAAAACCCTTTCCCACAAACCCATAGACACAGACTACATGGTGACTTCAAAAACAAACTATGCTCTTTACTTCCTAAAATTGCAGCTGGACTAATTTTATTGATTTAAAGGGTAGGAAACTATTTTCTATAATAATTGTTTATTTACTGCTGCCCTAACAAAAGTTTTGAAATGAAGTTCCAGACTGCATGCTCAAGCAGAGTAGTACTACAAAAGTAAAAAAAAAAAAGGGAAAAAAAATGGAAAAAAAACACACACAAGAGTCATGGGCTTGGATGGACTTGATTTGATTTAATTTCACCGAATTCTTGTGTAAGTCTCATAAAAAGAATAAATTAGAGAATTAATCAGCTATGAGTTTATATCAGAATTCTTAGTGTAAAATATTTCAGGAATACATGAAAAAAATTAATTAATTCTTACAATAAAACATTTCAGGTCTTACTGGCAGGAGTGCTCATGATGCTCCTATTAAACAGCCAAAACAAAACCTAATTTAAGTACATAAATACATGCAATTACTCTTCATAGTTTTGTTCTGTTTTTTCATTGAGGCACCATCTTGCCATAAAAAGCACTCTGTTCTTCATGACAGCTAGTAATTTTGGGTTAAATACAATCCCCACCTTCAGTATTGTTGGTGCAATCCTTCAGGAAGGAGCAGGAGGCAATCCTGTGCCCAGCTGGCAGCCGTGCCCACCGAGCAGGCTCAGCCCGGTGCTCTGAGTGCCACTCGCATAGGCCAAGCTCAAATCTGGAAATCTCTGGTACTAAAAGACAAAGAAAAACAATCACTTCTTAAGAAGTCATTATTTATGAGACCATTCCCCATTAGAAAACTATGCTTATTAAACTCCTTGACAACACTTCTGCTTCTTCAAAAGGTTACTTCGAAAGCCCTGTGTATCCCTGATTGCTGTCCAGTATTTCAGCCTGCCATCTTTAACTATTCTAAGAAATTGTTCCCTCAAGACAGAAGCTTCTTTCAAAGCAATGGAGTGCTCTGTATGTTAGCCACTCATCACAACCTTCATGAATTCAATTACCCAGGGAGAGTTGCCAGGTAACATAAAAACTGACAAGTAATAATAAGAAATATCTACTTACTTCTCGAGATGATAGCTACAGAGGAATCACTTTTAACTGAGGTTAAACTCAGCAGCATCTCCACAACACTTGTTACAGAATGCTTCTTTTTGGAGACATAAAGGTTCTGAATGCATCACCACATATTTCTAAGAGCTTTTTTAAGGGCAGAGCATGCCTGACTAATCTAGTTGCCTTCTGCAATGGTCAGGATTTTAAGCAGGATTGTACTATGACAATGGAAATTCCACTTCTTAATGTTATTGCAAGGGAAAGGTAAACTCTGGTTAAGACACACTATTAAATAGCAGTCAGGATATCTCAGAGGAAAAAAGAGATTCCAAACTGTACAGAAAAACAGTTTCAGGTCAGTATACACAGATGTTACTGTTTCCTTCATCAGAGAAATGTATTATTAACATTACTGACACCTCAGTGGAATGGCCTGTCCTGCCAGTGCTGCAAACCTTTCATTCCTTCCTTGTTCCAGTGCTAAATAAATGTGCACTTTTTTCAAACCATGTGTATTATGTGAGAAAGAGCTTTTCAAAAACTTATTTCCCATGGAAAATGCAAAATTCCACAAGGTTCTAGAAAAGGATGGATTTTGTCAAACTTCAACATGCAAAAAAATTTGCAAATTCTTTCAAAAGGAATCAAGATCTTCTTTTAATGCTTTTGAAGTGTTGATACAAAACATTTTTGGTCATTCTGAGGGGTTATTTTAATTTAATTTTAGACATTTATGAGGTTTTGTTTGTTTTGACAAAATATCCATTTTCTAGCTCTTAATGCCAAAGCATGTCAGACAACAGTAAGATTAGTATTTTTGATTTTCTGACTCGTATCTCTAAAGCAGTTCATATCAAATACCTGCTTCTGTAATATTAAAGGCTACATCTTTGCAGGATTAGAATTAACTAAGGTATTAAGTTTAAGATTTTTTTCAGTTGAAGTGGATTTTTGTCAAAATTTATACATTTTAAGTAATACGTACATAATTACTTCAGTTTTCCTGAAAAAAGCCCCATAACTGTGCAGTGGGGCTTTGTCACTTCTGTTACAAGTGACTTAAGGAGGACAAAAGCCTCATTGTCCCTTATAGCATTCCACTTCCATGCCTGGGAGCTCTCTGCTTTCATCTCTATGTAGAGATCAGAAGGACAGTCTTAGTGAGGTTCTTCACATATATAATTCTTTGGACGTTGAGAGGGAATTCTGCAGAGCAGCCACTTGGCTAAGGACACTTGGCCTTTGAACAGAAGTTTTACTAAAGGTATAATTAAAGGAGGTTTTTTATCATGTGTGTTTCAGAAAATAGCTTCAATATTTTCTATTTTGCAGCCAAAGTAATTTTTTTTCTGCAGACCATGTTCAAATGTATGATAAAGAGCTGGGAGGGGTTTTGAGTGATTAACTATTTGGCAGGTGTTGGGGAAACTACAGTCTGTATAATATCTTAAATTGCTTTACTGAGGATAAGGTTTTAGTTGTATTTTTTTCAATGCATGAAGTTTAGTCTTCAGCAGAACTGGACAACAGACTGAAATGGGACAGTTTAGGAGACAGGGGAGAGATAGAAGGGAAGAAAGAACCTAAAGTATAATGAAATTACTTTTATATTTAACCTTCACAGTTTGCATCAAGGAACCCCTGAAAGCACAAAAAGTTAAGATATTAGACTCACAACCCTAAAAGCATAGTCATACTAATGAATACAAATTCCCAGGTCATCTCTTATGTTCATTTGTACTGGGATTAAAAATCATGAGTGGTACATTAAAAATGCAAGTTTTAACTAGGAATTTCATGAAATTAAAGAGGCTTTCATTAAAAGTCTACTTATTCAGACATTCCATAAGGACTAGAGAAAAAATGATTTCAAATTCAACCAACCATTAGTCTGACCTTTTGTTTTAATTATTGGAAAATGTTCAGTAGTAGCAGTCCTCTTTCAGAGAGAAAATTAAGATTCTTTGACCTCGTTTTTGGCTGCTGTGAGCCATTTAGATGTCACCTAATGAAGCTGACTTCTCCTAATGAGGAAAAGGACTGGCTCCTATTAGAATATACCTGAGGCACTTTACAGTGCAGCAGCTCACTCTGTAAACCACAGCTTGTAGCTCAACAGCTGCCATGCAAGGTAAGTTTTGCACCTGGGTTTGTAAGATGTGGTGACAACATACATCAGTTTCCTTTTTTTCTTTTTCCATCTCTTTGAGATAGTGTTTCCTCTCATAGCTGAGTGTTTTGGTGGGTTTTCTTGTTTTGTTTTGTTTTGGTTTTTTGTGTGTGTGGTTTTTTCTGTTTGTTTGTTTGTTTGGGTTTTTTTGGTTTTTGGGGGGGTTGGGGGTTTTTTTTGCTTTAGAAGAACTTCGTTGAAAAACTCAATATATTTTTGCAGGCAGATCTACATCCTCCTGCAGGAACTGGTTAAACAAGTACATAGGTTTCTAGAATTTAGCATTGTTTTCTTTTTTCATTTTATGCCAGTCTTTTATCTGCAGAAATCCTCCAAGGAGCAGAAAGAATCTGGGTTAAATATCAATTATTTGTCATCTTTACATTGAGGACAAACTTCAAATTCCATTTCAGTGTCATTTTTTCAAAGAAATCACACTGTATACTTTCCTGAGTTCATAGACATGTGTACCCAAAGTTTTAAATTAGCACCCTTGCCTATTCAACCCATACAGCTAGAAAGCCTCTACAAAACAGAAAAACAAGATGTGCCCTGGCATGAAAATATTCATAAAATATTTACTGCTATAATTCTCCATTGTAAGAAAGTTGTAACATGGGGAAGCTGACATGATCCAGATAAGGTACCTGAAACTTCATTTTCCCAATATAGATCCCCTTTTAACTAAATATATATGCCTGCTGGCATCATTAAATTAGGGTTTGTATCTTGCCCTTAATGTGATCTGCTTGTAATTGCTTAGCCCTCTAACATATTAATAGCCATGTGCATCTCCTTTCAATAGTCTTTTTTTCCTACAAGGAAATCTAGAGAGCATTATTTAGGAGTATGGTACATACAAAACCAACTACTTAACCTAGATTCATCTTTGTCAAACACTGCTTTCCATAGCTCAGGTTTAAAGTCCAAACCCTCTGTGCCCATGCCAAGAAAAAGAGAAAGGAAAACAAAGGAGGTGCTTTGAATCAGAACTGTGCTCACCTGAGGATGTGACAGGGGTGCCACAGGGCAATACTCTTGGGTAATACAGAGCAGCAAGCAACTTAATTTATGCTAGGATGGGTAGTGTTCCTTTTCCATGAAAATACATTGGGTTTTAGAAGAGAAATAGGAAATGTTTTGCTAAAGAATCCTGGCACGCAGGGATGTCTGAGTGCAGAGATGACCAGCCTGACATTGCAGTTCCTGGGTGTAGCAGAGCAGAACAGCATAACCCCCCTGCACAGCTGAGGATCAGGACCTCCACACATTTAGAAATACACAAGTGCCTTGGGAACCTTCCCAGTCAGCTCCAAAGCTTTGCCTGAGTTGGCTGAACACATCGATTCTTCAGCCAAAAACAGTATATCTTTTTTCCCCACTGAGCCCTACATTTATAATGTATCAGATTTCTTATGGTATTTGTTGTCTTTCTCTGTAACTGTGTTTAGATGTGAAAAGACGGATGATTGTTTAGGGAAATGAATTTTAGCCAAATAGAAACACAGAGTTAAAAAAGCCTTTTAATTTTAAAAGGCTTTCCATTGTTTTTTCTCTTCTAATACAAGGAAAAGACAATGTAAAACGACCTGGCTCCTGAAAAATAGGTATTCTTACCATACGCTATAGAACATCCTTCACTGAAGGTAATATCATCAATGGCAACAGTTTCACCTTGTCTCTGGGTCTCCACCCAAAAGATAACCTAAAGAGATTAACAGCAAATCAACAAGAAACAGAATTTACCAGCGTCACAGACCAAACAAAACAGCACACAGTATATTCCATTCCAGCCCATGGAGTATCTACTGAAAATATGAGAACTCTAATCACACATTTAACAATTTTGGAGGATTACCATCCTGGCTTTTTCACATATCTGTGGCTTTTTCACCCAAGCATAGATATGTAGTCCAATCATCTAACTCAAGATTAAAGTGGAATTTAACAGAAAGGATCTGAAGATCACAATAAAATCTAAGCAAGGATCATGAGAGTTAAAGAATAAAACACAAAGGAACTTAGGTTTTATCAAGCCATTATTCCACCAGAGACTGGAAAGGTGAACATTTTCTACTTGATTTCAGAATTTCTCAGAAACTTTGAGAAAAGTCAGAGCAAAAATCACCATTATTCAGAAGCCTTTCATCAAGTTTTTAGCCAAAACAAACCTAGAGGAGTATTTGGTTTACAGTTATTCTGCTCTTCTCTTACAACAGCAGTGGTTTTTTCCCCTACCTAAGTCTTTTATACACAAGAAGTTACAATTATTTTACATTTCCATCTTAAGGACAGATTTCAACCCACATTTGTAAATGTACAGACTACTACCTGTTTTCTGCAGCGGTGTACAAGGGAACTGACTGATTAATCACAGTCCATGGGAAAATGCAACAAGAACATACCAATCAAAACAACCCAACAAATCAATCTTATGCATAACATTCCTTAAATTATTCTCTAGCCACATCTTGGGATGACACAGTTGCAGGATTTTTAAGAGTCTTGGAGGCACAATCTACCTAGAAGTACATACTAGCTCTTAATAAGGAATCCACAGTGTTAGTAATAATTTTTCAAGTATTACCTTCAGAGTTCAGGAACAATATCGTGCATAGTTTAACAAACTGATGCATAAAGCCTATAAATTACCAAGAATTGAGTTTTTCGCTGTACAACACGACACAGCTTTTCCAATGATATGACCATTATGTTATGAGTTGGAATTTTTTAAGGGGTGTACACTTTTGTCTTTTGTTTGTTTTTTTCTGAAGCTTCAGTTGCCTTGCAAAAGAAAAATTGCAGTCATATCACAATCAAAGATATGTTTATATGAAAGAAATACAGCATCTTGGAAATTTGCTCATTTGATTTTTTTCAGAAAACAGTATTTTGAATTCTTGAATTCTCCTGCAATGATACGTGGAGGTAATGTGTACTTTCATGACATCACCGCTAGAAGGACAAATAGTGCATTCTTATTTTCTGTTTCTATCACAGCATGGTTTCAGATACGTTTCTAAAAGAATATAATGAACTGTTTTATAATTACAAACACAAAAATTATTCTCTATCAAATTTGAAATTTGATACTATTTTAAGGATTTGGCAAATATTTCACCTTTACACAGTGTTGTTCCTTTGTGAACTCAAAATCCAGTTATTAATAACTTCATTTATAATATATATCTAACCATAGCTTGCAGTTGAGGTTTCATAGGATTTATTATATAGTGAGATAAAGTCATTTATCTGTATGCCATAAAGATAATGCTAAATAGGGACTAGCTCACTTTGCTGGAGCAAAATCAGAGGCTGCTTCAAGTTCATATTGCATTAGAGCTCATGAAATCTGTATGAACCTGTGTTTCCTCATCAGTAGACTCTCAACTCCCCCACTTCCAGAAGATAATATCACTAGATGCCTCCAGCTGCTCTTGTGTCTAAAAAAGGCTATCCAGGCTTTATCTGATGCAGATACCCAGCTGACCTCCTGTGAGTTTAGTCCAATAATAACCAAACTGACTCACATCCAAGTTTACTCCAGGCAGGAATCATTCAGTTTGCCTTCTCACACAAAGTCTAGGGCCCCTTAAGCTCAAAATTCAGTAAAAAATGTCTATTTAGTAGCATTATTTGCTCATATCTGCAATGATCTATATCTATACAATATCTGTGATCAGCAGATCAAATGAACATTGCAGCTCCATCAGTGGCAGGAAAGCTGTGGTGGGACTGTAGGTGGGATCAAACACAAGCTGGGCTGACTCCACAATGCAGCCACAGGAGCAGATTGCCAGCACAGCAGCAAAGCACAAGCTAAAACAGGAATTAAGCAAAAAGGCACGAATGAACCCCAAGCCTAGAACGCTTTCCCTAAATGAAGTCTGGGAGACAGAAATTTGTTCTCAGTAAATCAGAGGAAAAGTAGCTTACAAGCTTACTGTTCTCCAAAACTCAGCCAAAAGAGACATACTGAGCTTGCTGCTTGTTCAGTAGTTAAACGACTGACTATCTCTGTATTTCAGAATTCCATAAAATGGAGATTTTTAAATGCCAAGACAAAATTCTGTATCGCATGAATATAATCCAGACTCTTAGTAGGAAGAGACTTAAGTGTTAAGCAGTCAACATCAAAATGAGCAAAGAAAATAAGCAGTGGAGGTTCAGAAGTTAATTTTAACTAAAATCTCACTTCAAAGGTGTTTGTAAAATTGACAAGAGTATTAGTGCACCCAATTTCAAAGGGATTTGTACATCCAAATAAAAATTATTTGTCTTCTATAATTTTTTTTCCATAGAAACATTAATAATCAAAATGTTATCTTGAAAAATGCCACAGGTATCCCTGTAGGCTAAGTATCTTGTCATATAAAAGAACAAGTGCAAAAGGGCAAGTCAATGGCATTCACTTGTATGACAGTGCCATCTTACAAGTTGTCACTGGAGCAAAATGTGCAAACAAAGACAAAAATTTGCTCAGCTTCACACTCTCAGTTTTGTGAGGCACTGAGCTGTATTTTTAAAGTCAATTGTAATGATTACTGCAGTAAGTTGTCTCTTTAAAACTGGACTCTGCCCATCAGTTCACTTGATAGAAGCCAAAGGATAACCGGGTTTGAAAGCAATAGTCTAATTAGGATTTGACCTAGCAATTCAGAGGAAGTAGATGCCATATTATATTAACCATTCACAGACTCAGTCAATTTTCCAAGCAACATGAAGGATGAAAAGATAAATCTAGAAGGTAATCTTTCCAGTACAACCCCAGTTTGCTATACATACACTCTTATCAGGTAGGGGTAAGTTATTGACCAATAACAATATTGATGCTTGTGTTAAGCTGGATACAAGTATTTTGCAATATACATTCTCAGAAGGGTTGAGCAGGCCAGTATTACTTCAAAAATCAAGATCCTGTTGAATGCTTTAGCACAATATGCAAGTCAAGTAATTATGTTACTCATTTGGTTTATTGAAATGAGGTTGGGCTGCCATGCCTTCAGGTTTGTATGCTAAGCAACTTCACAGTAGCTGCTGTAGCAGGAAAGGCCTCTCATTTTCTTCTCTGCTCCCCACTTTCTTTCCAGTATTAGGCATAACTGTGAGGGTACATCACCCACAGTATTATAGCCCTAAGTTACATTTACTGTGCTAATGTCTTTTTTAAATCCACATGTAAAAACATTCAAATAGCTTATGACATTTGCATCGCTTTTCAGTAGCTTTGAGCCAAATAAAACCATATGCACGTGTTCTGTGAAAAAGGCTCAAAGCTGCAATTAGTAGTTAAGTACAGTGTTTGTCACCTGCAGCACCCCTATAGAACAGTATCTCGTGGTATAGAGTGCTGTTTCCTTGATAAATGAAACCTTGAGTCCAGTAAGACTGAGGCTAAGAGATTACTGTATCGAAAGGTAAGATCACAAGTATATCACCTCCATGGGCTGGTAGATAACTTATGGCTCAATGGCTCTGACTCTTTTATTTAAGAAACATGCACAGTTTAAGCAAAGTTTGGTGTTAGATTTAACGCCATTAAGAGATAAGAACGAGCAAACTATGATCTTTTTTCTTGTTTGCCTCATGGTAGTGCTTTCTTTCCACCTACAAAATATTTAGTGCTGACCTATTAAAAAAGCCCACAACTTATAACTCATTTAAGTGTCCTTTACAGTAACCTCAATTTACTAACCTCATACTTTTCGGTGCTATAGATTGTGACAGTGTTTACGTTCCACTGATTTCGTAGTTCTCCTGAAACTTGCCAAATGTTTGTAACAGCATCTTCAGAATGCTTTTGAAGGCCCACCATCAATGCTTCACTCATTTGACTCACCCAATAATGAAATCTAATCTATGAAAAAGAAGAAAGTCTGATTATTCCGAGGAAATACTATGGCAAACACTGTAATACAAAGACTGTGCATCAAAATACCTGGCAAAAGTGTTCTTCATCAGTTGGAAGGAAAATGTTTGTCCTTAAAGTTGCAGAAGAGGATTGCATTTTGGAGGATAATGAGAGGAAATAACCTATTGAAAGGAATAAAAAGAGAAAACTTAGAAACCTAGAAAAAAATAACAATGAAACAAGAAAAATATGCACAGGTATAAATTAATAACTAGAAAGCCAACTAGAACTGTTTCCCCCAGAAGAGATCAATAGCACTTGTACCTATTGTGTTCCAAGCTTTCCTTCATGTTCAATATTGTCATGGTATTCCACCATGTTCCAGACAAAATTTCAAGTAGGATTCTGGAATATTTCATGTGGTGTTGGCTTGAATACTCAACTTAGAAGTGCAAAATTTTGGGACAAAGTGAGACTAACTAAGAAAGCTAATCAAAGGCTTTAAACTCCAATAATTGAATAGATAACATATTTCATGCCTAAACATCCAGCTGTCGTAAATAACAATACACATTTATCATGAAAGCTCAGGTCTTTGAGGAGGTTGAGAACTCGTGCTGTTCGGATTGGTGTCTGGGTTCTGATAGCTCAGAAAAGTGCCTTGCTGCAGAGAGAAAGATGTGGTATCCCCATAGACATTCCCAATATAAAAGTCTTCAGAATTTCAAAGCTACCATTAAAGATACCTTTATCTTTCATTTACAAAACAAGCCCTTGCTCCACTTGCAAGTGTAACAGCTCAAGAGGGGTCGGTGGACTATGGTTTTTGCCATGCCCTTTGACTTATTTTGACTCTTCCTGAAATATTGCTTCAGATCTTATAAAAGATGGAAGGCGACCACTCTATTTTAGGATATCAAGTACTGCAAGTTAAAATTTTGCTCTTCCCGAATATGAAGATTTCAGAGATGTTAGATGTTAAAGGATGCAAGAGGAAAAATAAAGAATAGAAAAACAATCTATTTTTAATTCTTTTCTCCCTTTCTCTCCTCTTCCCCTTCCCAAACTCCAGACAATGTCAAGTAACCTGTTGTCCTCTGACATTAATATGCTAATGAAAGGAGGAAGATGAAGGAGAAAAAAAGCCAGGCAGCACTTGAGGAAAAAGAATCCTAAAAATAAAGATTAATACATTAACCAAATATCAGAGGATAGATCAAAACACCTAAATACTTAATTTATTAACCTACCCACCCTGACATCTCATCCTTGTGTGGAACGGGAGAGGCCCTGGTGAAGCACCACCAGCCCAGCTGAGGGCTGGAGCCAGCTGAGCAATTCCCCACAGAGGAGCATTTTGCAGCCTGCTACCAGGGCCATGCTGCCCCCAGGTTTTAGACCTTTCCTGACTGCTCAGGCAGCACTTTCAGAGCCTGCCAGCTGCAAGGGTATTGTTCCTACCCACAACAGATGGCTTGGTGCCTCTGCAGAGTCCTGTCTCTGACTACAATCTGTTCCACTGGATGTTAGCTTCCATGAAAATTTGAATTTTATTCTTTTAGTTCTCTAAAGAAAAATGTGTCTAAGAGCAAAAAATTTATTTTTCACCTGCCACAGGAATTTTTAGTCTTACACACACGGGGAAGAAATAGTAATTTCAAGAATTTCTTTGAACCATCATTTCACATTAGATCTCTGCATAGAGAATAGCTTCATATAGCAAAATCAGGTTGTGTTTTGTTCTGGGGTTTTTTTTCAGTGGTTGTCACTGTCTGTTCTATTACTTTTTCAGTGAAAAAAAAAAAAGATCCATGAGGGATAGACCTAAAGAAATGTTTTGGGTTCTAGTAAATGATTACATAAATCTTCAAAGGAGTTAAATTTACCAAGGGAACTTTGCTTTTCTGCCAATGTGTGTGTATTATCCTGATGGTAGGAAGTCCTCCCTTTAACACTGCCATAGAGCATTCTCTGTTCAGTTGTCATGATAGAGAATCATTTTCGGGTTTTAAGCAGGAACCAACATAATACTGATCACATAGTCTGTTGAGTCACTAGCAGTGGGAAAACTCGACTCATTGCCATTAGAAGATAAACATTTCCTAGGTGATTATCACCAGCATTTAGAAAATGAAAGTACATTCTCCAGGAAA